>JAROYC020000009.1:6114364-6418507 GCA_029619255.2 Dynastes hyllus | reverse complement strand
ACCCAAACCCCAAACCTAAATATAAAACGGAAATACAATGGTACAATGAAAGCGTTAGGTGCTACCAACAGCTAGTTTCACAAACTTAAATTTAGGAAAACCCTGGGTACAACTAGCGCTAATGCGTCGGAATACAAACTACTGGGTTTGTATCCAAACTATGTTCTGGTTTAGTTCGTTTAGCCACTGTGTTTGGTCTGCACTCCCGTGGTTTAGCCCTTGTTTAGTTATTCGATAGGCGTGGAGATGAACGGCGTTCGATAATTATCGGTGTGCGTCTTTTCGGATCGCCCTAAACGAGGTTTACCTTTAGCATCGCAGGGAATAAATATTTGGGTTTCCCTGGGTTGGAATATCAGGTACTATCATTCAGTGAAAAATTTGCAAACGGTTGATAGGTTGGATCCATTTCACTGTAAAAACAAAAAAGTAAACGTCAGTCTGAATGTGAAAATACTCCGTACTGGGAATTTCTGTATGATTTTATTTTTATGCTAAATGTTTTAACATCCCACAACACCTAGTAGACAATGAACATTTTTGTTTTTTTGGAATAAATATTTTCCCCTTGGGGAAACTAAACCAATAGACAATTGCATAAATTTCCCAATTTGCAGGGTACAGTAAAAAAGTGTATAGTAGACAGTTAAAAAATAAGAAAATTTCAAGTGTGGATGAAAATGATGACAGAAACAAGCTGATTCATGTTGGGGGTCCTTTAAAACGCAATGACCCAGCACTTCCTTGTTTTAACCCAGAAAAAGGATTGAAAAAGTGACGCTGAAACCGTTGTGAAGATAAAAAAAGATTCGTTAAGAAATTTTGTATCACAGAAGCCCAATTTACAATGTTAGTTACTGATGGAGCTGCAACAATGCTGAAAGTTGGTAGGAGTTGAAAATATGCTTTCCGACTCTTCTTAAATAACATGTCTCATACACGCTTATCTCATTGGAAAACCCTTTGAAAGAAATCCGAGGGGAATAATTTAAAGCATCTTGAAAAATGTTTTTTAAAAATTCAAACATATCCCGGTTTTCAAACAATTTGTCCTTTCCCTCCACCTCAGGGCAAAACTCAATGGGGAACATGGCTCCAGGCGTATTTTATTATAAAAAATATTTCGCAAATGTGAAGGATGTGATTTTAAAATTTAAATCAAACAATCTCCAGCGATACGGGGAGTCAGCAACTTTTTTTAATTGGACGTTAATTACAAATAGATGAAATTTCCATAAACTATTCTGCAGTTGTACAAGCTATATCGCTGTTACAAAACAGTCACTTATCTTTACGAGACTCATTAAATACCTTAGATAATTTACAAGCCGCTCTAGAAAGCTTGACGGATCCTATAGGACTAGATGTCGCTCAAAAATTTCGTGCAGTTTTAAATAAAAATCCCGATTTACAAAAGGTCCGGTCTATTACTGAAAATAAAGAGTGCACAGAAGAGATAAAGGAATATCTGACTTACGCAAATCCTACTTCGCTAGATGTAGAACGATCATTTTCGAATACACAAACGCTTTCAGACCAACGTCAAGGCTAAGGAATCGACAATGGAAGCGTTGCTTATGTTGCATTTTTAGCAGCTTCCCGGGGGCAGTAGTATTTTGTCGCAGTTGACATCAAGACGTCAATAAAAGGTAAGAATATATTATTTTTTAATAATACTATATCTTACGTACCTACTTTCGCGCATTACGCCTCTGACGTTGCACTAGTTTGTTGAACCTTAGCAATAAGTTATAGTAGGGAATCTCATTTGACAAGTGCATTCAGAAACAATTCTAAAGTTTGCGAAAGTTAATGTTACCTTGTTATTCTGCATTATATTAATACATATTCTTTATATACAAATGTTTAGTATATTTAAAAGTAAGTAAAAATTTAATTAAAAGTGAATTACAACAAACATTTTTATAAATTTCAGAAAATATGAATTTAAATTATACCAGTTCTTCCGATTCATCAGATGAAGAGATAATTCATTTAATAAATAATATGCAGTATCCGAAAGTGTATAAAACACGGTCTAACCCTTTTCAAAACCACAGCGATCATGAATTTAAGCAACGGTATCGATTTAATAAAAATACTGCAAGGGTTATTATCGAATTATTTCAAGATAGGTTAGAACCTTTGACAGAACGCAATTGTTCACTTTCTGCAGCTGATCAAGTTTTTTCGCGTTCTGTAAAATTACTCGATCTTTGTTTTTCGTCTGCCATATTATCGTCGTTAACGGTTCACAACTTGCCGGTACTCACGTAGATTTCAAACTAAGTTGTAAAATAATTTACTATGGGGTCCACATGTTGGACATTCGTAATTTCCACCAAAATTTTAATTTACGATTTTGGCACCATCTACGAATCATTTTCGGAACTGCTTATATAACCGATAGCCAAACTGTGGTCATAGTTATTCAACCGTCTTGTCCAGATAGTGGCGGTATCTACCGGTTAAAAAAAATGTAATTTTCCGAATGACTATTTCATGAATGGACATTTGTGAATTAACAAATCAGCCAAAAGTTGCAGGCAACGTCTAGCAACTATGGGCTATTGGAATTTGCCTTAACTAGCCATCAATTCGCTTTACACACTATTTTCGCCGTATCTAAACTGGTTTAAAGAGAACAGACAAATCGCGGCCTTCAAAGAGCATTGTCCTTGTTTATACATACATGCATTGTTATAATACTTTTTCTTTTTTTAAAATTAAAAGAGGATTAGTAAGAGAAAAAGAAAAAAAAAATTTTTTAAAGAAAACTGATTGAAAAAAAATTTTTTTGAAAAAGCAAAACCCCAAAATTTTTAAAATTTTTTTCAGGAAAAATTTTTGGGGCACCTACCCAACCGGAGGAAAGAAAAAAGAAAGGGCTTTGAAAATTAAAAGGGGTTGAAGAAAAAGAAATGACGAAGGAGGGTTTGGGGGCCCCCCTTTTGAATTGGGGGAAAAAAAAGGGGTAAATATTGTAATATTCAAAAAAGTTCTCCCTTCCGAAGTGCTTTTAGATTTTATACCAAAAACCTTCTGCCCTGTGAAACCCTTTATATTCTAGCTCTGAGTACATTCCAAATTTTTGGTACCCATTAAAAAAAAATGAAGCAATATTTTTAATGAATAAATTGTTTTTAATCAGGTAATTTTTTACCTGTTTATATTCTTTATAATTTTTGGGAATCCTATTTTCCCCCTTTTAAAGGTCACTGTCTTATTTAAAAAAATCAATGCAACGTTGCCAAATTTTCGTTGCTTAATTTAGGTTCGTTCCAACGCGCTTATGAAACCGTAAGTTTACCGTCCGGTAAACTGCAGTTCTTTCTTTGTATTGCGCATGTACTGGACGGTAAATTTACGGTTTTCTGAGTGTGTTGGAACAAGCCTTTTAGTTGTCATTTGAGAATCGTTTAGCGAAATCTAAATATTTTAAATAGTTACAAATGTTTATATTTATTAGTTTAGTTCAATGTCCTCTATTAGAAATAGCGGGAAAAGGTGGTCTAATCATACAGAGCGAGAAATGGCAATTAAATCATCAATATTGCAATAATCCCGCAGATCACACGGTAAATGACATTAAGATATTTTGCAAAAGACCTTGGACACTTGATTAAATTTCAACAGCCGTATATGTGTCGTGCCGCAATTTTATGCTTTTAATAAAGAAATTCATGCATAAATCTGACTATTTAGTATGTTTCTTTTAATATTGATACCCTAATCTGGCAATACTGCGTAGCTATGCGCATGCGCGGTGAGGCACGTGAAATGGCAGCCGTAAACTGCACGACTATACAGTTTTATGTTGAAAAAGAATTTGTAAAGAGAATTTTTATTGTAAAAAGCACAAAACATCATGAAAATAAATCCATATTTTTCATCCAATTGAGAATTCCAGCAAACCAAGAATGTGTAAATAAAAGAAAGATGTATTTTTTAAATTTATTTATAAATGCATTATTTAATTTTCTTATGAAAATATTCTTTACAAGTGTTGCGATATTTGTAGTTTCTTTGAGCCCTGAACATTTAGATCTGAATGTGAAGATGAGATGCCCTTACATTCCTTGTATATTAATATTTTTATCATTAAGTCTTAATTAAGTAACTTATAATTCATCTTTCACATCTATGTTCATCTCTTATGGGAAAATGAAACTACCGTATTGCTGAAGTATTACGTTTGTTTCTACCACAAAGGTAAAATGTACATCTTCTGGACATGGAGGTAAAGCGAACATCTTCTGGACATGGTCTTGCCTAATCAGGTACTCTAAATCTGTGGCACTGAAACAGTTCACTAAAACCCTTACCACAGTACTTAACTCGTACTGGACGCACGTTGTAATAGCCAAGCTATCATCATCAGCAGTAAAACTGAATTTGGTTCATCTGCTTGGCTATCATTTTGGATTGCTCGATATTACTTTTAAGGAATTGTAGCAATTGATGTTATTTTAAAAAGCAAACACCAATGAAGATTAGTATTTGCATGAAATTCGCAGTGAAAAGACCATACTGTATGTATAGTTGTGTAGTACTCTGTAAAAGAAAACAGTTATATAACTTTCCTCTTTGGTGCAAGCTTCACGGCAGTCAATTTAATGTAGCGCTAACTTTGGAGCTTTCAAAGAATCAAAAGAAAACAGCGGGATAAGTGAAGGTTGGTATTTATTTTATTGGAGTAATTTATAAGCAAACATTCCTTAGTTAGCTTTGAATTCAACTCTGAACACACGATAATTTTTATTTATGTCAAAAATGGATATAAAACACCTATAAATAATAATACATAATATAAGCCTTAGAGATTATATACGTAAAGCTAGAGATCAAAGAATTAATCAGCATCTTCAAATTCTTCATCGTTTTGATCACCATTAACGGAGTCATAACCTACATTTACGGTACTACTCTGCATTCGTAGGGTTAAATTATCCATTGCTAGAAGTAAATGCATAATTTTAATAAAATAATTACCAAGATGACATTAGAAAATCACCTGCGTCACCTCCAGTCCTTGATTCGTTGACTTCGTTTTGGATTATATTTCTTTCTTCAATACCTTCATTGCAATCTTCGTAAACGTCATCTTCGTCGCTCATAACATCGTCCGGATCCGGATTTAAAGCCTGAAAAACAAAATATATATTTCTGTATTATCTGTAAGTATGTAATAAGCTTACTTGACATTCTTTTAATGCTTCGTACATCGAACGAAGGGTACTTGGGTCATCGGGTGCTAAAATCAACTCTGATATATCGGCTTCGGATTCTACATCGCTATCGGACATATCTTCTCTTTCCTCTTCTTGCTTTTCACCTACAATTTACAACGCTTACACTTGAATGCAAATTTTTTAACTCACTGATTCAAACCAGACATAGCTACATGCGTATCAATCATTACATAGATGCATTCCTTCGAATAGACATTCGGATCTGTAGACATTGCGTGTAAGCTAATATGTTGGTACGATAATGAAAATCCGCTGTTGACGTCATCTTGGCTCTTCCAGCCTACAGATCTAAAAGCTTTCTTGTTGAATGGATGCTGTAGGTAGTGAAAATGTATTCTAACCTTTCGCTAATGTAAAGCGTTCCAACGCCCAAATCCTTTTTATCTAACAAAGCTCTTGTGTTTCTTGCCTCGAAACGAATGGGTGAATCGGGATGCACGAAAGAAGTTAATACAACCATTTTAAATCTTCGTTGCAAAAACAAGCATTTGCACTCCCTAATCGACTTAAAAAAATTTCAAATATGCAGCTTTAAATCTGTCAAATTTTGCTTTAATATTTCAGAAGACCAACCTAGGAAAAATGAAAATGTAAACTACAATTTCAATGAAGTAAAAAAATAATGTTTGTTTTGAATATATTGTAATTAATTCTGTAGTTGCTTTTAATTTTGATTATGATTCGACATAAACCACTATTAGAAATGATAAGACTACTGAATAGTAACATCCAGTTAAATGTTATTTATACATGGTTGGTTTCCCTGTTCGATCTTATAAAGCTGATTTCAATTGACTTTTTGTATGTTTCTGTAAGAACGTCATAACTTGGTTAGATTCATGTATTCAACCATTCAAAAATCATTTATGGAACAACAAAAAGTTTCTTATTATAATGAAATTTCAATGATGATGTTCGGTTTTGGCGATAGTCACAAACCAAATCCAGAAACAGTCCGCCTAGTTGAATCTATAGTGTTATCCCAATTGCGATTAATAATACGCGAAGCATTAAAATACAGCAAAAATGATACTTTGAGACCAGAAGAACTTGTATTTCTGATGCGAAAAAACAAATATAAAATAAGACGATTCGTGAAATATCTACATAATCAAGAGATAAAGAAGAAGATTGAATCAGATGTGGATCTGACTAATATTCCGAAGAATAGTTTGTTGGAATTTATCGAAAAGATCGACGAGACCGGCGAATTAACAGATCTATCCGAATATGATGAAGTTAAGCATGAACGACAAGTAAGAGCAGATCGAATCTCCCTTGCGTTAGACGAAGAGAAGTATTTAAAATTTTCTAAAGCGAGATGTGCATCATTTAACAACAAGCAGATGTCTCAAGTACGCAACTTTGAAAAACTACGATCTTGGGTTGATCCGAAGAAGGAGATTATCATGACTTCACAAGCAATGGATGTGTTGTCATATTACGCATATGAAACGGTAGCACAGTTAACGGATTATGCGCTGTTAGTTAGATTAGATAATCGACGTACTGGCGATCCTTTGTCAAATTTATGTGGCTTATATTACACAGGATCTATGTTTAACGGTGAACATCGTTTCAGTGGGATTAACCCTGATTATAGTAGGGTTTACAGTGGTCAACCTCCGATCAGTGTGGCAGAAATTAAGGAAGTCATGAGAAGATTAACTACCCCGGTTGCTGGGAAACTTAATTTTGGCGTCAAAGGATCTAATTCCCAGGTTATTTTAGCAATATAATTTGTTGTAGTATTAACATTTCGTTTTATGTAATAAGTTACAATAGGATATTAATTTAAAATTTTATCTATTATGTTTTAATAAATAAAATGCCAATTATTGTAGTTTTATTTTAATTAAGGCCTTATAGAAACAAATAAATAAATATAGTCAGCGACATCTATTAATGAGAAGCTCGGTATAGTAATATAATTAAAGTTTTTTTGATTAACGACCCTTGCAGCTGGAAAATAATTTTTGGATCAAAGCAACTAATTCCCGGATTAATTTTAGTAATATAACTTTTGGAAGCATTAAAATTTTGTTTGTAAGAAATAAGTTAAAATAATTTCAAATTTTATTTTGTTTTAATAAATAAAATATGACCTAGTCTTTTTTATGAGAGGATCATGGACTCAGTGACATCTATTAATGAAGAGTTCAATGTGGTGACATAATTAAAGATTTTTTGATTAACGGTTGCTGCAGCTGAGAAACAATTTCGGTACTTAACCCTCTAATTCCTATAGATTATTTTAGCAATATAATCTTTTGTAGTATTATTTTTATTGATTTCAAATTTTATTTTTAGTGGCCCACGGAGCTGGGAAGCGACATCGGAAGCAAACTATCCAATTCCCAATTGTTAATTAAACAATATAATTTTTTGTAGTATTAACATTTTCTTTATATGTATTAGCTATAGTAAGATATTAGTTTTAAATTTTATGTCTTAATAAGTAAAATGCCAATTACTGCAGTTTTATTTTAGTGAAGAGGTAATAAATAAATTAATATAGTTGGCGACATCTATTTATGAACAGTTAAATGTTGTAATATAACTAAAGATTTCTTGATTAACGGCCTCTGGAGCTGGGAAACAGTTTTGGGATTAAAGTCACCGATTCCCAGATTATTTTGGTAATATCACTTTTGGGAGCATTAACATTTTGTTTATATGAAATAAGTTAATAATTTAATTTTTTTATTTTTTGAAGGAATCAAGGATTTTGCGACATCTATTAATGAAAAGCTCAATGTAGTATCAATTTAAAATTTCCTGATTAACAGCTAGGAAAAAGTTTCGGGATCAAAGTCTCCAGTTCCCAAGTTATTTTAGCAGTATAATTTTTAAAAATATTTTGGTTTTATGAAACAAGTTAAAATATTAGTTTTAAACGCTATTTGCTGTTTTAATAAAATATGAATTTTAGTTCTTTTCAATGATGGAATCATGTATTTAGCATCATCTACTAATGAAGAGCTCAATGTGGTAACCTGATTAAAGATTTCTTGATTAATGACCCTGTAGTTGGGAAACAATTTTGGGATCAAAGTCTTCAATTCCCAGATTATGTCAGCTATATAATTTTTGAAAAGATTAACATTTTGTTTATATGAAATAAGTTATCAAATATTAATTTTAAATGTTATTTTCTGTTTTCATATGTAAAATGCGAATTATAGTTTTCTTCAATGATGAAATCATGTACTTGGCGACACCTAGCGATGAAAAGCTCAATGTTGGAACTTAATTAAAGATGTCTTTATTATTCCAATTTAGTGTATTATTAATTCGTATAGATGCCTCTCGTAAACGATTTGTTGAAAACAGCTGATTCCACTTATCAAACATTTTTTGTATGGGGTTATCGTACATCAGCGAGACAGCATCATAAGGGTAAATTATGTGCTTGACGAGGATGGACAGTAGTGTGTAGAAAATGGCAGCTGTAGGTACACCAAACTTTGAATGTTTAGAAATAAAAACCCGTAGTATAGAGCAAACCTTGCTACCTCTTATTAAACAGGTAAATCATAGCCAGTTTTTGGTTTGCACAAGATTTTCAGTTTGTCTCACGCTCGGCACCGCTTCACGATTTTTATTTTTAATTGAATGGGTGTGCACTTTGACATTTTGATCGTAGAAATTATTATTAGATGTCGATTTTTCTTTGTATTTTCGATTTTACGAAAGACACTGATCAGCGCTGGTCTATATTTCCGAACCGAAATCGGTCTTTTTATTCAGGAAATTGATTGCGGCGAAGTGAGGTTATGTTTTTGTTTATTTAGTAACATGTGAGTTCGTTATTTTTACGCAAGCGTAACATTTTTTTATAAAATAATTGGAGGAGAATCGTAGGTGAAAGCCTGAAATTATGAAATATAGCAGAATACTTGAATAGTTGGAATTTTGCGAAATTATCGGAAGTAGAAACTCCCAGCAAATTAATTAATTAAAATACATGGACAATTACTTTGAAATAAACTATGAAACCCTATTAAGCGTTTTAAATTAAATTAGAAAATTGATTTGTGTAGTTATATCTGTAGTTACATAGCTGTATACACAATTTTTATTACTTGATGTCAAATAAGGATGATTTAAATAAAAAGAAATTTAAAGTAGGGTCAAGAGCAAGTGATTTTACATCCATAAAGACTAGAAATTTAGTATAAAAGGATTAGGAAAAGGGACGCGTCCAGCATTAGCGCATGGCTTCTTATTCTTGATAGCAATTTCGTTAAATGCATGATTTTTTGTGAATGTTTTAGCATATTAGTAATTAGTTATTTGTATGTTTTACAAATGTTTTACTTATTAAGAAATGAAAACATATTTTATTGATGAACAAAATTAAGCGTCTATTTTGTCGATTAATTACAGTAATAATTATAATTATTGCTGTTTGTACATATCTTGTAAGGATACAATCATAAAACACCGCCTGAGTATGGTGATTAAGATAATACATAATCTGTCTATTTTGAATCGTGAATCGTGCTAAAAATTAGAAATTTTGCTGTATGTTGTATTGCCAACATAAATAATCAGCGGGTAATTCAAACCGTGCTGACGGTGCTTTTCAAGGAATGTAATTTCAATTATACAAAAAAAAAGAAATTGACGTCTCTATGATTACGAGAAAGTTTGTTGATGAGAGATTCGTTTGCCAAGTTTTTAATAATTCTGTATTGAAGTTTGTTTCACCGTTCTTAATTCGGGTTGGTAGAATTGTTTTATTAGGACCTTTAATTAATTAGGTCATTTGAGTTATAGTAGTGTTGCCAGTTTTTAAACAAATTACAATGATTTAAACTTGAAATTGCTTGAAATATTACTAATGGTATTTTAGGTTTGTTATGATCAGTTGTATCGATACGAATTAAAATTTTATCTAGGATTAAGTTAAAACGACAGGTGGAATGTAATATTTGCAGGGGAAACTGTCACTTTCTACCTGCCATTTTGACGTAATCCGAGATTAAAACTTAACTTATGTTGGTGCAATTGACCATTAGAAGTAGTGTTTATTAACTAGTTGTATCGTTCTTACTTTACCGATGATATTTTTCTAATTTATTTCCGTGAATAGGAAATATATGCAGCAATCTAGATATTCTAGACAATAAATCGTGTCTTTTTGCCGGTGCGCTACGTACAGTGTCAATTTCCCGCAACTTCCCTACAAATCTTTTATAGCTCTCATTGGGGTGCGCGACAACTCGTTTTTCTTCCTTATAGTGACATATCTGGCGGCTTACGGCCACGAGAGCCGAATCGGTTGTATCGATAGGAATTAAAATTTTATCTAGGATTAAGTTAAAATGACAGGTGGAATGTAATATTTGCAGGGAAACTGTCACCTTCTACCTGCCATTTTGACGTAATCCGAGATTAAAATTTAACTTATGTTGGTGCAATTGACCATTAGAAGTAGTGTTTATTAACTAGTTGTATCGTTCTTACTTTACTGATGATATTTTTCTAATTTATTTCCGTGAATAGGAAATATATGCAGGAATCTAGATATTCTAGACAATAAATCGTGTCTTTTTGCCGGTGCGCTACGTACAGTGTCAATTTCCCGCAACTTCCCTACAAATCTTTTACAGCTCTCATTGGGGTGCGCAACAACTCGTTTTTCTTCCTTATAGTGACATATCTGGCGGCTTACGGTCACGAGAGCCGAATCGGTTGATCGATAGAATAAATTTTATCTAGGATTAAGTTAAAATGACAGGTGGAATGTAATATTTGCAGGAAGACTGTCACCTTCTACCTGGCATTTTGACGTAATCCGAGATTAAAATTTAACTTATGTTGGTGCAATTGACCATTAGAAGTAGTGTTTATTAACTAGTTGTATCGTTCTTATTTTTACTGATGATATTTTTATAATTTATTTCCGTGAATGGGAAATATATGCAGGAATCTAGATATTCTAGACAATAAATCGTGTCCTTTTGCCGGTGCGCTACGTACAGTGTAAATTTTCCCCCAATTTCCCCTAAAATTTTTTAACCCCTTCTTGGGTTTTGCGCACAACTCTTTTTTCTTCCTTATAGTGACATATCTGGGGGCAGGGACGAGAGCCGAATCGGTTGTTTTTGTTAGAAAAAAAAATTTTATCTAGGATTAATTTAAAAATGACAGGTGGAATGTAATATTTGCAGGGAAACTGTCACCTTTCCTCTTTTTGACTTTCCCGAGATTAAAATTTAACTTATGTTGGTGAAATTTTGCCCATTAAAAGAAAAGTGTTTATTAACTAGTTGTATCGTTCTTACTTTACTGATGATTTTTTTTCTAATTTATTTCCGTAAAGGGGGAAATATATGCAGCAATCTAGATTTTCTGACAAAAAATCAAATTTTTGCCGGCGCGCTACGTACAGTATCAATTTCCTGTAACTCGCCTACAAATCTTTTATAGCTCCCATCGGGGTGTGCGACAACTCATTTTTCTTCCTTATAGTGACATATCTGGCGGCTTACGGTCACGAGAGCTGGACTCCACGCGCCAAAATATAGCCGTTTTCCACGAATCCCCGATCTACCCGTTTCCTATTAACCCATTTCGGCGTTATCGGCACGGTACGTCCTAATATAAATTGAATGCCGACGTCGATTTGCACGATACGCGCGCTTTATGCTGGGTTTTTAGCGAATTGTTTGCAAGCAAGGGCTTCGTATAGAGCGAGAGGTTTTTGTAGAGAGGCAACGTTGTGTTGGTAGCATTGTACGCCGTAATGCTGGCTGATGGTTCTTTATGTTAATTTCTTATATTTAGAATATGTAAACCACCAAGAAAAAACACGAAAAAGCGTCCCTTATTATTTTAAATTATTTTTTATTTTGAAATGATTTTAGACCCCATAGAAACAACGCATTTAAGAAATTGGTAAAGAAAAACACAAGTTACTAAAAATTAAAAAAAAAAACACTTTACCTTTATATTTTTTTTTGCAAAGCACATAAAATATTTATGAAGAAAATCAGTGGAATTAGCAGAACCATGTTTTCTTTTATATCTAAAAACAAAAACAATTATTATAATTTTTTTTTAACAACCTAGTGTGATGCAAATTTTGAAATGGGGAAAAAAGGGTAAATTTTTAGGACCAAAAAAGCTAAAGAAAAAAAAAAAAACTTTTTAAAAAAACCCAAAAAAAAATCTATAACTGCTGGTAAAAAATTTTAAAAAATTGTTTAATCTTTTCCCCAAAAAAAAAATAAAAGGTTTTTTAAAAATATCAAGATATTTATTCCAACTTGTTTTCCATTAAAATATAAAGAAAAATGTGGCGCAATTGATGAATAAACGAAAAATTTCCCCACCAGCATCGAGAATACCCTTTGACACCTCCGGGGCATACTTTCCACGAGATTTGTAGGGGAACTTGGGGGAAAAAACCCGCTCCAAATTGTAAACACGTTTCCCCTGCGGGCTGACTTTATAATGGCCCAAACGTCTCTGAGGGGGTTTGGGTAAAAGGAGATTGGGGGGGCCAACCTGGGGGGACAATGCAATTTTTTTTTTCCCTTTTAAGAAAACCCTTCAATCCCCCTTTTGGTAGAGCAGAACATACTTTGTAAATTTACGAAATCATCAAAGTAAGAAGTTGAGAATGACCCGTATGTCAGCGGTGTCAGCCATTTCGTCAACGAGGACAGAAGAATACAACGATGAATTAATTTTTGCCACCAGCTTTTCTAGAATAATTTCGTTTTAAGTGTTCCAGCGCGTGTACAGTGCAATATGTACTCTGAATCTAAAAATTCAAAAAGGAAAATTCGGAAAAAAATTTTTGAAATTTAAATGCGCCCGAATAACAAAAAGCGTGCAACACCACAATTTATTAAAGTTTGGGGAAGCATAATAACGCTTTACACCAGCCATCGAATTAAAACATCCCCCAATAACCCTCCAGCTAATTGCCGGGTAATTTCGAAGAGCCGCTCACTAACAATAAGCCCTCTTAAATACGAGCGCGCGGCTAATTCGATATTGTGTATTCGTCGCGCCCCGGGCCCTCTATTTATTATCGTTTTAGCGGTCGCCGAAATTGCGTACATAAATTCTCCCGGCTTTGTATATGCGGACGGCGGGGGAATTTGAGGCCTTTGGGCCCTATGGGCCGTTTACACCTTCCCCTTATGTTCCTTTGAAATTATATATTAATATTAGGGCCCGGGTTAAAACATAATTTTCGATTCCGGTGGGACGTCGTATTGTTGCAAAACAATTTGCCCAAACAATAAGAGTCGCCTATAGTCGTTTGCGTTTAAGGTTGATCGAAAAATTGATTATCTTCAATCATCTACACACGTACAGTTAATATTATGGATGTTTGTATTTGCGTCATAGTAACGTACGATGTAAGCTGCATATCAAATAAAAATTATAAAATGCTGAGGCGCCCTTTGTCTGTGATGTGTAAGATATTTACATCTTTCAAGTCAGGAAATGCGTGTCCTGATTCTAGGATGTAATTTGAAAAAGTAGAATCCGTTTTTTGGTGACTAAATGCTCGAAGGTGTTCTTTATATCTAACATTAAATGAACGGCCAGTTTGACCTATAAGGCGTCACTGTCCGGGCAATTTAATTTTTGGACATTTCTAAAAAAGAGGGATCGAAACATATTTTTTAGTATTAGTTTCTTTAATGTGTGGGTAAACACTATGGTATGCTAGTTGAAGAGGTTTTTTGTTGATTAATTTAGTTATTGTGTTTAGGGGGAACCCGTTATTGTAAGCTATATTTTTTACGGTTTCTAACGCTGAATTTCTATCGTGTTCTGTAAGTGGCAGTGAAAAGGCTCTATGAATCATGGAATGATATGTTGCCAGTTTGTGTGAAGTGGGATTTTTAGAACAATAGGGGGAATTTGTGGTTTTGTAAACGTTGGTTTTCTATATATGTATATTTAAATTTATTTTATTATCATCGCGGGATAAGGTTAAGTCTAGGAAGTTGATTTTTTTATTACTTTATATTTCCACCGTGAATTTTATGTTGGGATGCATATTATTGATCGCCCCTAGGAAGTGGTCTAGTTGTCTTATTGTACCCGTAAAACCCGCTATGATGTCCTCAACGTACCTATACTAAAAATATACAGGGTGTTTATTAAACATACGGCAAAAATTCAGGGGGTTATTCCACGAACTATTCTAAGAATATTTTGTACTTTTATGATTTTTGAAAAAACCCCCCTTTTTTTCGAAGATTAGAGGCGGGAAAAAAATTTTCGAAAAACCAATTTTGATATTTTTGAAATCATTAATGTAGCAGAAATAAAAAAAATGGCGTACAACACTGGACTTACCGAGTATAAAAAAATTTAAAAACGTGTTGTTATCTTTTAACAACATTCCGATTAAAAAAACGGCTGTTTTTCCCACTAACAATAGGCAAGTGCAAAACATAGAAAAGTAAATAAATTAAAACGTGGATTTCATTTGAATACGTTTCGTGCTTGATCATTTTGTATGTGTCAAACTTGTTGAGACTGATGGACGTGTATTTTCTGTCTTTTAATACTTAAACTTTTGTTAGTGAAGTCCTCTGTCATGAATCGCTATACGAACGCCAAGATGACCGACATGCATTTCATTTATGGACTTGCTGATGGCAATTCATTAGAAGCTAGACGGTTGTACATTGAACGATTTCCTGACCTTAATGTTCCTGATAGAAAAACCTTCCAAGGTATTCATTAACGTCTTCATGAAATAGGCACATTGAAACGAAGTGGAGGACTAGGAAGGCCAATGACAGTAAGAACGGTAGAATTAGAAGAGAATGTGCTGGACATGATAGAGGAAAAATCCAGGTACTTCTACTCGAAAAATTGCAAATACTTTGAATGTAAGTAATGGGACTGTTTGGAAAATTTTAGGGAATATTTGTTGTACCATACCAATACAACCGTTCAGGCACTTCTTGCTGCGATTTCCTCCACGGATTGCATTCTGTCAGTGGCTTTTGCACACATTGGTTCAAATCCCTCAACTACCGGGCATTTAAATTTTTTTTACCGATGAAGCAAAATTTTTCAAGAAATGCAATAAGGGAAATTTTTACAATAACCATGTGTGGGGTGAAGAAAATCCACATGAGGTACTTAAGATCGTTTTCCCAAAATCAGTTCTCGTTGAACGTTTGGTTAGAATTGTGGGTACTGGAAGACCGTATTTCTACCAGGAAGACTTACCAGAGGTGATCGAAACTTTTTGGAAAAACCCTACCTCTGTTTCTGGAGGATGTACCATTGGCAACAAGAAATGCAATGTGGTTTATCCCGATGGTGCCCCAAAGCTTTTTGGTGGTTGCTCTGAGTTTTTAACAGCAACATACGGAATCGTTGGATTGGTGGGGGCCTCACTTATGGCCTGCTCGATCCCGGATTTAAAACCCCCCTGGATTATTTCCTAGGGGGATCTAAAGTATTACTTTATTCTCCATGGAAAATGGGGAAGATTTAAGAAATCGGATAATTGCTGGGTGTAACTCAATAAAAACGACCCTGATTTTTTTGAAAGGTTCGGCAGTCAAGAGGAGGAGATTGGATTCTTCATCCTACTGAAATAGTAAATTTTTAAATTCTTGTAGATTAAAAACTTTAAATGTAATTTTTGGTAATAAAATTTTGGGTTTTTAAAATTTTTTTCCCCCCCATCTTGAAACAAAGGGGGTTTTCAAAATAAAAACCCAAAATATTCTTAGGATAGTTCACGGAATAGCCCCTTGAATTTTTGCCGTATGTTTAATAAACACCCTGCATATGTCTTTTAATTAGTGAACTAGACATTAAATCACCAAGCGTCTTTTCAATTGGGTTGCTGGGAAATAGAGACCTGATGTCGCAAGTCACTAACAAGACGAAGAGGAATCTATCCAAAATTATTCTACAAGCAAAGTTAAGTTGAATTTCCTTAGAAATTGGACACCTTTATAGTAAGGTTAATGATTTGCCCTTAACAACTTACAATTTACACCTAAAATTGACGCGCATCACATCAATACCAGCTTGGGAAAAATCTGAAGAGAGAATGTACACTTTGATAGAAAAGAACGTTAAATAAAAAGGAAGAAGTTTAACAAGAAAGTTCATTAGACTATAAAAGAAGAAAATGCCGAACAGCCAACAGAAACAAGGTTAAAAGAAACGTTGATTCACAATGAAACCTAACTATAAATTACAAGTAAAGAACACGAGACGAATGGTAAACTTGTAAGCTGTTGAATATTTAGCGTGGCGTATTCCTCAAGAGAGAATTCTCTTGAGGAATTGTAGCGGACCTAGTGAATACTAGGTCCGCCACAATTCATCATTTCGATTAACAATATTTATTGAACCTTGCAGGGTATATTTTTGAAGCAAACCTTTAACTTCATTCGCTTTTGTTCCGTACGAAGTATCTATAGCACGGTACGCGTTTAACAATTTTTTTTTTATTTCCTTGGCATCACGTATTTTTAGCATCCTTCCGTTATTCTATATGCGAACGACATTTAAGGCCGCTCGAATCAATACCTTCCGCAAACGGAACTGTTTCGTTTAATTACACCTAATTTGAAACGTTCGGAAGATGGCGGCCAGCATGTCGTACATTTCAGGGGGGGCGCAATTACGAAGTGTTTGTAAAAAGATTGGCGCGAGGTCTTCTAGTCGCTGTCGTATGCCGGCTACCTTGGAAGAATAATTGGTCTAGACGTATTAGGAAAGAAGAAAGCTTGTCTCTGATGGTGATGTTATCGATTAGTGTCGTTGGTTAGAGGAAAATGTATTTAAGGTCACTACACACGTCTGTACGTAGATGCCAAATTTCTTGGTGTGTATACACTAACCTAGGCGTTATTTGAAACAAGTCACATACAGTGTGTTCGTTTGAAAATTTCCCAGGCGGCCTACATCCGAAACTGATAAAATTATTAAAAAATGCAAAGACAGGTCAATTTTTGTTTTGAGCGAGGACCATTTTGATCAATATATCATGATACTAAACTTACCCCCTTAAGCTCCCCCGCCCCCAACATAAAAATCTTAAATGGGGCAATACCATTTGTGACACATCGTTGGAAAGGTATTTTCATTACGAATTCAGTAGCACATCTTACTTTGAGATTCAGGCCCACCGCCAGTTTTAAAGATTTCTAGCCTTTCTTCCGCTGATTCCTATCTTACTGCCTTTTTCATATTTGAATGTATTTTTATAAGAAGAAACATCTCTGTAAGTGTTTGTCGGCAATAAAGAATTAAGTTCATTTACAATCTTTCTCTGACAGGCTCCTTTTTCATTATTTGTCATCGCATCCGTTTTCTTTTTGTTTTCTATTACCATTTTATGACTATTTACTCGTTAATTTTGACATTTGCTTTTACTCGTTATTTTTGACGTTAGAAATGTGACAAATAAGAATCCGCGGAAACAATGAAGTGCCAAATTACAATATCGATAAACAATCCGACATTTTAAGAAATTTTTGTATATTTCTTACTTATTTCGCCTACATACATTATAACTAGAGTTGGTCACGCGCGCCAACGGGCAGCGGCGTTGTTTCGATTAGGCCTCGGGTTCCACTAGAGCTATTGTGTGTAGATGTTTGCTGTCGTAAATACTGTCGTAAATAATGCGTACTCAAACGCTTACCATTTTAAGAGTCCTCCATGAAATCGCAAAGTGAATAATGTCTGTTAAATATCTGCAACATTAGATATGTTTCCACAGTTGGTTCGGCAAACCGAATGCGGCGTGAGGAAGAAGTGTGTTTATATGCAGAGAACGAACGTTCTACATCTAGTGACGTTATATTTGCGTAATTAAAATATTCTTTGAAACAACTTAACGGTTCTGTTGACGCACCTTCACAAATGTGTCTTAATGTGCTAAAATCAGAATCTTTCGCTAAAACACTTTCAAATTTTTCTAGAACACAAAAATTTTTTGCGTCTTACATGTTGCACTATTTGCACAGACTCCACTAACGACACCGAAGGATCTTGTAACTTTTCTATTGCCTCCGCTAGTCCGAAGTAATTGTTGTGAATAATTTTTAAATCCGACTATCTTGAAATTTCGACTGGCTTTTCTTGATAGCGGCAACTTCCTTTGGATCGAATTGTAAAACCACGTTCTTAATATTCTGATAATATTTATGATAATAAAACGCAGCATTTAACCAAGTTCCCCAACGTGTAAGAATAGGTTTTGGTGGCTCAGGTATACGGGGGCATAGTCTGTGAAATTCGCGAATACGTTTCGGTGATTTGACAAATACTGCTTTTGTATGCGCTATTAAAGCGTCTACCTCAGGATAACCTTTTCTGATACCATCTGCCACAAGATTGAGAGCATGAATTTTACACGTAATGTGTAACAAGTTAACAGAATGCTTTTTAAGAGACCGCCCTACAGAAACCATGTTTGCGGCACCATCAGTCATAAACATCAACAGTTGGTTTGTTGAAAGTTCAAACTTTTCCAATGTATTTAACTCTAACTTTACAATTACTTCGGCAGTACATTGTTGTATTCGTCTGGAAGCTAATAGAATTGAAGGTAACGATTGATGCGGTTCCATTTTACGTGCCATTATATTAACGACCGAATGTTTTTTACGATCTGTCGTTTCGTCGACACATAACGAAATTTTTTTTCTTTCAACTCCGATTTAATTCCTTTTTCAACATATTCACGAGCAGATGACACTATCCTTCGTAACGATGTCCGACTTGGTAATTTGTACTCCGAATAGTTATTCCAAAACAAGACAAACGCTTCCTTGTCTAGTAAATTAAACGGTATATTACATACAATAAATGTAACACATAAATTAAATATAAATTTATCATAGTCTCATGTGCAAGTTTTTTGAAACATGCCGTTCACTTTTACGTCCCGAGGCAGTCCCTTTTGAAACTCATCAACGGGACATATACTACACATTCAATTTTAGCGCCATCATACGTTAAGTCCGGGAATTTCGGCTAAAATTCTCTAACCTGGTCCGCCTTGGGTCGTTTGGGGACGTACGCAACATTTCTAAACAACGCGTACCGCGCTGATGGGAGGTCGAAGCTACACTGAGGCTTGTATGTAACCGTATAGATACGACGCAGCTGCCTGTTGGCGCGCGCGGCCAACTCTAATTATAACATATTAGATAATAAGCGGTGTTTATTTTAGTTTTGAAGAAAACAGTTAAATAAATTTATGCCACACTTTTAAATAGCGGCATCGTAATTTAAGGGCGGAATAAAATAATCCGCCACTTAAATAGTATGGTGCAACCGAATAAAACAACTACTTAAATTTAAGTAAAACTTAATTTTGATTTGATATACGATCGATGGGTGAGATTGGCCATTAACCACACAAATAACTACATCCGAAATGATTCCATTACTTTCCACAAATGCAAAAAATCAACTTTGGATAGCCTATTTTACAGACTATTACTATACCATTATTTAAAGACAATTTTAATAACGAATTAAATTTTGTCTATGATATAGGAAAAAATAAAACATACACAAATTAACAACGTTCCTTACAGATTAAAAAAAATAAAAGAATTTGAACATAAATAACTTCATGACAATTACACTTTAAAAAACAAAAACAAAAATCAGTCTTTACTCACCTTCAGAGCCTTGCAAAAGCTAGACTTCTTCTTTTCGTTGGTAGGGCAGGTGCAACATTACTATCCGAGTCATTGGCTACATTTACCGCTTCGTTAATAATAGTTAATTTGCTTATGGATGATACGAAATCGGTAATCAACATTTGCTTACTTTGGAGGGTATTCTTATAAATTTCTTCATAGTGACTGAACGCATTTTTTATAATTCTTCAATACCAGGGTCTTTGTCCATAAAAAAGGAGTTCTCTACCTAGTCGAAGCCCTTCAGCACTTACTTTTCCATCAAATTTTTCAATTGCATTGTTATCATTGTCGGAGCTGCTATCTCTATTTTTTTTTTGTTTTCATTTACAAACCGTGTAAAAGCGAAACTGTGTAAAGTAAGTATCGTATAAATCGAGGGATGGGTGTAAATGCTTTGCATGCTAAACGCTTTTTGGAATTAAGAAAACTATTTACTATTCTTAAGAAAATATTGTTTTGCGCCATTTACTTGTACTAAGAATCGCTTTCTTCAAATTTTCTGCAAGATTTTCTTAAAGCAAGTTAACAAACGTCTTAAACAAAAAATACAATTATTTCATTACAAGTATACGCTTCTCTTAAGCGGAGAAAAAAAGCTAAGAAATTATTTCTTTTGATTTAAAACAGTTATTGTATTGCGGACAATTGAATCAGCAATTGTCTTGAATTAAGGCGGACAGCTTTGATACAAGTAAACGTTTCTCTGCGTGTACCCCACAATCCTTGCTATCATTATTAGTCTGGGCAAACAGCGGTAACAGTCAGTGTAGTAGATATGTGGTGCGGAGTCGGCGATTATTTATTTCACGCGTTCACAGCGTCAGTACTAAATCGATGCCGTATGTGAGTAGTTCTGTGTATACGTAGGCTGTCGTAACTTATTTCGTCATTGTACGCTTGTGTTTGCTTTAAAAATGTCGCAGTTAGTACATCGCGAAAACGATCAATGGCAGACACAATTAAAAACTTTATAGTGGACATGCCGGACTTAATTTTTGATGGCGCTAAAATTCAATGTCTAGTTTGTAAAATCCCTTTAATGTGTTGGTCCAGAAGCTATTGTCAACGTCACATCGAAAGCAAACAGCATTCTTCTGCAAAAGTGGCATACGAGACCAAAAAAAATTACATTTAATTTATGTGTTACTCTTATTTTATGTAATCTATCGTTTCGTTTACTAGACAAAGAAGCATTTGTCTCCTTCTGGAATAAATATGCGGACTGTAAATTACCTAGTCGGACATCGATACGAAATGTAGTGCCATTTGCTCGTGAACATATAGAAAAAAGAATGAAAACGAATTGAAAGATAAAAAACTATGGTTGGGTGTGGACGAAACAACAGATCGTCAAAAACATTCTGTGGTTAATGTAATGGTACGTACAATGGAACCACTCGACCGTCATCCTCCTTCTTACTTGCTTCCAAAAGAGTTATAAATTGTACTGCCGATGAGATTTTAAAGGTGGTGTTGAACTCATTGAACAAATTTGAAGTTTCAACTAAGCAATTTTTAATGTTTATGAGTGATGGTGCCGCAAACATGCGTTCTTTGGGTCGATCTCTTAAAAAACACAGTGGTAACTTCTTACCACCATGTAACGTGTAAAATCCATACTTTAAATCTTGCGGCACAAACGATTCCTACATGTTTTCCACTAGTAAATGCATTGATTGCTAGTACAAAGGCAGTGTTTCTAAAGTCTCCGAAACGTACACGAATATTTCACAAACTGTGTCCTGATTTACCTGAACCACCACAGCCGATTGTTACACGTTAGGGAACATGGTTGCAGGCTGCGTTTTACTACAACAAATATTTTGATCAAGTAAAGAAGATAGTTTTAAAATTCAATCCGACAAAAGCTGCAGCAATCAAGAAAAGCCAGGATATATTTCAAGATAGTCAGGTTAAAAGAGATTTACAAACTATTCACAACAATTACTTCGGACTAGCGGAGGGAATAGAAAAATTACAAAATGTTTCCATGTCGCTAGTGGATTCTGTTCAAATTGTGAATGTTGTTCGCGCACAGTTATGCGCTGTAGAAGGCGAAACAAATTGGTGTGTAATACGAAAATTTGAAAGTGTTTTAGAGAAAGACTCGGATTTTCTTATATTAAGACAAATTTGTGAAGGTGCGTGTGAAGATGCATTAAGTTGTTTCAAAGATTATTTTAAATATGCAAATATAACATCGCTAGATGTCGAACGGTCGGCATTAAAAACGTTTATTCCGCACGTCGTACTCACTTGACTGAAACAGCTGTGGAAACATATCTAATGATTGAAATATTTAACAGATGTCACCCAGTTTGTGATTTTACGGAAGACTTTTAAAACGGTAAGTGTTTCAGCACGTTTTATAATTTATTTCTTACCTTCTATTTTACGTGTAAACTTTTATGCGCTCGCCACGCTTCTGGCTGTTACCGCATATTTGCCCTGGTTAATCATTATTAGTCAATAGGCTAATCTACAATCCCGTAAATTGCAAGACAACTTTACAATACGAACATTCCCGCAACTAAGCATTAAATCATAAAGTTTATTAGAACTTCCAAGAAAGTAACCAAGTCAGGACCATTCTCTCGCTCTTTCTCTTATTCCTTTTACTTCTGCATAGCGTAGCGAACTTTAATAATTACCGATTGTGTAATAAACGTGTACGAACCACGTTCTAATTCGTACTAATTATCTCGAACCCTCGCCGCACGGCGAAGACCAGCCGTGGGAGGTTTTTGGAGAACGGGGAAGGGTGCCGACGACAACGACGACGTTTTGCTTTAAATTCAATTCTCCGGCCGATGGCATCGGATACTTCGGCCATAAATTATCGCCAGCGTAGCATGCAATCGATACCTTAATAAAGAAGCCGGCGAGCCTCATACGAGGCGCGCGAATTGAGATTTATTGGACGATGGAACAGGTCTCGTTTTACGTTGAAGTGCTGGCGTATATTGTGCTTATGTAGGTTAATAACTGTCGCTATTTGCATTTAAGATGCATCAAGTCGCATCACTTTGTTTTTCCCGAGAAGTGGGTTAATATACAGGGTCTCTCAACCCTTTGGATTAGTAAAATTGCGCTTAATGTGTAAATAGTAAAATTTTCTTTCGTCATCCATGCCTTTCTGTTGTGTCTCCAGTCTACTGGCAGTTGATCCAATTTTAAATTACGAAATGCACGTGGTCGTTTTGCTCTCCCTATCACCAAGGGCCTTTCCTTTTCGCTCTCCATATTGACACAAAGCAGGAAAGTGATACGGTCTTTAGATAATTTTCTTCCAGTACATCTATTACCTTTAAGACTCAGATTTTTCGAGCAGTGCTTTGAAAAGTAAGCCGGTCTCATCTGCATTATAGATGCAGTCAGCATTGTAATTCTGCATGTTCGAGGGCAACTTATCCAGGAGATTTTTCACGTCTGCTGGGTTTACATCGGCAGCCTCTCCAGATATGCTTCTGTATGAAATTCCATGACGCTTTCTAAATTTTGCTAGCCAGCCGCACGACGCTTTAAAGCTGCCCATTCCCAAACTTTCTGCGGCTATTTTAGCTTTTTCTCTAATCATTATTCCAGAAATAGGCGCGTGCTACTGAAAACCACCTGAATGTGATGTCATGTCACGGCTACCAATTGATGACACTAAACGTCTTTTTAATCCAGTTGAAACAGAATTGGAATTAAAATCCCTCAATAAATCTTCCTTCTTTCGCAGAATGTCTAACACTTGGGATTTACCTATGCCAAAATGTTTCGCAATCTCTTTTACACTTTTTTTGGCTTCTTCAGAAAACTTAATATGTAAGTTCTATCTTTTAGTGGCAAAATTTTTCTTTTTGGTGCCATTATAACTAAAAATTGCAATAACACATACATATATGTATACATATGCAACTAAACTTAACTTTTTAACTGATAAACTTACCTACCTATTTATGTAATTGTAATTGAATATTTAACGTATAAGACACATAACGCAAATACCATAAGCACAGTAGTCAAACTGAAACACGGCTGTTTAATAAACTCCAAATATTGGATTATACTGTTAAGACGGGGATTTACCGCAGGGGATCCACCGTTCAAAATCATGTGTTCGATTTATTACCTTCGAAAGAACTCGGCTTGTAGGTATCCCGTCCGTCTAAGAAAATAGGTACTCAATCTAAATTTCTAAAATTCGTGTCCATCTCCGTTCAACAGGTGTCCGTAGAAGAGAGATCAAAAACATATAAACTACAGAGCAAATGCTATGTAAATGAGTTTTTTGTCCGCATAACGGAATTGTCCACTCGGGGGAGTGTCCTTTTGGGAGATTTCACTGTATTTGTATAATAATGGTTAAGTGTAATATTCAAAGAAAAAGGAGTATTTATACTCAGAGTCAAATGCATTGTTTGGTTACCATGATAACAGTAAACAAAATATACTACAAAATATACAAAGTTGAAGAAATGAGATTTTCTGTATGTATACAGTATATTTTGTAAAATTATTTACGAATATACAAGGTGTTCCAAGTTTTCGTCATTTTGACAACCACTGAAATTACATTAGCAATGATATATGATTTTGTGTAGCTCTGATAATATTAGTTTTGGTTATATGGCAAATTTTGTTAAAATTTTGACATTTTGAACCCCGGCTTTTTAAAGGGCCCAATTCAATTTAGGGGCTAAGACTTTATACGTTTCAAGGTGGTATAATGTAAAAATATATACAGGGTGTTAAATATGCGAGGTGGAGCATTTTTCGACGTTTAAACGCATTTTTTTTCGATTTTTTAAATAGAACCTAAATTTTTTTTCCAGAAATTTCCTTGTAAAATTACCCTTAAAATGGTACACAACTATATATCATTACAAAGGTGAGTTTAAGTGCCTATAGTAATAATAAATTTATTGATCCAAAAAAAAAGCAAAAAAAAAATGCTATAAAAAAAAAATAAACGTAATACATAAGGATCAAAAGGGGGGGAATATCAGTCTTCGGGATAATGCTGTTGGCTGGTTTTCAAATTTTCTCACCAAAATAAACTAAAACTACATGAAAAAAAAAATAAAAAAAAGAGAAGAAAGAAAAAAAAAGAATAAAAAAGAGAATTGAAAAAACATATAACTATAAAAATCATTAATAAAAAATATGGCAATCTATTTAAAAAAAAAAGTTGAAGGCGGTTACGAAAATTTGGAACGCCCTGTATGTTTGTAAATAATTTTACAAAATACGCTATGGTGTACTATACCTCTCATTTTTTAATTTTTGTAGTTTTCATACTAAATTCCGCCGACATACACTCGGTATATTATTTATTTTTGAGGTTAAGGAAAACACAGGCATTCGCGAAGCACTATCGATGGATAAATAAGCAAATAGTTATTAATTATTGCAATAAAAATTACAATGAAGATTATTAAATTTGTTCATAATCCATTTAAATTGTATTAGTCTGTATTTACTTTTACTAAAGTATTGTTTCTCTGGCCTTCTTTCGCCAAAAAGACGCAACATTGTAATTTTTTCTTTATAACACACGGAGAAAGGAAAGTTCTTGGCACAAACAAATATGCGTTCAGTCAACCAAATCGTAATTTTAAATAGCGTCAAAGATATATCTTTTTAATTTAAAGAAATATTTTTTTTGACATCGTTATTTGATTCAACCATACGATCTCTTGAAACAAATAACCTCAAGTTTGATTTGAAAATATATCTGTTGGATTTAATATACGTGATATGTTTGATTCAACAATATAGTTTTATAAAAAACATGGACTGGTCATCTTGAGGGTGCCTTCACGCTGTATCTTCGGGGCATTTGATCAAAAAAATTCGACGCCATATTTTGTGCTATTATAGTATAAAATGTTTCTGGTTTTTTCTTTGTACCAGAATCAAATGAAACTGTTGGATGTTGCGTACTTCAAAGGGAAGGGGGTTTTTTTAATTTTGGGCCCGAAACATTGTCAAAGTGCAAACATATTCTTTACTTTTGAATAAAACAGTTTCATATAAAGAAACTTTTTTTTTGATTACTTGGGGAATTTTTTTTTTCTCGACCTTTTCCCCAAGTTCCAAAATTGTGGTGTTTAGTTTTGCTAATTTCTTTGCAAGTTCCAAACTTGTAAAATTGTCCGTTGCCCATTTCTTCCTTTCGGTGAAAAGGCTGTAATAATTTTAAAACGACGTATTCACCAAGCGGTTGTCCTTTGGTCTCAATCATTTTTTCCCTAAATATGGGAAGGCATTCAACATATTTAGTTTCAGTGTAAACCCGAAACCCAAAAATTTAATGCCAAATTTACCCGGGTTTTAAATTGGACATGTATTGTGTAAATCGACATCTTTTTTTTTAGGAAAAGTTGTTCGTCTATTGTTATTTTTTTCTCCGGGCATATAAAAAATTTTTTCAATTGTAAGAAAATTTTTTGCCATTTTTCCCAAAAACAAAAAACAAACTTATCCTTGTAGACTTGAGATCAAAATCTGAAAATATCGCATGTTTTCTAAAATTTTTTTCTAGACATCGTTTGACTAAAAAATTTTCCCCCAATTTTTAGCCCCAAGGAATCTAATTCTAAGGCGGGAAACCCCTTAGCCCCACGTGTGTATAGAATGGCAAAAAAGGATTTTTGATCTAAAGATAATTGCCAGTCTTGCCCTGTCTAGTTTTTCTCGTTTCAGCATTTTTTTAAATTGTCTAAGCAACAAGCCCACCGATAAATAATCCCCGGAAACTACTAAATTTTCCGCAGTTACTTTTTTTTTTTATAGCCCATTGACCCCCCAGTTTGTCCCCAATATAGTGGGTTGGGTATTTCCCGCCTGCGGGAGGCGACTCGTAGAAAATTTCTTGCCATTGGGAATTGTCTTTTGATTTGCAAACTACTAAGATTGAAGAAAAATCCTTTTTTTGTTGGTTTCTTTTTTACTTTCCCGCTTATCACTGGAACTACCTTTTGTCACTGCAACCTTACATCCCAAAATGTGTCATTGTCAGATTCATCATTATTTTTTTTTTCCTCACTCCCCCAAAAACTCAAAAAGAATTTCGTTTTTTTACTGTCTTCAACGATTTAGAATCATTCTCGAAATTTCCCGGGGGAAAGACTTTTTTCCCGTTCGTCTAATTACGCTAAAAACTTGTGTAGCCGAGAGGCCTTTTCTGGACCACATACTGTTCAGTCTAACTAAACAGGACAAATGCACTTGCAGAGTACTACCGATCTTTTTATTTCACATTAGTGCGGGGGTTGGGAAAATTTCCAAAAAAATTTTGTACGCATGCGCCAAATTAAGACATAAAAAAGGCACAGTGGAAACAGGTTCTTTGTTGAGAGGAAGGGTGAACATGTCGAAACAAGTACGAACAAGTACTAAAAATAGGAAAAAGCCCCCTGATAAAGGGTTTATGCAGTTATATGCCTTGTTTTATATGTCAACTGTTTGAAAAATTTTATATATTTATAACGGTACTCCCAAAAAGTTTAGTTCTTTCAAATGTTTAAAACCCAAAAAAAGGAAATCGACAAATAAAGTTTGTAAAACATTTTTTTAAAGTACCGGTCAATTTGACCGGGGGGGTCGTTTAAAGGGAAAAATTTTTCCCCAACACCCTGGTTTTTTTGAGTTCTACAAAGTATTCAAAAATTTTTTGAGAGCATTGCTAAACTAAATTTAGGAAAAAAACCTAAATTTTAAAAATCCTTTTCAAAATTAATCCCGTTGAAAAAAAAAAATTTAAAAATTGAAAGACGGAAAAATTTACCGGTGGGGGGCGGTTCCCAGATTAGCAAAATTTAACGGAATTCGTTTTTTATTTTTCAAAAAAATTAATAAATTTTGGGTTTTTTTTTTATTTTTCCCAAAATTTTTTCGCCTTAAACCTACCAAAAATTTTATCGGCTGCAGTTTCCTTAAAAAAATGGAATGAAATATAGGTTTTTTTAAAAAAACCAATTTTTAAATTTTTTTTGAAAAAATTTTTAAAGAAAAAAAAATTTTAAAACCAAAAAAAACCCCTTTAATTAAAAAAATTTTAAAACCAAAAAAAATTTTAAACCTTTTTTTACAAAAAAGAAGGGCCTCCGCCTTTTTTTAACTTTTTTGGAGTTTTCTTTTTTAAAAAAAAATTTTTGGGAAAAAAAAAAATTTTGAAAAAAAAAAAAATTTAGAAAACAAAAAAAAAACAACTTTTTCCGTAGATATTTTATAAAAATTTAAAAAAAACCATATTTTTTAACGTTTTGAAGAAAATGTGGAAATTAAATTTAAAAAAATCACAGTCGTTCGTTACATGTTATTAGACATCATTCATTAAGCAAAAACAAACCGCGAAGCAATGTTTTACAACAGGCCTGTCAGGCCGAGAATTTATGGCATCTAGCTCGTGTTCACTATAAAAATTTGCGTTATAAACTTATAAGTAGAGCAACGCAACTGCGCTGAAAGCCAGTGGCGGACGCATAAAAGTTTACACAAAATAAATCAATATGATACGTGCTAAAACCACCGATTTAAGAGTCCTCCTTGAAATCACAAAGTGGATAATGTCTATTTAATATTTGTAACATTAGATAAGTTTCCAAAGTTTTTCGAAAGTGACGCGGCGTGAAAAAAAAGTGTTTTTGTATGCCAAAAAACCAAAAAACGTTTCTCTGGGTGACGTTATTTTTTAAATTTTTAAAAAATCTTTAAAAATAATTTAACGGTTCTGTTAAACGCATCTTTACAAATTTGTTCTTAATGTGCCAACATCAAGGTTTTTATCAAAAAAAACACTTTAAAACCCTTTTCCCTAAAACACAAACATTTCTTGCGTCTTCTATCGCGCATAGCTGTGCGTGAACATGTTGCACTATTTTCAAAAAATTCCCCTAACGACACCGAAAGAATTTTGTAGTTTTTTTATCGTATCCGCTAGTCCCACGTAATTGTTCTGAATAATTTAAAAATCTGTTTTAACTTGACTATCCTGAAATTTCAACCTTTCCTTGACGGGCCGACTTCCTTTTGGGGCGAATTCTAAAATCACGTTCTTTATATTCTCAAAATATTTAAGAAAAAAAATGCAGCCTCTAACCATGTTCCCCAACGCGTAAGAATAGGTTGTGGTGGTTCAGGAATACCGGGGGATAGTCTTTAAATTCCCGAATACGTTTTGGGGATTTTTTCAAACACAACTTTTTATGTGATTAAATCTACCTCGGGATAACATTTTCTGATACTATCTGCTACGAGACTGGGGTATGAATTTTCATGTAATATGCAACAAAATTAGCACAATGTTTTTTTTAAAAGATCGACCTACAGCAAGCATGTTTGCGGCACCATCACTCTAAACATTAAATTTTATTTGTTGAAAGGGGCAAACTTTTCCAATGTATTTAACACCAACATTGAAATTACTTCGGCAGTGCATTGTTGTCTGGAATCGTCTGGAAGCTAGTAAAATTGAGGGTGACGGTCGATGTGGTTCCATTGTGCGTACCATTACATTAACCACAGAATGTTTTTACGATCTGTTGTTTCGTCCACACATAACCACAGTTTTTTATCTTGCAACTCCGATTTAATTCTTTTCTCGACATGCTCACGAGCAGATGGCACAACTCTCTGTAATGTTCTCTCACTTGGTAACTTAAAGTCCGAATATTATATCGAATATTATATCCGAATATTAATATCCGAATATTCATTCTATGTACTACTTTTTTTGGTGTAGTAATTTGTTGGCATCACATTTTTTTGGGTATTTCCTTCATGGTTCATCTCAATTAATTTTTTTATTCATCATCGGTTTTTCTGAAGAATTTGACGCAAAACTTATACATCTATGTTAGAAAGCATTACAGTCAAGAGAATCATTTGAAAATTCCCTCAAATAATCTCAGAATTCTCTATTCTACGAAATTCTCTCGTACGTGATTTTCTAAACAATAACATTTCACCACGGACAAATTCGATTCACGAGATTTATTTATCTTAGACGGTATACTTCTCGAAAACCATTCACTCGTTTCCAGTACAAGTTACAAAGTATACGAGATAGCAGCGTATTACATTTGGCGCGGGACAGGTGGAGGAATATATCGCAGATCCAATTTGTTCCGTATTCGATGCGCGGCGGTTTTCCAATGAAATTTTGATGTCGACATAATGCGTTGTTGTAAAGTAGACGTTGTAGCTACCTTCTTCCATTACTTAAGCCTATACAGGGTTGGGATAGAGTATAGAACTGAGCAAATATCCTTAAAACGGAAACGATTATATTGATGAAACGTTGCATGTAAATGTAGTGACACATAATGCATCTTTTTTCGAAATTTTTGTTGTTACTGTACTTCCGGTTTAACCCGAAATACCCTCAATTTTTTTTATTCAAACGGGACATCTTGTATATTTTGGCATATTATAATTAGAGTTTGTTAAAAAGGTAGTACCGGCAGTGGCGCACCGCATAAAAATAGCTACGTAATATACAATATTAGTGAAAAGTAATATTGCTACCTTTTCCTGTCGTCTTGATGTCCATTGTGGCAATTGGCAATCGCCCTGGTAAGCTGCGTAGAATTGCATCAGCAACGCTTCCATTGTCGATTCATTCAGCCGTCGACGGTGTTATGAATACGTTGTGGTATACTTCGAAAATGATCGTTCGACATCCAGTGAAGTAAGATTTGCAAATGTCAAATGTTCCTTTTCCTCATCTGGGCACTCTTGATTTTCAGTTATAGACCGAACCTTTTGTAAATCGGGATTTTTCGTTAAAATTTCACCAAATTTTTGAACAACATCGACTCCTATAGTGTTCAAGTTTTCTAGAGCGGCTTGTAAATTGTTTATGCAATTTAATGCGTTTCGGGCAGATAAGTGACTATTTTTTAATTGCTCAATGGCTTGTGCAACTTCAGAATAGTTCATGGAAATTTCATCTATTTGTTGTTGAACGTCCGAATTGGAAAAAAATTGCTGACTATCTCGAACTGCTGCAGAATCATTTGAATCAAGTTTCAAAATAACATTTTTCACTTGTGAAAAATATTTCTGATAGTAAGATACTGCCTGGAGCCATGTTCCCCATCGCGTTATTACAGGCTGAGGTGGTGATGGTAATTTCGGACACAATTGTTTGCATACACGGATGTGTTTGGGAGATTTGATGAACACCTTTTTGGTAGATGCCATTAACTTATCCACCATCGGATACTTCTTTCGAATGGTTTCTGCTACGAGGTGACATGCGTGTATGGGGCATGTTATGTGAAGAAGAGTCGGAAATCATATCTTCAACATCCTACCAACTCTCAGCATTGTTGCGGCTCCGTCAGTAACGAACATTGTGACTTGTGTTCCTGTGATACAAAATTCTCTCAACGAATCTTTTATTATCTTGACAACGGTTTCTGCTTTAGTTTTCTGAATCCTTTTACTGGATAACAACAATGAAGCTGGTGGACCATCAGGTTTTAAAGGACGCGCTACAATATGAATAACGCTGTGTTTTTGAGCATCAGTTGTTTCATCCACACATAGGCAGATTTTCTTAACTCAACTCGTCTTTTACATTCCTTTACTGTACCTTGCACACGCGGCAAATTGTATCGTAATTGGATAGATGTTGGCAGCTTCCATGAGGGAACATACTTAGCCCAAAAAAGACGAAAGTGTTCATTAGATACTAGATGTTGTGGGACGCAGCACACACTTAACATAAAAATAAAGTCATATAAAAACTATGATATGAATCTTTGTTTCTTAATTCATACATGACGTTTACTTTTACAATGTTTTCTACATTCAAACCTATCGCGACTTAGCAATCCGCTATTGCATATTGTGCAATAAATATGCGGACTTCTATATTCTAATCCAGGGAAATGTCTGACACACATTCGAAGGGAACGTTACACCCTTTGGGCGTCCCATTTCCGCGTACTTATTTGGCGTACAGCGTGCAACGTACTGCCGCTTTGAACTCTCTCGCGGTACTCGATCGACTACGAGTTGATAATTACTCCTACCAAAGCCGCTACCGCTACGCTACTGCCATCCGGTACCACCTTTTTAACAAACTCTAATCATATATTGTATGACGAAGATGCTTTTTATCCAACAAAGATATTCGACAAATGACATTAGATATCGGTGATATTTCGTTTTATCCAACTTAATTTAATTTACTGAATACCATTGAATACAGTGTTTTTTTGTGTGTATGTGAATTTGCCTCGTCTATTAGCCAATTACAAGCCAGGAATTTTTCGCCTATCTATTTTATCGTTGAGTCTTACAATGAATGAAGTTAAATGATTTACTTCGAAGATACATTTTTCCGTCTTGGATCTCCTTTATTTCCTTATATTTTACATTTTTATAGTCTTGAATTAAAAACTGAATTTTTGCAAGACAATCTATTTTCTTGATGCAAAAAATCATTTCTTTGCGTGTGTTGAATGTAGGGGTGATGAATCCGGTGAGGATTCTCATTTGACCAATACCTTGAATTATGGCGATTAACTGTTTCATTTAAACAAAAGGTTGCTACGTTAGAAAATACCATATTAGTGGTAAAATGTTCGTCTACATTACCAATGTCTATTGTTCTTTCGCAAAACTCCAACCGTCGCGTCGGTCAAAATCATCATCTGACAATTCTTGAATCAAATATACTTTGTACGGATGGTACTTTTCTCTTTTCAATATTTTCTCTACAGAACGACAACTTATACGTTTGAGGTGGTTCTTCTAATTCAATGCCAATGTTTTCTCTAATATCTTCCTTAGTTGCGGTCTGCGGTTTTCTAGCTTTTGACAAATTTTTAACCGTTCTAGTTAAACTAAAACGTTTTAGTGTTGTAGTACATTTGACTACACAATCTCAAATACGAGGGCAAGTCAAATATTATCTACACTTTCGTCGTAACAAGCTTTGAAGGTTATCGTAGTGGCGGCCGCTTGCGCATGTGTTGAGTTGGCGCCTCTGTGGTCATGTGTGCGAAATTTAATCACGATCGCGCCATTTGTCTGCCAGCTACAATAGCATAAGCATGTCAGCTCCGCTATTAGTTTGCACCAAAGAGGAGCAACGAACAGTAATCCGATTTTTGTGGTCAGAGGGTGTGAAAGGTGCTGAAATCCACCGGAGACAATTTTTGTCACAATACGGGGACAGTGCTTTATAGCGTTTTTTTGTGGATCGAAATGTTTCAAACACCCAGGATCACCTATCACGAAAAAATTCAAGACATTGCCATCGGCTGGGAAGGTGATGCTAATCGTGTTTTGGGACGAAAAAGGCCCTATACTGGACGACTACTTGGACAGGGGGACTACCATAAATAGTGCGAGGTACAGTGATTTATTGGCGAATAAGCTGAAATCATCAATTCGAAACGAACGCCGTGGTCTACTCTCAAAGAAAGTTTTGTTGTTGCAAGACAAGCCCGTCCGACACGGCCCATTTAAAACCATAGAAACTATCAACAGGTTGGGATTTGAGACCTGGGAAACCCTCCCCACAGCCCTGATCTCGCTCCCTCAGACTTTCATCTTTTGGACCGCTCAAGGAAGCTTTGAGAGGTCGTCGATTTGCCTCAGACACAGACGTTCGGGATGCGGTGCAAAAGTGACTTCACGACCAACCGAAAACCTTCTATCAGGAAGGCATACGGAAGCTTGTGGCTCGCTGGACCAAGTGCATTGCTAAAGGTGGGGACTATATCGAAAAATAATGTATTTGTTTAATACAGTTGTAGAACTAAAAGTGTAAGTAATTTTTGACTTAGAGAGACGTAGAGTGAGTCACTCCAGAGATGTTGGTGCCCTTGATTCTCTCAATATATAGAAGCTATCGGTTCAACGAGACCAATTAAATATCAAAAGCACTCGAAGGATAATATATTCCGGTACTTCTCGAAAAAAAAGACCCGCATAAAACCGTAGCGCTATTCATTTATTTCGCGCTAGCGACGACGAGACGAAGCAAACGAAATTTACGAGGGCGTTGAATTTCCTTATCCTTTACGGATAAGAAGAGCGAAGAGGGTGTAGAACGTGACTCGGTTTCTCTTCGCACGTTCATATGGGAGTTCGTTCAGGTTTACGACCGACGATGGGGTTGTTCTCGATGGACCGATTTCCAATTCAAATTCTTCCTTGACTTTGACCATTCTCTTGTTCTCGGGAAATTCGGGAGTGAGACACGGGCCCGTTGTAAATAAAAAGACGTCTCGTTCGTGTCTTGTTTTAATTTATTTTACGTATGCTGGAGGATTTTGGTAAAATTTTTATTCATTGCCGGTTTACCGATAATTTTTATTTTCAGAAAATTTACTTATATTGAAAATAAAAAGCAGTGAATAACAACAGGAATTTTATTTATAAACGTACTTAATCGCGCATTGCAAACAAACATAAATAACGTGCATTCTGGCCCCCTCCCGTTTTTACTTAACTGTATTTCTTTAAAAGTATACGTCAATAAAAACAAAACATGCAGTTTGAAAAAAATTTTAACATGCTTTGACATGTGTATAAATTTATCAAGAGTGCTTATTGACAGATGTAATTATTGCCTCTGTAATTGTTTAAACCTAATTTAGTTTTTATAATTTGGTTAGTCTCTAAGTGTGTTAGCGTAATTAATCCAGGGGTCTCCAAACTTTCCAGCCTCAGAGCCATACTGATTAGTCCATTAATTTCCCAATCCCAAAACCGTTTTAATTTTCCTGCCATTATCTATAATTTCTAAGTAGTCCCCAGTCCCGGCCTGACAGAAACCCGGCTAAATTTGCTAGTTCAGTTATTAGTGTATTTTGCGCCCATGAACTTGACGACATCTGGTGGTAAAAAGGGGAAATGGGTATGGTAAAACCCCTCTATCGCTACAGTGGCGCTAGTAGTACTTTTGATAGCGCGTTGGTTCGAAAAGTTCTGGTGTATTCCACTCACTTCGAGATAGTAATTGGAGTATAAAAGGTTACCCGGCGCGCCCGCAGTCAGTCTGCCTAGGGAAGGGGGAGGAAGCGAAATTGTCTTTTGAAATAAGTAGTGCGTGATTTGACTTGCGGGTTTTTTAAATGTGTGATTTACTAGTACGGAAAAGAAGCGAAAAATAGACAGTGAATGCAGAACATTCAAAGATCAATGGAAGTATCAATATTTAACAATGTTAACAAAAGCGCTGTAACACAAATAGTGAAAGTGTATAATCACTAACGCTCCCGGCGGTACCCGCATCGGCTAGAATCAGTTCGGACCGAAGGAAGGGAGTATTACTTCGTCTCGGGCAATCGGGCATTTTTGCTGCCGGTCATTTGGAAATTGTTTATCTGTTCTAGAAAAATTATGATTTCGTCGTAAAACACCGGGTCGGACAAATTCGAAAATTTATTGCAGAAATTCCAGACTTAATATATGAAGGTGCTAAAATTAAATGTGTAATCTGTAAAATCCCGTTAATGTATTGGTCCAGACAACATTGTCTACGGCACGTAAATAGTGAAAAGCATGTCTCAAAAGAAATTGCGCACGAGACAATGAAAAATTTATATTTAATTTATGCGTTACGTTTATCGCATGTAATATACCGTTTAATTTACTAGACAAGGAACCATTTATCTGCTTTTGGAATAACTATTCGGAGTGCAAATTACCAAGTCGAACATCGTTACGAAGAATTGTGCCATCTGCGCGAACATATTGAACAAAAAATAAAATCGGAGTTGAAAGATCAAAATTGTGGTTATGTGTCGACGAAACAACAGATCGGAAGAAACATTCTGTTCTTAATGTAATGGCACGCAAATTGGAACCTCATCAATCGGCACCTTCAATTCTATTAGTCTCCAAACGAATACAACAGTGTACTGCCGAAGTATTTACAAAGTTAGTGTTAAATACATTGGACAAGTTTGAACTTTCAACAAACCAACTCTTGATGTTAGTGAGTGATGGTGCTGCAAACATGCTTTCTGTAGGCCGGTCTCTTAAAAAGCATTCTGCTAATTTGTTACACATTACGTGTAAAATTCATGCTCTCAATCTTGTGGCGGATATATCAGAAAATGTTATCCTGAGGTAGACGCTTTAATAGCGCATACCAAAGCAGTATTTGTCAAATCACCGAAACGTATTCGCGAATTATCTATTCTAACTCGTTGGGGAACATGGTTGCAGGCCGCGTTTTATTATCATAAATATTTTGACAATATTAAGAACGTGGTTTTACAATTCGATACAAAGGAAGCTGCCGCTATCCAGAAAAGCCAGTCGAAATTTCAAGATAGTCAGGTTAAATGGATTTAAAAATCATTCACGCAATTACTTCGGGCTAGCAGATGCAATAGAAAAATTACAAAATCCTGCGTGCCGTTAGAAGAATCTCTACAAATAGTGCAACATGTTCACGCACAGCTATGCGCGATTGAAGACGCAAAAATGTTTCTGTTCTAGAAAAATTTGAAAGTGTTTTGAGAAAAATTCTGATTTTGGCACATTAAGACACATTTGTGAAGGTGCGTCAACAGAATCGTTAAGTTATTTGAAAGATTATTTTACTTACGCAAATATTACGTCACTAGATGTAGAACGATCGTTCTCTGCATATAAACGCATTTTTTTTTCATGCCGTACTAGTTTTGCCGAAACAACGGTTGAAACATATCTAATGTTGCAGATATTTAACAGACATTATTCACTTTGTGATTTCACTGAGGACTTTTAAAAATATTGGTAAGTGTTTGAGCACGTGTTATTTAATTTTTATTTAAAAGTTTAAACAAATTATTTCCCGGCGGCAAACATCTCTATTAGTAGAATAACTTTAGGGGAAACCCGGGCCCTGGTCGTCTACGCTACTCGCGGTACCGCTCGGGGCCCAGTTTTAATAACCACCCTCAGTATCAAATCATTAAACACTCGCTTTAAGAGAGTTTTTCCCGAAACTATCCGGGAACATTTTCTACAGTGTTGACGAACACTTTTCTTTAACTCTAATTAACTGTGATTTTTTTTGCTAATATTTATGGTTACTATTTATTTTGATTTTTTTTCCCCCTTTTTTTATTATATGTAATTTATTGTATGTATTCATGTGTCTGACTAATGTGTTATTTATTTACACGGTGTTTTCGTTTTATACATTTTATACTTTTTGTTTTATACAGTTGACATATTCGACGCATCATATTGCAATAACGAATAAAAAACTATCTATCTATCTATCTATAGTCTTTTATTATTGCAGCAATGTTCATGTTCTATGTAATTATTCTTAGAAATTGTAATACTTGCAATCAATGATATTCTTACCTTCGGTTTTTTACTATAACCACTCGCACTGTTCGCTGCACCCGCTAGAATAAATTCAGAGAGCGGCGTGCCCCTTCCAGTCCAAAAGCAATATTTCAAGCGCGGCTTTTAAAGAGCGTTAAAAATTGTAAAAGACATAAACACATGTGTTTTTTTTTGACTTACCATCTGCGTGATATGAAAATAAAAACAAAAGGGGAAAAAAAGTAATTTCTAATGCTAAATAACGTAAGACTTTTGCTAAATGCTTTGAAAACCTAAAAAAATAATTATTTCTATACTTATTCTGTTTGCATATGCATTTAATATTCTTTTCAATTACCGGTAAAGGATTGCAAATTACCGGTAAAAATTTTGACAGAATTTTCCTAATTTACCGGTATTGCAATCCCTATACCGTTCCTCTTCAGCTCAATCGTCACTTTTGCTCGCTGCTAAAAGACGCTATAGGCATATATCTTTTTTGTTCACTTCAAACGAAAGACCTGGTGCTTGCCAATGTAACCTCAACATTCATTTTATTTATGCACAAACGACAAGGCAGTCGATTGGTTCTTCTCTCCAACAAGGCGATGCGACCGACGACGTTATCGGCGGATTCAATTCGATTGAATCATTTCCATTTTCGGGTCCCGTTCGGCACGTGAAAGCGTTCCAAGTTCCGAATAGCCGAGAGGTATAAATTACTCCACGTTGGGGATGGGCGAAAATTGATCATTTTCTCTTAACGCTCCGCTATATTCGGAAATAGAGTGGGCGCTGGAAAGTTCGCGCGCTAGATTGAGAGAGAAGGCGCGAGAATTGCTTGGGAAAAAATGTTTCCGAACTAATTCCCTCGTTCATCATTTTTCACTCCAGTTTAACGGTTAATGGCCATTATTAATAGACGCGTTGTGAAACGTTAGGGCAAAGGTCTTTTTAAATTTCTCCTCTTAGAATTTCGCCGGCGGCAGGCGGTAATGATGAAGATGACGAAGATGATGGATTATTCGAGTTCGGATATGTGTACGTGCGAAAATGGTTTGTCTGAGATTGCATGATTATGTGGTACTTTGTTACCCTTCGTGTGTTGCGTTTACTTAAACGTATTCCATGGTTTTCTACCTAAATAAGTCTAAAAGCTCTGACAGAAACGGAGTGACGGACGTCTTGAAACAACGCTAATGACTAGAGCAACGCAACTGCGCTGAAAGCCAGTGGCGGACGCATAAAAGTTTACACAAAATAAATTAAATTGATACGTCTCAAACACACCGTTTTAAGAGCCTCCGTGAAATCACAAAGTGGATAATGTCTATTTAATATTTGTAACATTAGATATTTTCCCAAAAGTTTTTTCGGCAAAGTGAGTGCGGCGTAAAGGGTGTGTTTTTCCCGGAAACGAACGTTCTCATCTAGTGACGTTATATTTGCGTAAGTAAAATAATTTTCAAATAACTTAACGGTTCTTTGACGCCCCTTTCCCAAAATTTGTCTTAATGTGCCAAAATCAGAGTCTTTCTCTAAAACATTTTCAAACCTTTCTAAAACACAAACATTTCTTGCGTTTCTACCCTGCGGGCGTAAAATGTTGCACTATTTGCAAGGTTTCCCAAAATAACTGAAGAATTTTGTAGTTTTTCTATTGCTCCGCTAGCCCCACGTAATTGTTCTGAAAAATTTTCCAAATCTGTTTTAACTTGACTATCCTGAAATTTCAAGCGGCTTCCCTTTGACTCGCAGCTTCCTTTGGGTCGAATTCTAAATCACGTTCTTTATATTCTCAAAATATTTAAGATAATGTGGGGCCTCTAACCGCGTTCCCCAACGGTAAGAATAGGTTGGATGGTTCAGGAATACCGGGGCATAGTCTTAAATTCCCGAATACTTTTTGGGATTTTACAAACACATTTTTGTATGTGCTTTTAAGCGTCTACCTCGGATAACATTTTCATTTTCTGCTACGAGACTGAGAGTATGAATTTTACATGTAGTATGCAACAAGTTAGCACAATGTTTTTTAAGAGATCGACCTGCAAGCATTTTGCGGCACCATCACTCATAAACATCAACAGTTGATTTGTTGAAAGTTCAAACTTTTCAATGTTTTTTAACAAACATTGAAATTACGTCGGCAGTGCATTGTTGTATTCGTCTAAAGCTAGTAAAATTGAGGGTGACGGTCGATGTGGTTCCATTGTACGTACCATTACGTTAACCACAGAATTTTTTTACGATTGTTGTTTCGTCCACAAAAACCCAAATTTTTTTATCTTCAACTCCGATTTAATTCTTTTCTCAACATGTTCACGGGCAGATGGCACAATTTTTGTAACGATGCCCCACTTGGGGGGTCGAATATTTTTCCAAAAGAAGACATATGCTTCCTTGTCTAGTAAATTAAACGGTAGATTAAGCAATAAAGGTAACACATAAATTAAATTTAAATTTGTCATAGTGTCTTTCAATTTTTTTTTTAAAATCTGTTTACTATTTGTGACGTAGACTCCCTTTTGGACCGAAAATTAAGGGGTATTACAAACTAAACATTAAATTTTAACGCCATCATAATTTGGTCAGGTATTTCTCTATAAATTCTGTAACTTTGTCTAACATTGGTCGTTTTCGCGCCGTAGGCAACATTTTTAAAACAAACGTAGAACTACGAAATAGTATTTACGGCAGCGTACATGTATACACAACAGATTTGGTTGAGACTCGCAGTTATACTGACGGTTGTATCGAACCTCCGCCACTGCCCGTTGGCTCTAGTGGGAAACTCTACTCATCAGTCAGCGGTGAGCTCTGTCGCGACTATATCTCTGTTTCTTTAATGGAGCTTAGCAGTGTGGGTGCTGTTCTTTTGCGTGTTGCGGAATTTATATGTAGTTACTTTGCTTTGGGGCGGAGCGACAGAACCTAGTTTTAAGTTAGTATTAGGTGTGTACTTCCTTTTATTCTATTTTTATTCTGTTAATGGGCTGGGAAAAACAAAACCAGTATCATGTGTTTTAATTCAGCTCTTCGATTTTCTCTGCAAGCTGTACTTGAGATATGACTTTTACTACTCATCCATCGTTGTAATTTTTGTTGCAGATGTAAATAAACCATATTACTATGATTATTATTATTTGTTTGATTCAAGAAGTTTTTCTCTCTGTGTACTTATGGTTCAAGAAATCGCCTTCAGTTTCGCCTGATTTGTTAATTTGTAGGAGTTATTTTTTCTGCAAACCATCTCCCACTATTTGTAAAGAAAGTTTAATCAATCTCTCAATTAATTACTCCTTATAAAATAAAAAATATAATGCGTAACCTACTTTATTTTATCGCCTCTGACGCTACTACATAAAACTATTTCTATAGTACTCTAGATTTTTCTAAAGATTTCCTTTACCGGTTAAAGTTCAAGCAATAATTACATATACAGCGCCATATTTGCGTGCCTGGAACGCTGTAATTCAGCTATAGCGTGCGCTATGCTTACTGTTATTTTTTATTATTTCCATTTTGTTCAGGTTTCGAAGGGAAAACGGGAGGAAGTGGCATGCAAGTTGCCCGTCGCCTAATCTCTCGCGAATAATTTATTCAAATCGAGAAGCTTACGTGGACTAACAGGTTTTTCCTGTAAGCTCTTGTTGGTGCCGTTGCATAATAGGTGATTATTTAAATTGTTTGTGAAATTGGTGATCGTAATCATTGTCGTTAATTTATAGCTGGAAAAGGAGATGTGTTTCGGAGGTGTTTTGCCGAAATTATGGCGTGACGAACCTCGATTACAAGTAACCATTTTTATTGGCCCCCTTTGTAGTTTGTTACAACCGAACACTACTATATTTTCTTTGAAATCTTGTCGAAATTTAACTATTCTTGGATGTGATTCAAGGTGGGAGCGGTAAGAACACTTAGCACATTACCGCTATGGAAGGATGGAATCATCAATTGTAACGCAAAGATTATAAAAAGCTTTTCCCTCCTAGTTGTGTGTGTGTAAAATGTACCATGTCTTGTTAAAAAGTACAAAGTATCTTAGTAAATATGCCAGGAAATAATATGGATCGTTTTGAAACTCAGATGTAGACAAAATTCTTTTATACCGATTCAAATTTTCTTGACTTTCGCAGTTCTGTCCAAAGGGAGCCATAATTTTTTCTATGTTTTTTTTTTTTTTTTGTCTGGGCTCGATCAGCCGGCTAAATGTGCCCCCTAACAGGGTGGAAAGATTTATTTGAGTTACATTTTTTAGGAGCCCCAAAATTTCAAAATTTCAATAAAAAATGGACAATGTGGCTATTCTTATTCTTCCTCCGCATCCATCACAGAACAACCTTATGACCCCTTTTTTCTTATAAAGATAGCCCTTAAAGGGGGAAAGTAAACGATCCAAATTTTTTTTTCAACCACGTGACGCTAAGTTTTTCCCCGGGCCCAAATAAAACGTGGGATTCTTGAGTCCCCTCTGAACGCAACAGAATGAAAAACATTTGATGTGAATGGAAAACTTCCTAATGGGCGTTCAAAATGGTTGTACCCGCTGAAGGTCAAAGCAAAAGCTAAAGGCATCTTCGGATTCTCCTTCATCATTTCAAAACCCCTGCCCTTTTAATGTGAATACGATTGTGGGGGCTCCTTCTTTGTATTTGAATCCTTTTCAATTTTTATTGATGTTTTAGCTTGTGCATTGACCGCGCAATCTGATGTGGGGATGCCCTATATTGAACTTTGTTAAAAACTGTTCTGAACATGTAACTTTATACCAGTATCAACTGTATTATTATCATCTTGTGCAGTTTAGATATGTTAAAATAAAAAGGCGGAAAATCGTTTTGGATTTGCTCTTTTAAATGGCCCGCCCTCGTGCCCAATAATTCTTTTTTTTTCTCGTTTAGTAACATTTTTCCAATATCGGTCACCACCACGTTTTTTTTTTGGTGTCCCCCCTTGGCTAATAAATTTTGCCCATGTGATTCTGTGAATTGGTTATCCAAGCGCATGCCAAAAAAATCCTTGACATCCCCTAACAGCTTTTTTTCGTTTAAAATCTATGTCAAGTGATCGTGTTTTTGGCTCTCTTTTATAAGTTTTTTTCTTGCTGTTGGAACAACAGACATTATGTGGCAAAGCTTCATGTCTTGCTCAATTTTGTCCTGCGTCTCATGGAATTTCTTGCGAATTAATTTTACATCACAGTTTCGAATTTGTCTTTCCAACATGATTAAATTTCCTTAAATCTGGGTCTGCGTCTGAATATCTATAATTTTAGGAATATTAGATTACGTAAAACACAAAAGTATATCAGGAAATTACCTCTTACTTTCTTCTTTTACACGTCTGCTTTCATGGTTTTTATGTGGTTCTCCCCAACATTTCATCTTTTACAGACACTGGTTATCAATTTTAACTGATTTTACCATTATCCAAGCAATAACCCCAAAAAAAAATTTGACAAATCAAATTTTGTCACCACGTTAACAATTAGTAAGGTTAGATTATTACAATGATCCTGCATTATCATTGTTTTACACTCCCATACCATCTGTGAAGAAAAATTTTTACTAGTTCGTAAGGGAAAACTGTAAACGTGAAAAAGGTTTACCGGATTTATTTGGCTTTTCTAGAACAAAAGGTTTATTCGCTTTTTCTCAAAAAAATCAACTTTTTGGGGGTGCTTTTAATAAAGGTTTATTCGTTTTAGCTTGAAAATAATACAGCTATAAAAACTGGTGCGAAGATTATATAGAAATGTGTAACTCATTTTTTATCAAAAGTGGATTTATTCGGTTTTGCATGAAAGCTCTCCAATTAAGGCATAAATTGCAAATCTAAAGATCAGTTATCCCTAAATCGTAAATAGTCAGAATGACCTAAGCAATTAAAAATCCATGTTTTGCAATGAAGCGCTTCATTGCGCATGGTTTTAAATATAGCGCTCAATGTCCTTAGTTTTTTCAATGAACGCATAAGAATTTTTAATAGCCAGAACGGGAAACTGTACGGGTAAACGGTTAAATTTCTAGACAACCACTTGGAAAGTAAGTTGGACTGTTGACGTTTGAAACAATGGGTCTCATACTCTTTCCGGGCTTGTGTACGTGTAGACGTTAATAGTCTTTAGAACTCCCTGACTGTCGCCGAATATATTAATTAAGTTACGCCTCGTATCCCTCTCTCGAGGTTCTTTATGGCGCACAGGTTTAAAGCAGAAATCTCTGCTTGAAATATGTTGGTGTGGGGTCCTGTAGGCATTTTTAGGTGGAAGCTAGGACCACTAATGCCTATACCTGTTCCGACACCTTCATTCTCGGTTCCATGTACCATTCCAGGGTCTTCTTTTCATTGAGGCTCACCGGATGCCCCTCAGTACGACTATCAATGATCACCCTATAAAGGGTTTATCAAAATTATATTCATGGGATCGTGTCCTTTGCAATATACATCAGATAATTTACGTTGGGTTCTTCAAGGATTTTGAGATGCCCTCTGAGATCCCCAGGCTGTAATCCCTGCCATTACGTTAAGGTCTTCCTAAAGATCTACGTGGTCGCAAATATAAACGGTAAACCTTAAATTTTACCGATTTCCTTCAGGTTTCTTCGAGATTACTCACATTTTCCAGGAACCTGTAAAGTAAATCTGGTGAGGTTAAGTTAGGTCTCGATGCCGAAGTTGTAACCTGATTTTAACAATACTAATAACATCAAAGTTACGTATGCTGCGTCGCGTATTTCACGCGTTTACAGCGTCAGTACTAAATCGATGCTGTATGCGAGTAGTTCTGTGTATATGTAGGCTGTCAAAAGTTACAAATTTGTATTCGATATTTTCTAAGAGTTCGCCCCCCTCCAATAAATTTATAAATTTGGAACCTGCTGAGTTTCTGATATACGGCTAACGTAAGCTCATTCTGTGACACTCTATATGCGTCCGTATACGTTCAATTTTAATTTTACCTTTGTTTGGAGAGTAAATGAACATTACCAAACCGTTGACTCACACTGTGCCTGGGATATAAAGAATTATTTTTTATTAATAACGGGAAAAAATCATAACTAAAAATAATACATAGTTGGTCTTGACTACTTGGTCTCTCTTGTAGTTTTGCTTGGACTTTTCTAATAAACGAAACGGGTACACGTTGTTCAAATTCATCTGCTGGCGTGTATAGATTCAAGATTTTACAAATTTGCAAAGATGTTAGTAGGTTGCACATTTCGCACACGCTTGCAACATCTTCGTCAGTCTTCCTCGCTTGTAACAAATGAGAGGCTTGAATGATAGGCTCTAAAGTATTATGAATGGCTTTCTCCTAGAAGAAAAAAGAATGATAGTACACATTTCGGCGAAAATATTCAGGTATTACATCTAAATTCTTCTCCCTGGTCCACATTTCGAAATGTGAAAGATTATGCCGTATTTGGAAACCTTTCGACCAATGACATAGCTCTTTCCTCAGTAATAAGTTCTTCAAGCTGGAAGCGCATATGAAATAAAATATTTGTTTGAACACCTGTGATGTAACTTCTGGATCGACGCCGTAGAAACATAAAATCTGAAAAATAAAAAAAATAAAATAAGTAAGTTACATTAAGTCTTATACGTATAAATCATGGGATACCTTGTGATGGCTTGTAAGTTCTTGCAGTAACGCCGTTGTTGGTTTCTGATTACCAATGGGACTACCTAAATCTCTGGCTTATTACCTCCCGTTACGCCTCTGATTTCTTCATGCTCTAGGATTGCAGGTACTATTAACGGTTGTACTTTCTCCTGTAAATTTCGTACCGCCACTGGAAAAAACGCAAAGTTAATTATAAAACTGAATTAGAACGAAATATATGAAAATATCACCTTGATATATCCATACTGCAATATCAGATAGAAGTTGTCTATATTCAGAGAGATCAAAATTTCTTAAGCACTGTTCATTCTGCTTCTTCGTATTTTTCTTTTGAAAGGCGGCATCTCCACTGTACTGCTTCATACAGTGCAATAGCCTAAAGTAAAAATGATACAGACACAGTTAAAAACTTTATAGTGGACATGCCGGACTTAATTTTTGATGGCGCTAAAATTCAATGTCTAGTTTGAAAAATTCCCTTTTAATGTGTTGGTCCAGAAGCCATTGTCAACTCATATCGAAAGCAAACAGCATTCTCTTGCGAAAAGTGGCATACGAGCCCAAAGAAAAATTTACTTTTGATTTATGTTTACTCTTATTTTATGTAATCTTTCGTTTCGTTTACTAGACAAAAAAACTTTGTCCCTTCTGGAATAAATATGCGGATTAAAATTCCCTAGTCGGACATCGATCAAATGTAGTCCATTTGCTCGTGAACAAAAGAAAAAAATGAAAACGGAATTGAAAGATAAAAAACTGTTGTTGTGTGTGGACGAAACAACAGATCGTCAAAAAAATTCTGTGGTTAATGTAATGGTACGTACAATGGAACCACATCGACCGTCATTTTGATTTTTGTAATTTTCGCTAATCTATTTTGGTATTTTTTTTATGCAAAAATTTTAATGTTAGCTATCCAATGGTAAAGATATATAAATCCATTATCCTATTATTACCTATTATTTTTTTCATTTACATCTCACCGCTTATGAATCACCATCTCAGATAACCTGAACTGCCGACGACGCTCGATTCGCACGATTCTAACATGTATTTGTTTTTGATTCAAGAAATTATGTCAAATAAAAACATTTGTACATTCAAACAAATTCAGTCTGTTGTTCTTAAAAAATGTACTTTCACTCAAATAAATTAAATCAATAATTTCAAAGATATGTATTTGTTTGATTCAAGAATTTTTTTCCCTGTACATAGCAACTATTGCTATGGATGGTTTAAGATGCGCAATTGGAATCTAGGTGAATCCAGACAGAACTAAAAAAAGGAGAATTATTTTGCAAAAAAAGGGCCTCGACCTATGGGTGAAACAGGCTGTAATACCACGCAGCAATTAGGCAAAATTTTAAGTTAATTAGCGCAGTTAGTCCTAGCATTACAAAGTAAAAATATAAATCTAATAAAACGTCGCCTTCGCACGGACGAAAGGAATTATTTGAAACGATAAACATTCTGAACGTACAACCGACGTACCCGCACTAAAATAACAACCGAGATACTTCGCGTCAAACACAGACGTAATTAATTTCGAGTAATTCGACTACGCCGGGTCCTCTCTTCCATTAGCGCTCCATTGTCTTCCCTTCAGCTCGTTTCGTAGCTTCACGACCACGTACCCGCGAGCCTGTTATACACGACTCAGCATCAAAGGCCGGATGAGACGACCTTTCTAGGCCGTAATACGGCGATGATAATGACGACGATGTAGCCGGGCGAAATTTAATGACGTTTTAAAACGTGGAAAACAAGTCGAATTGGTCCGACGATGCGACGTAGTGACTTAATGAAAGAACTACGTACTTCTCACCTACCCTTTCAGATACCGCTATAGCGCGTCCTAAATGATAGGTCTGGCTTTCATTGCAATAACCTCGTAGATTCGGAGAATTTATATTGGACGGGAGTCGTATGACGTCAGAGCGGGTTTAGAGGACGGCTTAAATTTAAATTGAGCGTCTTTCCTAGCATTTTATGTTCGTACTTAAGGCTTACTAAAGATGAGCTCTATTTTCATGATCCCTCTAATTTAAAAGATGGTATAGTCGTACAATGTTCCCAACTTGTTTCGTCTTGACTTCTTTACCCGGTTTCATGCTTTTCTATAAAGCGACCATTGTAGTACAGTAATAAAGTAAAATATCTGCAAATTCCATATTTCCATGGATAAATAGTAATGCTTAATTATATGTATATACCCTTCTACTTTCTTGTCTAGCCATTTCATTGTACAGGACTATAATTAAGCCTAAAATGCGAATCTCAAGATAAATAATAGATAATCCCTAAATTAAAATGTAAATGGTGAGGGTGACGTGAGTTTTTAAAAAACCTTGTTTTTTGAAACGGTTCTTGAAATGGTTATAATTACATGTAATTAACTAAACACGATGTAACAAAGGATAAAGGCTGGAATATAGTGGTCCTAAATCTGAATTCATTAAGTAATTTTTGTCATTGTAAATTTATGCCTTCCTAACAATTGAATTGGACAATACTCTACGTTTTTAATTAACTTTATATTATCAACATTATGGTTATTTTCAAGCATATGTACAGCAACGCTAGATTTATCAAACCTTCTGAATTTGAGATAACCCAAATGTTCTTTGTACCTAATTTTGATTGATCTTTTTGTCTGCCCCACTTGATCACAATCTTTACATGAAATTTTGTAAGTTCCTGATTTGTCCATGTTATCTACTGGGTCCTTGGAACTTCCTAAAAGGTTTTTAAGGTTATCGCTTGAAGAAAAAATAATCTTGCGGTCAATTTTAAAAAAGTTTTTTGTGTAACTTTGGGTAAAAGGGGCATTTAACATATTTCTTTTTTCGACCTCAATGGTTCTAGGGGCTTATATTTCTAATTTTAATCTATTCTTATGTTTCCTAATAGTATTATAGACATCTTCAAAAATCCATTAAAGTTAGTTCATTTTGATATCTATCTTTTTTTAAAGGAAAAATTTAGAAAGATACCAAAAAAGTTAATAGCCGAAAGTTTGTGTTCGTATGAACACAAACTTTCGGCTATTGCTAACTTTAACGAATTCTCTGAAGAATGTTTTTTACGATCTGTTGTTTCGTCCATAACCACGGTTTTTTATCTCTCAACTCCGATTTAATTCTTTTTTCAACATTTTCGAGAGATGGCACAACTTTTTAACGATGCCCCACGGGAATTTATCCCATATTTTTCCAAAAAAAAATATTTCCTTTTTAGTAAATTAAAGGGATTACATGCAATAAAGGTAACCAAAAAATTAAATTTAAATTTGTTATAGTGTCGTGTGCAATTTTTTTTTTAAAATCTTTTACTATATACGTGACTAACAACCCCTTTTTAAACCCCCATTAAAAGGGGTATTTCAAACCACACATTGGGTTTTTAAAGCCATCAAAATTTTGGTCAGGATTTCTGCAAATTTGAATTTTGTCCACATTGGTCTTTTTTGCTAACTTTAACGAATTCTTAAGATTCGTCTATAATACATTAGGAAACATAAGAATAGATTAAGACTTAGAAATATAAGCACACTAGAACGCATTGACGGTCGTAATAATAAGGAGAGTTGCTCAATTTGCGCCAACAGCCAGTGGCGGGCGCATAAAAGTTTACGCAAAATAAATGGTCAGAAATAAAATATAATACGTGCTCAAACACTTAAGAGTCTTCCGTGAAATCACAAAGTGAATAATGTCTGTTAAATATCTGCAACATTAGATATGTTTCCACAGTTGTTTCGGCAAACCGAATGCAGCGTGAGGAAAAAGTGTGTTTATATGGAGAAAACGAACGTTCTACATCTAGTGACGTTATATTTGCGTAATTAAAATAATCTTTGGAACAATTTAACGGTTCTGTTGACGCACTTTCTCAAATTTGTCTTAATGTGCCAAAATCAGAATCTTTCTCGAAAACATTTTCAAACCTTTCTAGAACACAAACATTTTTTGCGTCTTCTACCGCGCATAGCTGTGCGTGAACATGTTGCACTATTTGCAGAGATTCCACTAACGACACCGAAGGATTTTGTAATTTTTTTATTGCCCTCACTAGTCCGAAGTAATTGTTCTGAATAGTTTTTGAATCCGTTTTAACCTGACTATCTTGAAATTTCGACTGGCTTTCCTTGATAGCCGCAGCTTTCTTTGGATCGAAGTGTAAAACCACGTTCTAAATATTCTCAAAATATTTATGATAATAAAACGCGGCCTGTAACCATGTTCCCCAACGTGTAAGAATAGGTTCTGGTGGCTCAGGCATACGGGGGCACCGTCTGTGAAATTTGCGAATACATTTTGAGGATTTGAGAAACACTGCTTTTGTATGCGCTATTAAAGCGTCTACCTCAGGATAACATTTTCTAATACTATCTGCCACATGACTGAAAGCATGAATTTTACACGTAATATGTAACAAGTTAGCACAATGTTTTTTAAGAGACCGGCCTACAGAAAGCATGTTTGCGGCACCATCACTCATAAACATCAACAGTTGGTTTGTTGAAAGTTCAAACTTTTCCAATGTATTTAACACTAACTTTGAAATTACTTCGGCAGTACATTGTTGTACTCGTCTGGAAGCTAATAGAATTGAAGGTGACGATTGATGTGGTTCCATTGTACGTACCATTACATTATCTACAGAATGTTTTTTACGATCTGTTGTTTCGTCCATAACCACGGTTTTTTATCTCTCAACTCCGATTTAATTCTTTTTTCAATATTTTCACGAGCAGATGGCACAATTCTTTGTAACGATGCCCGACTTGGTAATTTGCAGTCCGAATATTTGTTCCAAAAAAAGACATATGCTTCCTTGTCTAGTAAATTAAGCGGTAGATTACATGCAATAAAGGTAACACATAAATTAAATTTAAATTTGTTATAGTGTCGTGTGCAATTTTTTTTAAGAATGCTGTTTACTATTTACGTGACGTAGACAATCCCTTTTGGACCAATACATTAAAGGGATATTACAAACTACACATTGAATTTTAACGCCATCATAATTTCGGTCAGGCATTCCTGCTATAAATTCTGTAACTTTGTCCAGCATTGGTCGTTTTCGCGACGTAGGCAACATTTTTAAAACAAACGTAGAACTACGAAATAGTATTTACGGCAGCGTACATGTATACACAACAGATCTGGTCGAGACTCGCAGTTGTATTGAGGGTTGTATCGAACCTCCGCCACTGCCCGTTGGCGCTAGTGAGCAGCTCTACGTTATCAATTTACCAAATGTGTAAAATCTCGGTATAAATGCCACAGGATTCAGAATAAACTTTATATAAGCGAGTCTCACAAATACAGTCCACAAACTTTCGTTGGAAAGATTTAAGAGAAACTGGCGCCGAGCTACATTCATATTTTTATATTTCAATAAAATAAATGAGTCATCGAAAATTCGATTGTTTTTCAGAGGCTCATACAGTCATGTCATAAGTTATGTTATGACTCATAACATAACTTATGACATGACTGTTATGAGCCTCTGAAAAACAATCGAAGGTGTTATGACTCATAACACCTCATAATTTAAATTAAATATTATGCCGCCACGCGCCGCGGCGCCGTATCAAATATCAATGGAAGCCGCCGCCCGCTTTGGTACTTTGGTCATTTCGGTACTTTTGTTTGCTTTGTTACTTATGTCACAACATAAAGAAATAGGTGTTTATTTTATTTGCTTTATTTTTAGAATGATTCAAGTAATTATAATCTAATTTAAATTAATCTTGGGAGGCGGATTATTAAACAAACAGTCTCGGTGACTTTACGAAAGTCACCCGCTATACTACGTCACGGAGGGGACCTGTGCGAATGCCATCGCAGCTTCGCACTGAAGGAGAACCACCGCACGGCATAAACTATAGAGTAGAGTAGAGAGAGAGTATAGAGGGTAGCGGTTGAGTGTGTTGCGCGCATCTTGCAAAGGCGAACTGGGTACGCTTTTGATCGATACTATGGGGTCCGGGGTTGAGTGAGCAACATCCGAACTAGTCGCACACATTGCAGCAGTCTTCCCGGAGTCGCGTTAGAGGCCGGTCCGGTTCCACGTGTCTCTCTTCCCGTCGCGACCCCCTTTCTCTCTTCATTCAATAAAAAAGAAAAAAAAACATCCGCCATTCGCTTACACACGGAGAACGAAACTGAACATACGAATAACGTTTGAAAAGGAGATTTTGCGCACGTCGAAAATCAGTTATTCATGCACGCACCTGTTACTATTAACGATATAATCAAAAAAAAAAAATAATATAAATCGTTTTTTTTTTAATACAAATGTTTATAAATATTTAGATGTCATAAAACAGAATATGGGAGAAAAATTCATTATCTATAAATTCTAACCTGTAATATATCAATTCGACTGTGAGATCTATAAAAAGAAGATATCCTTTTTTTTTGGAGCGAGGGAAATACCTAAATATCAATGATATTTTTTGTGATAAAATCCTTTTCGTCATATCTACAAATACGTTTGTTATTACTAAATTCGTAGATATATATATATATGCTAATATATAGAAGTTATATATATTAAGTATTAAATTATTAAATAATAATAAAATAGTTCAAACGAATTTACAATTTATGATAATAAAACTGTACAATAATCTTGTTGGTAGTGTTTGTAAAAGAAATTATATTATATCAAAAATAAATTAGATAAATATATCAAAGTAATAATATATCAGCATTAAAGTGTTACTTGTTTATCATCACATGAAATAAATAAATAAAAAAAACTCCAAATCACATATACATATCTGGCATACACACGATAATCATCATCGAAAACTCGTCTCTTCGTATAAACAAAAAAAAAAAGACTTACAATCGCCGTGTAACAAAATCGAATCAACGATAAAGCCTCACAGCCTACTACTTACTATGAGTTCGCTGCGTTCATCATTGTCCAGCGGTAGACACGTGAACGGCAAGGTAAGAGATCTTTTATTTATATTTTTCTTTCGTGTTTTGGACTCGATTACCCACGAGCTTCGTCCAATCCAATCTCGCGGAAAAGATTCTGCATCCTGTTTGTTTAATCCGGGCCTCGTTAGGCTTCGCAAACTAGCTAAGGGACTTGTTGAATGTAGATTTAATATTATCGAGAGCGAAGCGGATCGGATTCAGTGTTGATGTTTCTTGGGGAAGGATGCAGTCGGAGATTCGGAAGTGAATTCAATTTGCTTGGTTGTTTTATTCTTACTAATGCCTTTATTATATTTTGTTATATTTACAATTTAAATGATTTGGTATTTAAGGCGCAATTTTGAGAAACTTTCGTTGATTTTAATCTGGAAAATTAAGAAAAATGTATGTATGTTCTTTGGGGATAATATTCAATCTCTTTAAGACTCTATCATCTTATTTTTCTTTAAAAATAAACATTTCTGTATCAGTTTCCCCAATTCTGGTTTTCAAGTTATGACGTCATCAATGATTTTTTTTTGGATGATAACCTCCCATTTTTATTTTGATAGATCAATTGTCTGCAGTCCCTGGCAAAATTACTTGAAAAACTCAATATTTTGTAGTTTCTTCATAATAAAATATAAACTATACATGTATTATATTTATTATTTATAAAATATATTGTAAAAATATGTAACATATGTAAATACAATAAGTAATTAATATTTAATCCATAACTCATGATTTTTAATAACACCCTTAATTTTTCGGGGCATACCTTCAATGCAAGATATGATTGTTCTTTTATATCTTCATCGTTCTCCCATACATCCTTTATATTCTTCATTAATATTTCCTTTGTAGGGTTTTCTTCATATACCTTACTTTTTAGTCGATTCCATACGTTCTCGATGGGATTTAGGTCTGGTGAATTTCCGGGCCAACGTAAAAGAGGTATGTGATTGTCTTCAAAAAATTTCTTAATCTTTTTTGCCACATGGCAAGGACCATTATCTTGTATAAATATACGCCCTGTCGATATGCGACGCCCTGGCTTAAAATACGGTAATAACGTGTTTTTCGATACATTTATGTACTCCTCTCGACGCATTGTAACTTCTACAAAATACAAAGGGCCGGGTCCGTCTCCACTAATCACTGCTCAAATCATTACCTTCGGAGGGTGTTTTACAGTTCGAAGAACCGTGGACTCTGTGAGACGTTCGCCAGGTCGTCTACGAACAAATTGTGCTCGCTGCACTAACACACAGAGCGAGCACTCGTCACTAAAGAAAACCCATTAAATATTTCAAGCATTAATTCAGTAAAAATCATGTTGTTAAGTTATTCACCTTTTTCCAATTCTCGTCTGTGAAATGTCGATATTCCCTTGTAAAGTTGAGACGAGCAGATTTCATTTTTTCTGTTAAACGCGGCTTTTTTACAGGTCTTCGGCCCATTAGGCGATTTTCGCAATAATCGGCGCCTTACCAGTTCTGCTCGAAATCTCTATTCCTCTCTTAAAATTTTTTTTTGAATCATTTTAATTGTAGCAAATCTATTGCTCAAAGCCTGATGAACAATTTCACGGTCAGATCTCTTCGAAGTTTTTCTTTTTTCCGACTTGCATCTTGCTCCTGTCTTTGTAAGTTGATGTGCTAGCTCCTTCGTTGAAGTTTCTAGCTAAACACGATACAGAAGAAGGAGATACTTTCTGTAATTTTGCAATTTCTCGAAGTGAATGTTTGTTTGATTGTAGAAGAGCTTATATAGCGGCTTTTTGTTCACTTGTTAAATCTTTCGTGGTCATTTTCTACAAAAAACCCCAAATATTTCAATTTTTTTTCAAATTCCAATTAAGTAATTATTAAGAGAGAGGTAGAATAACAATTTTTACCTTTGCAATAACGATATATGAGCACAAAACACTTAACGATACTCCACAACTTAGCTTCTATACCAAGGTTGTCCAACCGGCCCGCGGGCCGCATCCGGCCCGCGAGGCTATTTGTTGTGGCCCACGTAAGATTTTCGAAAAGGCAGTATTTTCTTTAAATGCTGCCACTGTGAAAAAAGATTTTTTAACTTATTTTATATTTTATGGTGTACCAGTGTTTTTACATCACAAGTACACAAGTATTGCAGTAGCGCTTCGCGGACGTGTAACGAACATAATCATCCTCCACCACTATGAGAACTGCACTGATTACTGCGCATCACAGTTCACGCAGGCCACACCTCTCACTGCTTACCATCCGTCGCCAGCCGCCATCGTGCCAGTGTGCTACTGACACGTAGGCTAGTCGGCTAATCTATTACGTTGCTAGTGAACAGTGAACTTTATTAATTCTTTGTCTTGATTCCTCTTATACAATAATGAGTGTAAAACCAGTAAAACGGAAAATTGATAGTGAGAACAGAATTTACAAAGAAAATTGGGAGAGTGATTACTTGATTGCTAACAATAATGGAAAGTTGCAGTGCTTAGTGTGCATGAATGTCGTTTCAGTGCCTAAAGAATATAATGAGAAGACATTACACAACAGCATGAAAATAAGTATGCTACGTACACAAATGAAAGTCGGCGTGCCCTAGTTGCAGATTTGAAGAAAAAAGCTTAAACAGCAAACTGGTATGTTCAGTCAAATATTACACTCTCAAACGCATTCTTTTGCATGCATCTTATGCCGTGTCGCTTGAGCTGGCAAAGGCAAAACCTTTCACTGATGGCAATTTGATAAAAAATGTGCTGTTGAAATGGCCAAAGCTGGTGATTCTAAAATGGCGGAGAAATTTGAATCAGTGCCACTTTCACATCAAACCATACAAAGGCGATTGTTGCTATGGGTGAGCAAGTAGAAAAATCTATGCTTAGCCTTGTTAAGAAAAGTTCATATTTCTCACTTTGTTTGGATGAAAGCACCGATCAAACCGATAAAGTAGTCAGCCGTTAACATTTGTGCGCACTACTTGATGATTTTACCAGTAAAGAGGAGTTACTTGATATTTGTCCTCTTTATGGAACAACAAAAGGAAAAGACATCTATGAGGCTGTGAAGAAACAGTTGACAGAATTGGAGGCTTTGATAAATGTTCAGCCATAGCAACAGACGGGGCCCCATCAATGACAGGTAAAAAATTTGGATTAGTGGGTCTGCTTCGAGAGAATGGTGTCACTTGCCCAACAATTCATTGTATTATACATCAGGGAGCTTTTATGTGGAAAATCAGTCAAGGAAGATCAAGTTTTCCAAACCGTGATTAAGATTATAAATATAGGATAGAGGTGGAAATCGATCTCTTTTACACAGGCAACTTAAGCAGTTTTTAGTGGAAACAGAGCTGAGTATGGAGACTTGCTAATGTACAACCATGTAAGGTGGCTGAGTGCAGGAAAGTGCATGGAACGATTTTTTGCCATAAGAAAGGAAACTCCCTGCATTCCTCAACAAATACGTTTCATCTGACACAACTGAACTGGAAGAGAAGTTTAAGGATCCAGAATTCTTAAGACAGTTAGCTTTATAACAGATCTGACTAATCATCTTAACATGTTAAACGGAGTCTTCAAGGAAGAAACCAGACGGTTTCAGATTTGATCGAATGATAAACGGATTCCGAATAACAAGCTGAACGTTTAAACGTGCTTTGGAAAAGAAACAACCTGACACACTTCTAGCTGTCTGCAAATAGCAGAAGAATTCAACGGTGAGGAAAATATTGAGTTTTCATCCTGCATTTCACAACATTGAACAGGTTATTGATGAATTCAATACAAGATTTGAAGAAATTGAAAGTCTCAAAAGCAGTGTACTACTTTATAATAACTCCTCTGGAGCAACCATTGATGATCAACCACCCAACTTACAGCTTGAGTTATGTGATCTTCAAGCAGACATGTTCCTAATCACCAGACAAGAAAAGGGACCTGAATTTTTCAAATTACTGTCAAAGGAGAAATTCCCAAAACCTGCGAGATTTTGGACTGAAAATGACGTCAATGTTCGGAAGCACATATACATGTGAAAGTGCCTTTTCCTCCATGAAATACATAAAAAACAAAAACAGAAGCAACCTTATCGATTCTTCCTTACGTTATCTTATGAGACTGTCTACAACTGAACTGAGGTGGACATATCTTCATTGGTGGATGAAGCCGATCGACCACAGTCCTCACACTAATTGGATACATCTTTTTCGTTGCTTTTGCAATGTTTGTCTTGATTATTGAGTATGTTATCAATAAATTTTCCGTTTATAAAAATGTAGTTGTTGAGCAATAAAAGAAATAATACTCTTTTTTTGTTTTAATTATTTTTATACCTCACTTTATTTTGTTATTACTTGTAACAAAATTATTATATGGCCCGCGACAACATCAAAAGTTTTAGTTTTGGCCCTTGAGGCATTGCAAGTTGGACACCCCTGTTCTATACGGTTATGACGAAATATTTTAAAAAATATCGATGCATTCTCCAAACTGTGAACTCGCTAAATGTAAGTTGATAACTGAAATATTTATATATACGTACTTTACTCTTCTAAATATCATTTCTCTGGTATTTTTATTTATTGATACAATAATCTAGTTCCCCTATAAACGATCGGATTCAAAGCAAAAGAATATCACTATAATAGGATGGGATTTTCCAGAACCGTTAAGTTATTTGAAAGATTATTTTACTTACGCAAATATAACGTCACTAGATGTAGAACGTTCGTTTTCGGCATACAAAAACACTTTTTCTTCACACCGCACTCACATTGCCGAAACAACTTTGGAAACATATCTAATGTTGCAAATATTAAATAGACATTATCCACTTTGTGATTTCACTGAGGACTCATCACAAACGCTTAAAATTTTGTACAAAAAATCTACAACCACTAAAAGTCTGAAGGATGCTAACTATTACAAAAAGTACGAACAAATTTATAAAAGAGTTATCCGGAATGCTAAAAGTTTACATAATTCTACGACTTACATAAATGCTAAAAACAAAAGTAGAGCGGCATGACAACTAATAAACAATAATTTAAATAATGCGACATCTAGTAATTACCTTTGTGATAAAATAACAGTGAACAACTCTACCTTTACTGATAAAATAGAGACTGCTAATTTATTTAAATTTCTAAGGAAGTTGCCGACGACGCGCAAAACGTACGATTCTAAGGTATATTTGTTTGACTCAACAAAATTGTGTCAACTAAGAACAAACAAATTCAATCTGTTGTACTTAAAAGATGTGTTTCCACTCAAATAAACCTTTGTTGAATTAAATAAATAATTTCAAATATCTATATTTGTTTGATTCAAGAAGTTGATACATGAAAGAATATACTCAGAAAATGGAAATTATCCCCTACTAATAATTCTTTAAAAACTGTTCATTTTAGCATTATGTAAGCATTGCACATACGTACATATATTACATTCGTGTTGAAAAGTACTTGAAACAACCACTTTGCATTCGACCCTCTAAAGTTCAGAAAACTCGAAAAACAACAACGGTATTCTTTTCAGAAGAGAAAAGGGAAACTCTGCTGGCGAATAGAGAGAGACCACTTTCTTCCCAAGTGGCAGATTTTTTTTTTCTTTCCGTAATAAGACCATGAATGCCGCGCCGCGCCGTGTTGAAAGCGGCAATTTCATTTAGGTAAGAAAAAAAACCTCTCCGGCTGTGTATTTCGAAATAGTTCGTTTAGAATGTCTCTCCTGGGAGTGAAAGACACGGTAGCATGAAAACAACACTCCGCTAACTTTAAATTGGAAACCATTAATTATAAGTGGCCTGGGTTAATGAAAACCGGCACTTATGTCTCAGATAATTAAACTTTGTGCCTTTTATTTAATTTCTCTTTTGTGTAGCGTACGAACAACGCAAATAGGAGGTGTTTAGCTTCGACCTCGCGTACAAAATGGCTTGTTGTTTGAGTAATACCCAAATACATTATGGCTACAGATAATTGCTGGTTATAAAAATAGCGCTTTGGGGTGCAATAAACCGATTATCCACCTATGAATTACGCCTCTTACTATTCGTACGTGCAATAATTATGTTTTAAAGAGTTTTAATTTTCACTAGGTGTTTATAAAATTCTTAGTGGAGAAGGTATACAAATATCAGCCCGAACAGTCTGTAGACGTCTTCATGAAGCAGACTAGAAATGCAGACGTTTGGCAAAGAAGCCAAGACTCACATCTAAACTGAAAGTTCATTTAATGGTTCTCTACATTCTTCACTTTTTCCTAGACTATTTATAGCGACGAATCGAATCCAATTTCTTCGTCGACGTCCTTCAGAGCGTTATAAAGAAGCATGTACGATCAAATCTATTAGACACCCCCCTTCTCTAATGGTTTGGTCATGTATTACGATAGAGGGACCGGAACCATTATATTTCGTTAAAGGAACAATGGAACAAAAACAATATAAAAAAGTTTTACAAAACCATTTAATACCTTATACTGGTTCATTGGATCCGACTCAAGGACCATACACTTTCATGCAAGACAATGCACCGTGTCGTAAGGCAAAAAGTGTAATGGGATACCTTGAATCTAAAAATCTGCGTGTACTATCTTGGCCAGGCAATTCACCAGACATGAACCCAATTGAAAATGTGTGGAATTACTTGAAAAACTTCGTAAGTACACGAAACTCAACTACAAAAGAAGAATTACAACAACATATTGAAGATGTGTGGCATAATAGCGATGAACTTAAAAAAAAAAAACAGTAAGAAGCTGCACTGGCAGTATGTCGGGGTTGAGGAAATAATAAATCACAGAAGAGGGCCCGTTAAATGGAAGATTGTTATGTACTTATTACAAACGAAGAATCTCAGGACGAATTTGCAATGCCTGTAAGAGGTTTGATTGTAGAAAAAATATCAAAATACGGGTGTTATTTATTTATTGAGCTTCGAAAGAGATGAAATTCATCGGTGATTTGTACACATGACAAATGAAATTCTTGAAAATAATGAATATCTATAAATGTGCGTACAAACTCAGAGAGAGAGAGAGAAAAAAGCAAATATGATTTAATAAAACAAAAGAAATACATGCCGAAAGGTTTACATCGCCGCGTTCTTAAGTACGGTTTGTTATTCCTTGTCCACATTACATGCGTAATAAAAGTCCTTAAATACCAAACAATGCAGTCACTGCTGTATGACCGTCCGCGGCGCTTCTTTTTATTATTACCTTAATACCCCGGGCAGAATTAAAGTGGGTATAGTCGAAAAAGAAGAAAAGGAAGACAGGCCGACGATACGATACGGATACTTCAGTTCCGAAATTAGCTCCACTTGTTGATACTTATAAAGCTACACAGGCTCACCAGCGCAGACTGTGGTGCCGCCATGCAGTCTGTCGCTTTCGTGCTGTATCTTCTTTTATCTTTCCTCGCATAGGATGGATACTCGAACCAAAAGACGTCTTTTTCGAACGAATGTCAAACAGATTGAAATGTGTGTATGTATGTACGTATGTACGTACATACATACGTACATACATACATACATACGTAGAAATTATGTCAAAAAGGAATCGTTGTTTCTTACATGTTTTTTGAAATAATTATTACAATGAGATTGGGACAAGAGGTGTTGTTGGGTTTAATGGGTTTACTTTGAATACGGGTTTGCTAATTTTCCAAATAATAGGTGGCGCCTTCTAAAAGATGTATCTAAATGCACACAGAGAAAAAAAAGTCGTAATTTTAAATGGCGACAAAGATATATCTTTTTAATTTAATGAAATAATTTTTTTGACATCGTTATTCGATTCAAACATATGATGTCTTGAAGCAAACAACCTCGAGATCGATTTGAAAATATATCTGTTTGATTTAATATACTCATCATGTTTGATTCAACAATACGGTCCTTGCTTTTAAAGAACTTCGTCAGGTTGAAGCAAATATATTTTTCTTTACTATTTATTTGATTTCACCTTTTAATGATGAACGTTTCCGGGAATATACTAAAAAACCTAATTTTTATTGAATTAATCATATTATTTACACAATTTTTTATATGTTTTAAAATATACATTTCTGATTGTTAATTATAAATATTTTATGTAAATAATATGATTAATTCAATAAAAATTAGATTTTTTGGTATGTTCCCATTTTGAGAACGTTCACCATTAAAAGGTTAAATAAGTATATATTTGCTTAATAAAATATTTTTATTTAAAGTATGCTGTAACTTTGACAAATATATTATTTTGTTGTTATTATTATTTTATTGAAATGGTTAGTACGATGGATGTTTTCTTCCTTTTAGAGAAGAAAGCATCTACTTACCACACATGGTAACAATGTGTTAAAAATACACAATCTTTTGAAGAACTTTATTAACATTGCGGATAAACTAACAAAAGTACATAAATAATAAGTATAATACTGAAAATTAATCTCCATTTTGTGGTGACGTGGGTTTTGTTCCTTTAAATAAACCCCACCTCCCTAAAATACCATTATCCTCCTCCATTACGTTGAGGTAATATCAAAACCTTCCTAAAGATCTACGTGGTCGCAAACAAAAGCGGTGAACCTTAAAACTTACAGATTTCTTTCAAGTTTCTTCTAGATCATTCACGTTTCTCAGGAACCTATAAAGTGAATCTGGTTAGGTTAGGTTAGATTTCGATGTCGAAGTTTTAACCTGATTTTAACAATATTGATGACATCAAAGTTAGGTATAGTGCGCCGATAACTTTAAACAGACTGTAGTATGTCCAAATTGTTATAATATATAGCTCCAAAAATACGTTGACAAAAAAACTGTTAAAGACGATGAAGGCGACATAATCACTTTGTGTGTACAGATATTTAAAGATTAAAGCGACACTTTTACTACTTTTGCGAACGAGTGATAGCGATAACTGGTTAGTGGTTAGGTGCTAGAAGGGTGCTAGGTATTATGACGAAAAGGGTAGGAACAGCAGATACCTCAATGGACTTATGCATGCAAGCATGTCTTACCACTTGCCTTTTGCTGAAATACCTGCTATATAAAATACTAACAATTAGTATACAAAATATGAAAACGGAAAGATCAAAGCATTGTTAAATGCGTGGTGAATTGTACCGCAATTTATATAAACTGCTAACATTGGTGTTACTGGCCTTGGAAACGATATCGACGAGATTTTTATAATTTTTGCTTATCCCCAATACAAACAGGAATTTTGATATTTACCAATCTGTGGCAACTAATTCATTATCTTTTTCATACAGAAATTTTTACGTTAGATATCCAATGGTAAAAATATATTAATCTTGAGTTTCATTTGCAACCGCAAATATAAGTAAATACAGGTACAAACGCGACAATTACATCAATTAACACACAGTTACAACAATGCTTTCAAAACCAACTCACAGATACCTACGAACTCATTTAATCGATTTGATTAAGACTGTTTAGTAGACCTATTATTTGCTTTATTTACATCTCACCGCTTACGAACACTGTTTCACATAACCTAAACATATTTGTTTCACTCAAAATTATGTCAAATGAAAGCGTTTGTTCATCAAACAAATTCAATCTGTTGTTCTTAAAAAATGTGTTTTCACTCAAACCTTTGTTGTAATATACTAGTAGATTAATATCTACAGGATGGGACGTCGCGCTATTAACAAAATAACAATTAACAGTTTTGGTATTACACAAATGCGCAGGTAAATTGATCTTTTTGTTAGAAAATAAAGTTATATCTCTTAAATCGCTTCAGGTGCCTTTAGGGGACCCGGCACGAACCCGATGATTTAAGCTTTTTTTAATTTTTCATAGCTAAATTAGTGTAATTTCTGAGCTGCTTACAATAATCAAACGCTGGCCCGTCGTACTTTTTTTCTGAAATTCTTAAAGCCTCATCTCTTAAGGACATAAGTAACCTGACTTTCTTCTTCTTAATCTTAAGCCTTTTACCGTGAAGTGTAAGGCTATGAGTTGAGTTATTCATTTCACCGTTCCGCATATTTGTCTTCATTCTTTTCTGTCTTCCGTTTTTTTCTTTTACTTCTTCCCATGTTAATCCTCTTCTCTCTAGTTCTTCTCTAATTCCCTCAGTTCATGTTTTCCTCTTGTATTTAGCCCTTGTACTTTCGGTTCATAGACTACTTTTGTGAGCTTATCTTCTTTCATGCGGCTAACATACCATCTTAATTGTCCTTCTACTATTTTCTCTTGTATCGGTCCAATTTGTAGGTGTTGCCTAATTACCTCGTTTCATATTTTATCCTTTCTTGTTTTACCTTGCATTTTCCTCAGGAACCTCATTTCTACAGCGTTTATCCTCGATTTGCGTTTTTCTGTCATTGTGCATGATTCACTACCATACAGTAACACTGGTCAAACTATCTGCTTTACTACTTCCGTTTTTATTTCATTTTGGATCTCCCGTCTTCCTAAAAACGTTGATTTCACCGCATTAAATATTTTTCCAGCTTTACTAATTCTCATATTCTGTTTCTACGAGGGTAAGTCAAATATTATCTACACTTTCGCCATAACAAGCTTTGAAGGTTATCGTAGTGGCGGCCGCTTGCGCATGCGTTGAGTTGGCGCCTCTGTGATCATGTGCGGAATTTAATCATGATCGCGTCATTTGTCTGCTAGCTACAACAGCATAAGCATGTCAACTCCGCTATTAGTTTGCCCCAAAGAGGAACAACGAGCAGTGATCCGATTTTTGTGGTCAGAGGTTGTGAAAGGTGCTGAAATTCACCGGAGACTTTTGTCACAATACGGGGACAGTGCTTTATCTCGTAAAAGCGTTTTTTGATGGTTATAGCAAATAGGCGAGTTACCATAGGTGAGGTTACATCTTCTTTAAGCATCAGTCACTATTTTGCTTAAAAATGCGTCGCCTTCCGCGTTGAAGCGATCCAGTAAGCGTTGGCAGATGTCCAAACGTTTGGTTTTGTTTTCTGCGGTAAGCATTCGTGGCACCCATCGCGCACACACTTTACGAAATTTGAGTTCATCGTGGATAATTTGATAGGCAGAACCGTGACTGATGTTTAAAGAAGATGCAACGCTTGTTATGGCGAAGGTGTAGATAATATTTGACTTACCCTCGTATATTGTGTTTCTTCTAATTTTCTATCTAACTTATCTCTCAATCTTTTTTCTATTATTCTGGCTAATATCTTACCTGGTATGCTAGATAGTGTTATGCCTCTGTAATTACTGCATTGTCTTTTGTCTCCGTTTTTATAAAATGGCAGGATTATTCATGTCTTCCAGTCCATGGGGATAAGCTTGGATATAATTGCAGTATTAGCCGGAGTTCTTCCGTTCCTTGGTGTCCCAGATATTTTATCATTTCTGATGTTACTTCCTCCTTCCCAAGAGCTTTACCTAACTTTAATTTACCTATTGCTTCCATTATCTCTTCCTCTGTTATTAATGTAATCTCTTGAGTATTTACACATTCTTCTTCTCCTTTAGGTACTTCGTCTGCTCTGGTCAATTTTTGGAAGTGCTGTTTCCATCGGTACATGATCTTATCTTCCTTAAACAATTCGCTAAAAACCCTTACCACAACACTTAATTCGTATTGGATGTACCTTTCGATAGCCAAGCTATCATCATCAGCAGCAAGACTGAACTTAACTTGGCTATCGAAACGATCGTCCAGTATGAATTAAGTGTTGTGGTAAGGGTTTTTAGTGAACTGTTTCAGTGTTCTAGTGCCACAGATTTAGAGTACCCGATTAGTTATCTTCCTTAGTAATTACATTCCCTTCCCTGTCTTTTATATTTAGCATTGTATTTTCTTTCTTTGCTCTTAATTGTTTTAAAGTTCCATAGAATAATTTCTGGTTTTCCTTAAAGTCATCGTTCATTTTCTGACCAAATTTCCCCCATGATTCTTTTTTGCTTCTCTACTTCGACTCTTCTTTGCTTATATATGTCATAATCTTCAGGTTTTTTCGTACTCAGATATGTTGACCATGCTTTCTTTTTCTCTCTTGTCGTGTTTGACCTTATCGTTATAATACTGATTCTGTTTAGAGGAACATCCTTTAAATAGCCTTTGTAATTCATTTTGTAGAAGATTTAAATGAGTATATTCCTGTGAGGTGATTCTCCAACATGAAAGGGCCAATTAAATAACTATGGACTAGACCATATCAAACAAAATTTGGACCATTTACAAGAACGTTAGTTAAAATTTCTTAATTACGCTATAACTTGAAAATAAATGAAAATCGCATAAGAACATATGAGTTTTTTTACATTTTCATGTATGCAATACACTCCTGGAGTTAGGTCCGTACCCCCCGAGTCACCTCGTATAATACATTATATTACGCTACATAAATTGAACGTCCAATGTTCCATGTTTTCGCGCGAGAGATTTTGCAATTTCCGATAAATTTTAGTCGTAATTTATCGCCCCGACTCGACTATAGAATATCTAGATAATGTCCGCTGTATCATAACGCCTCGTAATTATTCAGGATTACATTTCAATTAATTCCGGCGACGTGTAATATGTACGGGGTGTAATATATCATGGGAATCGATAGGTTCGGAGCAACACGTGTTAGAGACGTTTATATCAAAATTCGCTGCACACACGTTGTAATTTGGTAATAAATTAACGAAAGCGGTGGATTTTCATCCTTTCAAGTGTCTTTCGTATACTGTTAATGAAGTTTTGTCAGCTGAAAATAATGATCATGTCATGATGACGTTTTTGATGCAGTGGAGTCTCGATAGTTCGAGTTGAATGGAACCGACATTACTTCGAATTATTGAAAATAAAGAAAAAAATAAAAAAAATGAATAAAAATAAAAGCAACAATTATGTACCTCTAAAAAAAGTTTGATTCCAACACTACCATGAGCTATATTAGGATTAATTTTTGGTTATTGTTACTAACTTTTTTCTGTTTTTACTAATACTATTACCTTATTCTAGTCGGGGCAAACAGCGGTAACGGTCGCGTAGGTGGGGTGCAGTCGGCATTATTTTTTCGCGTTACAGCGTCGTTAAATCGATCTGTATGGAGTGTTTGTGTATTTGGGCTTCAACTTATTTGTAATTTTACGTTTTGTTTCTTTTAAAAAAGTCGCAGTTGGTACATTGCAAAACGACCAATGGCAGACACATTAAAAAACTTTATATGGACATTCGGACTTAATTTTTTATGGGGCTAAAATTCAATTTGGTTTAAAACCCCTTTTTTTGTTGGTCCAGAAGCCATTGTCAATGTCACATCGAAAGCAAACAGCACTTCTCAAAAATGGATACGAGACCAAAAAAAATTTACATTTGATTTATGTGTTACTCTTATTTTATGTAATTTATCGTTTCGTTTACTAACAAAGAAGCATTTGTTCCTTCTGGAATAAATATGCGGACTGTAAATTCCTAGTCGGACATCGATCAAAATGTAGTGCCATTTGCTCGTGAACATATAAAAAAAAGAATGAAAAGGGAAATTGAAAGAAAAAAAACTGTTTTTGTGTGGACGAAACAACGGGTCCCCAAAAAAACATTCTGTGGCTAATGTAATGGTACCCCCAAAAGGGAAACCCCCCTTAACTTTTGTTTCCCAAAAAGGGATTTATAAATTGTATCCCCGCGATGAGTTTTTAAAGGGTTGTTGAACTAAATTGAACAAATTTGAATTTTCCCAACTAAGCAACTTTTAATGTTTATGATGATTTTCCGCAAACTTTTCTTCTTTGGGCCGATCTTTAAAAGAACACGGTGGTAATTTCTTCATGTAACGCGAAAAATTCGCCCCCAAAATTTTTGGCGGCACAAACGTTTCCCCTCATGTTTTCCACTGGTAAATACATTGATTGCAAAGTAAAAAAAGCAGTGTCTTTTTAAAAGTCCCCGAAAGTACCCGACTATTTCAAAAACTGTGTCCAAATTTACTTGAACCACCACAGCCGATTGTTCCCTTTTGGGGAACATTTTTGGGGCTGCTTTTTACTAAACAAATATTTTGATAAAGAAAAAGAAGGGTGGTTTTAAAATAACCCGACAGAAGCTGCAGCAATAAAAAAGAGCCAAATATTTCAAAAAAAAATTTAGGTTTAAAAGATTTACAAACTATTCACAACAAATTTCTTCGGATAACGAAGGAAATAGAAAAATTACAAAATGTTTTGATGTTGTTTTGGTGGATTTTTTTTGAAATTGTGAACGATGTTCCCAAAAAGTTATCCTTGAAGGCGAAACAAATTGGTGTGTAATACGAAAATTTGAAATGTTTTAAAAAAAGACTCCGATTTTCTTATATCAAGACAAATTTGTGGGGGGTGCGTGTGAAGATGCATTAAATTTTTTTCAAAAATTCTTTTAAATTGCCAAATAACATCGCTAGATGTCAAACGGTCGTTTTCGGCATTGAAAAACATTAATTCCCCCCGTCTCACTTGACTGAAACAGCTGTAAAAACATATCTAATGATTGAAATATTTAACAGATGTTACTCAGTTTGTGATTTCACGGAAGACTTTTAAAACGGTAAGTGTTTCAGCACGTTTTATAATTTATTTCTTACCTTCTATTTTATGTGTAAACTTTTATGCGCTCGCCACGCCTCTGGCTGTTACCGCATATTTGCCCAGGTTAGTTATGAGTATTAGTTAAGTACGAATCAAAAAGACGCAATTGAGACCATTATTGTTTTCTTTTATATTAAGATTGGATTTTCGTATTTTTCGATAAGCGATCGTAGATATTTAACATAAATAGTTTTTTTTCCGACAAAGCGAAACGGAAAACCATTACCTATTGCGCATCAGCTTTTCATATTTTTCTATTCTTAGATTCATAGATTATACTGCTGTAAACACTAACAATTTGTTTTATAATATTTAAAGAGTATTTTTAAACTTTTATGCGCTCGCCAGGCCTCTGGCTGTTACCGCATATTTGCCCATGTTACTTATAATATTGTATCTGGGATACTCGATATATAGTTCGTGCCTTACATATAAATATCCATCAAGTATGTAACGTGCAGCGTCTATGATTGTTACATTCGAGCATTCCAACGTCTGGCCCAACATTATTGTCCAGATCCTATAATTAGAATTGATATAAATATATCGGGCACACGCGCGCATATCAATGGCCTACTTGTGAATGAATCGTTCAGGTGTGTAGCGGTTGTGAAGGCATCATCGATTATTTGTACCGCTCCATATTCTAGAGTTCGAGGTACGTACACATACATAGACAAGATGAGATGACCGACATACGGTAGCGCATCAATGCACAATGCGGGTCTTTTCTCCGTATAAAGAGAAGATAACGTTGTGTTCGAGAAGTTTCCCCCACAAAGCTACATAGATTTTGTTATATAGACGTACCGAAATATTATGTACGTACGTATTATCCTTGATGCCCTGGCTGTTGCATTATTATAGGTAACCTGGGCAAATATGCGGTAACAGCCAGAGGCGTGGCGAGCACATAAAATAGAACGTAAGGAATAAATTATAAAACGTGCTGAAACACTTACCGTTTTAAAAGTCTTCCGTGAAATCAGAAAACTGGGTAACATCTGTTAAATATTTGAATCACTAGATATGTTTCCACAGCTGTTTCAGCCAAGTGAGTACGACGTGCGGGAAAAAATGTTTTTTAATGCCGAAAACGACCGTTCGACATCTAGCGATGTTATATTTGCATATTTAAAAAATCTTTGAAACAACTTAATGCATCTTCACACGCACCTTCACAAATTTGTCTTAATATAAGAAAATCGGAATCTTTCTCTAAAACACTTTCAAATTTTCGTATTACACACCGATTTGTTTCGCCTTCTACAGCGCATAACTGTGCGTGAACATCGTTCACAATTTGAACAGAACCCACTAGCGACATCGAAACATTTTGTAATTTTTCTATTCCCTCCGCTAGTAATTGTTGTTTTAACCTGACTATCTTGGAATATTTCCTGGCTTTTCTTGATTGTTGCAGCTTCTGTCGGATTGAATTTTAAAACTACCTTCTTTACTTGATCAAAATATTTGTTGTAGTAAAACGCAGCCTGCAACCATGTTTTCCAACATGTAACAATCGGTTGTGGTGGTGCAGGTAAATCAGGACACAGTTTGTGAAATGGTCGGGTACATTTCGGGGACTTTAGAAACACTGCCTTTGTATAGCAATCAATGATTTACTAATTAAAAACATGTAGGAATCGTTTGGCCGCGAGATTTGAGTATGGATCTTTTCACGTTACATGTAAGGGTTTCCACTGTGTTTTTAAGAGATCGGCCCAAAGAACGCATGTTTGCGGCACCATCACTCATAAACATTAAAAGTTGCTTAGTTGAAAAATTCGAATTTGTTCAATGGTTAACACCACCTTTAAAATCTCATCGGCAGTATAATTTACAACTCTTTTGGAAGCAAGTAAGAAGGAGGATGACGGTCGATGTGGTTCCCTTGTACGTACCATTACATTAACCACAGAATGTTTTTTACGATCTGTTGTTTCGTCCACACTCCACAGTTTTTTATCTTTCAACTCGATTTAATTCTTTTTCAACATGTTCACGAGCAGATGGCACAATTCTTTGTAACGATGCCCCACTTGGTAATTGCAGTCTGAATATTTATTCCCAAAAGAAGCATATGCTTCCTTGTCTAGTAAATTAAACGGTAGATTACATGCAATAAGGGAACACAAAAATTTAAAATTTTAAAATTTGTCATAGTGTCGTGTGCAATTTTTTTTTAAAGAATGCTGTTTGCTATTTACGTGACGTAAACAATCCCTTTTGGACCAACACATTAAAGGGATATTACAAACTACACTGAATTTTAATGCCATCATAATTTAGGTCAGGTATTTCTGCTATAAATTCTGTAACTTTGTCTAACATTAGTCGTTTTCGCGACGTAGGCAACAAAACAAACGTAGAACTACGAAATAGTATCTACGGCAGCGTACATATGTACACAACAGATCTGAGACTCCAGGGTTGTACCGAACCTCCGTCACAGCCCGTTGGCGCTAGTGAGCAGCTCTAGTAAAAACGTTTCCGCTAGATAAAAGTTTATAATTGACTAATTGCGAAGCGTTCTCTTAAGAATTTCTTTTTGTTGAAACAATGTCTGGTATTTCCGCTCGATTCACTCGACTTCCAGCTTTTCCGGGAATAAAAATTGGGAACAAATATCGCTGATTGAAAAGAGAAAACGACTTCCATTACGGACGGCTCTAATTAGTTAGGGAAAAAGTTCCCTCGCAGGAAAGTTGGAAAATGGCGCGAGAGGAAATCGGTTAAGCGTTAAAGAAAACTCTTCATTCTTGACGTAGCGTCGGAAATAATCAAACGTAATTATTCTCTTTTCACTGAGAAAATGAATTCAATAAAACGAATTCGTTGGCTTCGTTTTGTTAAAGTAACGAAAAATTTTTTTATATTAACTAATAGATTTGTCACAACAATGAACTTCGTTTATCAATATAATAAACACCCGTTTATTGTAGCTAAGCTGGGCACAATCCGTCTTCGCAACAGAATCGGATCAGTCGCGTCTAGTAACCGCTTATAATTGCTGCTATTACTCTTTAAATCTGTTTCTGTTCTGAAGTATCTAGAAATCCTATCTGGTTCTTCTTAATAGCTGTAACTTCGTCAGGGTCGAATTGTAAAATCACACAATACCTCTTGGAAATGTTCAGAATAATAAAAAGCCGCTTGTGATTTTTCCCTCAACGCGTAAAATCTTTTGGTGGTTCGCGAATACCGAGACAAAGCCTTGAAATACCGAATCCGTTTGCGAGATTTGAGAAACACTGTTTTCGTATTTGCTATTAATGCACCCACTTCCTAACTTTTGAATAGTTTGTGCTACAAGATGTCTGAACTTTAGGGTAACATGAAAAAGCCCCTCACATTTCTTTAAGAGAACGGCCTACACTACATTGTCGCTGCTCTATCGCTAAAAACATCAACAGTTGACTGTTGATGCAAATAAGTATCGAACACTACGCCCCTAAATTTCGCCAGTACACTTTTTTTGTCTTTGCTAGCTAATAAGATTGCAAATTTCGGTTTTAACAGGTTTTAAACCCATATCTATTCAAAATTGATTTTTTTTACAATCTGTCGTCTCATCAAGACATAGCCACAGCGGTTTATCTTTTAATTCTGCTTTGATCTTGTTTTCGATATCTTTACGTGTACTTGGAAGCTCTTTCCATAACAATGTCCGTGATGGTAAGTTCAACTCGGGATTGAATGTATGCCAAAACTGTCAAATTTTTGAGCAACATCGACTCCTATAGTGTTCATCAAGTTTTCTAGAGCGGCTTGTAAATTGTTTATGCAATTTAATGCGTCTCGTGCCCAAATAAGTGACTGTTTTTAATTGCGCAATAGCTTGGCCCCTTCAGAATAAAATTCATGGGAAAAATTTAATCTATTTGTTGTCGAACGCCCGATTTTGAAAAAAGTTGCTGGACAACAACAATGAAGCTGGTGGACCATCACGTTTTAAAAGGGGGCCCCCTAAAGAAAAGGGGTGTGTTTCGACATCATTGTTTCATCCCCCATAGGCAGATTTTCTTATTTCTCAACTCGTCTTTTCTACATTCCTTTACTGTACCTTGCCCCGTGGCAAAATTTTATCGTAATTGCATGATGTTGGCACTTCCATAGGGAACGTACTTAGCCCAAAAAAGACGAAAGTGTTCATTAGATACTAGATGTTGTGGGATGTTGCCCCACTTAACATAAAAAAAAAATCATATAAAAATTGCCAGTACGGAATACTGTTTTTTAAATTCAATACATGACGTTTACTTTTTCAATGTTTTCTACATTCAAACCTATCGCGACTTAGCATTCACTATTCCAAGTGCAATAAATATCGGACTTCTATATTTTTAACCCAGGGAAATGCGTGAGATATTTATTCACATTCGAAGGGAACTTTAAACCGTTTGGGCGTCCCATCCCCGCGTACTTATTTGGCGTGCAGCGTGCAACTCTTCGCTTTGAACTCCCCTTGTCTGTCGAGATCGCCCATGAGTTGAAAATGCCCCCTACCCACGCCGCAACTGCTACGCTACTGCCATCCGGTACCACCTTTTTAACAAACTCTAATTATAACTCAATTGACATGTATGTTAGAAAATAACAAATTCGTGACATCATAGCTGCAGATATATGAGGGAAAACTTTAAGGTTCCCCCGATTTTGGGACGTACCCCTTTCCTCCTGAAAATATGCATCATTACTGCTTTAAAAATTATTTTGTATTTGAAAATCTGTTTCACTTTTGATTTTTTAAATATTTCTATTTTCTCAAATTTCTAGTAGAAATCTGGTGAAATATCTTGAAAGGTAACTGGTAACGGCGTAACTTTCTTGCCTTTACCCTACACAATGCATTATTCAAAAAATAGATTAAAAGTAATAAACCTCATAAACATTTTAACAACCTATATGCATCGATAATATAAACACGTACCTAACCTATATAATCTAATTTCTTTTGCCCCCTTTTTTGATGATCGGAAAAAGGGCCATCATTAAAAATCGTGTCTTAAACCCCTTAGGGGGCCGTTGAGCGTGCATAAAACGGTACTAAAACCGTGTTAAATCGCGCCCGACTACTACGCGAATGGTAGAGATTTACGTCTAGAACGCGAGTGGAATATTTGGAATATATATGGTCTATTAAAAGCGAAATCGGCGATTAAACGCTAGAATTTCTGAAGCGCGATGCATTTTGAGTTTTAACGCTGATGAACGCTATAACTGGTTGGTAAACAATTGAGGGAGAGGAGTTAGATAAATCGCCTTTTTCGGAGCTGATTCATCCTTCATCTTCCATTGTATTGGCTTGCCTTGGATTCGGAAGTGTACTGTTGTATCCAAATTTGATCAATACAGTTATTAATGGACCACTTAATGAATGAAACACTCCGTTGATATACTGCTAATTTCTGAAACTCAGTTGAATAAGTCAGTATTTGATAGTGAACTATTTAGTAGTAGTTACATTGTCGAAGGTAGTGGAATCCTAATTAGATTTAAAGAACATATATCCTTCACTGTTATTGATACCAAACACACTGCTACTTCGGTGCTTTTCATTGCTTTATTACTTGGCAGATGTTTTTCCGCAAGCACTTCTTTTCTTCTTGTGCTAGTCTATATACTCCCTGACGTCTCGTCAGAGCAGTTGCAAATATTTACATCCGCCATTGAACTTATCTTGATTAATTGAATTTTTATCCTTATTTGTGATTTCAACGATTTCCCCAATTTGTGCTACTCTAGTCATTAGAATGTAATAGAACTTCAGTCTTTCAAAACTCTTTAGATTTACTTAATGTTAAGCAATATAATATAAAAAAATTGTGATGGAAAATTATTAGATTTAGTCATACCTAATTTTAACCACGATTTGGAAAATCCGATTGTATCGGAAGATCTTTATCACCTTCTTCTTCCTCCTCTTGTTGTGGGTTTTGTCCTGTTTCTCCCAAACGGGGTCCCCCTTTGGGTTGTCGATACCCAAAGACTCATTCCATCGCTTGGGAGGTCTTCCAATTGGTCTTCGTGTTTGCGGTCTACCATCGGGAACCATTCTGTCATTAGCCATTCTGGATACGCGTTCGTTCCAGTTTCTTCTGCGCTATCTCAACCATCTTACGACATCCTGCGCATCGCATGTTCGTGTTTCTTCTTCTGTCGAGCAGTGTATTCCCCGTTATCCTCTTTAATATCTTCATCTCAATTGTTCGTATTGCAGATTTTGTTTTGGAGTTGTCTGCCCTGCACGCAACTTGCTATTTGCTGAAGAACTGAATACCAACGCAAGCGTTCAGTTCTTCAATTATTCTTACAACTTCGATTGGTATTCTTTGGTTTTTCATTATCTGTAGAACATCTTTTAGTTTGACTTTGTCAAATGCTTTTGCAAGGTTTACGAAGCATAGCTGGTCTTGAATATTCAATTGTCTCAGGGTGAAGATGGCAACTGTCGTCGAGCGGTTCTTTCGGAAGCTCTGCTGTTCTTCCGAAATGGTGTGGTGCGTATGGATGATTTCTCCGACTATCTTTGTGAACAGTGTCATGGTAGAACAGAGTAGGGTGATACCTTTGTAATTTTCCGGTTTCTTCTTATCGCCTTTTCTAAATATGGGCACCGTAATGCTTTCCTTCCAATGAAATGGAACATTCCGAGTCGTCATTATTGTTGTTCTGTTAATTCCTCCATTCCATATTCTAGACGGGGGATTTTCGGTTTTTTCGTTTGCTAATGGTATTCTGCGTAAAAATTTTCCCCTAGTTTGGAATTTGCTTTCTACATTTCTCTTCATCGCAACGATTCCCTTCGTCACTATACAATCATTTTTTCAATTGCGATTAATCCTTCTTGACTATACCGATGTTAATGAAGCCTTGGATGCTCTTTATAACTTTTTGTATGCTATTCTGGATCTAAACCACGTACAAATCCTCCTTATCTACCCTGGTTTACATCTGATATCATTCGTAATCTAAAATACAAAAATTTTTACCACAGCAAATGGTTAAAACTGAAAATATAATGAAACAGGAAGTTAATCAAAACGTAAATTAATGATAGTTATCTTCACTATCTTGGTAATACTGAAGATTGCATAAGAACCTCACCTTCTCATCTATGGCAGTTTCTTCATGCTAAAACGCGTTCCACAAGGATGCCGGGCAGACTATGTGACTATATGGAAATGATTTTACCGATTCCAATGATATTGTTAATGCTTTCGCTAATGTGTTTTTTTTCAGTGTATAACTTGGAGGATAGTGTCTCTTGGTCTCACCTTATTCCTTTTCACTGGTTAGGGAAAATGAACTTATTGCACTATTGGCTACTTTTCTTAACAAATGTACCCCAGGTGACGATATGTTACCTAGTTTTTTGATGCGTGACTATAGATTTGTTTTTGCATTACTTCTAAAAATCATTATCAATCTTTCAATTTCATCTTGTACTTTTCCTGGACGTTGGAAAATCGTCAAAATTGTCCTAGTACATAAAAGGGGTAATCGTGAACTTTTATCTAATTGCAGGCCCATTTCCATAATATCCAATTTTGCTAAATTTTCACATCAACATGGCTTTATCTCCGGGAAATCTACAGTTGCGAATTTGGCGAGATTGTCCCAATTTATCAGTGAAGTCTTAGATAGACGTGGCCAAATAGATGTGATTTATACAAACTTGTCCAAGGCTTTTGATATTATTGAAGCTGAGCTCCTTCGGTTTTGTTCCTTTGGCGATCAGTCCCCTCGAGTGGTACCTGAAACAGAGAAAATGTTATGTTATTTATAACGGATATTGCTCTCATGACTTTGTTCTCACCTCTGGCGTCCCCGAGGGATCAAATCTGGGACCGTTACTATTTGTGCTATATATTAATGATTTGCTTTTGAAAATCGATCTTCCCACCCTTGCTTATGCAGATGAAATTAAGATCTTCTCTGAAATATCTTCATCTGATGACACAAGGAAACTGCAAAGTGGTCTTGATATGCTAATAGAATGGTGTGCACTTTTTAAGTTCAAGCTAAACTCGCGTTTTTGTTCACCCTTATTGCCGCACGAAAACAGAGGTACCAATTTGTGATGTAATCTTGAATTTAAGGATTTAGGTGTACATTTCGATACCTTATATTTAAATCTCACATTAACAATATCTTTTCTGAAGCCATGAAATCTCTGAGTTTTATTATGCGTGTCTCTAAATACTTCATACATACTTGCCTCATACCGCATTACACATTGATAATTTATTGCTTATATTGTATGCTATACATGTACGAAGATGATTATTCTATACCTACCAAGTTAATATCGTAATTAAAAACAAATTTTAAGAAAGCTTTAATAAAAAAAGTTTTCCCACTCCTTTAAAACCCTTTAAAATTCTTTTTAAGTAGAAGCGGCATCTTGACCCAAAATAACGACTTGACATGGCCGGTTATTGTACAAAATCCATTCCCCTTGAAGTACTCAGGAACGGGGTCAATATAACTACGAAAATCTCACGTATAGAACACGTTTTAATAAGTGGACGAGGAAATTTGAAATCCTGTTTCCGAAATCTAACACGGAAGAAAAGAGTGAAATTTTTCATGAGGTATATCGTATAAAACATTGACAATGGGCATGCTTACATCCAATTCAGCAATAAAATAGCTATGTATTTATGGTATAAGTGAAGGAAGACGAATTTTATCCACGAAAAAATAGTTTAGCGTATGTTTTGTGTTGCTGTAAACATTTTATCCTTTTGATTAAACTATTGTTTTAATAATGAGATTTAATATATACGAGGGAAAGTCAGTAAGTAGGTCACAAAAAGCTATTATAAAAGTAATAAGAGAAATAGTTAGACAAAAACAAGGTTTATTTTTCAACATGTCTCCCCACATTACTTATCCCATCGCTTTATTAAAAAAACGTCGTACCTTTTTGGTTTAACATCATTATCACTCACGAAATGTGTTCCGCCAGGATGCTTTTTTAGCGGACCAAACAGATGATAGTCGCTTAGGGCTAGGTCGGGACTGTAAGCCGGATGTTGAAGAAGTTTCCACCCTAATTCTCGCCTGGGTCAACTGGGCCAAATGCGGCCTGGCGTTATCGTGATGCAGCAATATTTCCCCTGTCAGTAAAGGGCCCGGACGTTTTCGTTAATTTCATCCAAAAGCAACAACAAAACTCTACAGTATGATTTGGATCACGTTCTCATTTCTATTCTGGAAATGGGCCGGAGCATCCTTTAGAATCCCAGAACACGGTAAGCATAACCTTACCAGCTGAAGGCGCAACCTTGAATTTCTTTTTTATGGGAAGAAGGACGTTTCCATTGCATTGAAGCACGCTTTGTTTCGGGTTGGTAGTGGTGCACCCATGATTTTTTGCCAGTAACAATCCTGTTAAGCTTTCCCCCTTCCTCTGCGTACCTAGAGGGTGTTGCAAGGAAAAACCCATTCGAATCCTTCTGTGTTCCTCGGTCAGTTGTCTAGGAACCCACCGTGAGCAAACTTTCGGAAATTCAAACGATCTTGAAATCAGTTCGTGGGTTTAAACCCATGAGAACACCCTAGTTCGAATCTCTTTCCCCCCTTCGAAGTGTTGCATCTGTCGCAACCCAAGACGGGGCCCATTTTCGCTGACCGTCAACAACGGGCGCCCTTGTGAAAATTTCTCGGCCCAGTTATACAGGGTTTTACGCGACAAACATTTTTCACCGTAAACGGGAAGACATTTCCTTATGGATATCTTTTGGGGGAGCCCTTTTTTAAGAAAAAACGTACAACAGCACGCTGGTTTTCCCCACAGTACACTCTTCGAGCACGGTCGCCATTTTAACACTGCTTGCGTACGCGCCGTCAACTGTCCTTGATTATCATTAAGCTGGATAGTGCTGCCCTCCAATGACAGATATGGAAAATTGCTCTTTGCTATTTTCAGCTTTCCCACAACAGTTTTTGACTTATTTAATGACTTTCCCTCGTAAAATGAGCATTTTGTTAATAGGAATTGGAAAAAATGTTTTACATAATTTTAAAGATGTCACCCTTTACCCTTAATTATTTCGCAGCGTCTCTAAAATCGAACAAACACTACCCTTCACAGTTTTTCAAAAGGTTACGCCCGTCAAGAGTCGTGGTATAATGTACCACCTATTTCAAAGCATTCGAAGATAGTGATCGCGATATTTTTTATGTGGATACTCCCAAAGAGTGAGTTTCTTTCCTCTTTAGTGGGTTTCTCCTTGCGAGTCTAGACACTTTTTCCAGCGATGCTCCCATTTCTTAAATTCGTCTAAATAGTAGGCATTTTGTTTTGTAAAACAAGAGTTTAGTAATGTGATGACCTCCTTATTCGATGAAAATCTCCGTCCTTCCAGCAAAATTTTGAGCCTAGGAAACAGAAAAAGTCGCCAAGGAGCAGAATTCGTGAACTTTTACCATGGCGACCACTGAAGTATTAGGCGGTGCGTTGTCTTGTTGGAACAACACTTTCTCTTACTCCAAATGCGGCCGTCTTTTCGTAATTTCTTGTCAACTAATGATGTGTAGTACGCCTCCGTTACTGTTTCTTCCATTTTCAAATATTCTAGGAATACATAAATTCAATAAAAATATCTTTATCAGTTTAATAGATGCTTCAAATTACCACCAGGTGGCGTTGTAACCTTTTTTACGCTTAACGGTAAAATTTCCATTAACTTTGTCCTCCTTTTTGTCGCTCATTTCGGCTGCCGTTTTCAATTTTCAATTTATTGGTACCTCGCGGCCTTTCAATATCGCGCAAAAAACCATCACCGTAACCGTTCCAATCTTCTTTTCCTTTTAAAATCGGTTACGTGGCCGTCGTCGCCGCCGCTGTTATCAGTTTCGCTCTTGTTACTCGCTTCTCCCGCGAATTTCAATCGAGGGGACCCTTTGACGTCGTTAAACGTGCCGGGAATTCGCAGAAAGATTAGAGTGGAAGAGAGGCAGGGAAGTGAAGGTGGAAATCACAGGATTCATGATGAAATTGCGCCCATATATCAAGAGGTAAAGGTATTGATAATCGTGGAGCTGAAAATAGGTGACTCATTTCTAGAGCGACGTAATCGTCTCTGCGATACATAGGCGTTTCATCGGAGTAGCGGATTGTGTGCAAAAATCGATTCTTACTTTATCAGCATCCGCTTGTTTATTTTTCGTTCAGTTTAGGAAGCGTGCGTTGTGTTTTGTGTTACGTGTTATTCGTTATAGAAATAGAGAAAAGCGCATACCAACGAGAACTGCTTTTATTTTCAATTTACTTGTCATGATGATAATCTGTAATTTGTCACTTCGCTTATTCGAAAAAGAACCGTTTTTAGAACTTTTGGTATAAATTTAAACCCCGAGTTGAAGTTGCCAACTACGAAAACGGCACCCAAGCATGTTTTATTTGTACTCGTAGACGTGGAAAATCAGTTGCTTTGGTTATGTGTTGATGGGACAACAGATTGGTAAAAGAAATTCTATTCTAAATATTACAGTACGTGTATTGGACCCTCATAAACCGACATTTCCACTGTTACTAGCTAGGAAAAGATTGGAAAAGTGTTCGGGTGGGGGTGACACTTAGTACTTTAGAAAACTTTCAAGTTTCACCACGTCAGGTGTTGATGTTGTTGGACGATGGTGCGGCGACAATGCGTTCCGTAGGCCGCTCTCTTCTTGAACACAGTTGCAAGTGTTTACATGTTACGTGTAAAATACATGCTTTACATCTTGTGGCAGAAACTATTCGACACTGTTCCCCTGAGGTAGATGAATTAATAGCAAGTACAAAAAAGTGTTTCTCAAATCTCCAAAATTTTCGATCATTTCACACAGTGTCCCGGCATTCGTGAACCCAAAAAGCCGACTTTTAAAGTTTGAATGTTTCAAATAGTAAAAACTTTTTTTTTCTTTTCCCCCAAACTGCAACTATTAAGGAGAGTCAAACAAAATTTCAAATATTTCCCTTGAAACAGGACAAACTATTCGTAACAACTATAAAAAATTTCATGACGCAATGAACAGTTACAAAATAGAGCGTTTTCGTTAGTGGTAATGCAAATAGTGGACGAAGTACATAACCCTTTGCATATACGACTAAAATATAATCGCGTTTTAGAAAAGTTCGAGAGTGTGTTAAAGAAAGATTCCAATTTTATCACATTAAAACAACATTAACTGAATTCAAAGAGTGTTTTAATTATGCATGTGTTACATGTCGATGTCGAGCGATCTTTTTTTTTAAATATAAACACAATTTTTCCTCACGGCGAACATCGTTCAACGGATAACTGTGGAAACACATCTAATGCTGTCAGACTTTCTTACATTACCCCGCTCAACTCATTTCTACCGCATCCACTTTTCTAAGTTCCTTTAAGAAAGAGAGAGAAAGGAGAAGTGGAGACGACTGTTTTTGCGGTCCAATAAAAACTCCTTGGAATACAGCGCAATTTTACGACGAACCGTATATCTATTAGGATGGTTGAGATGTGAAGAAGAGCTACATTTCGATGGTAATAAATAACGAAACGGTGTCGCTATGAACTGGTAGCTCCTCGTCCGTGAAGGCGATAGAAGGAGTACGAGCTCCCATCCGCCTATAGGTATTTGCGTTGGTTGAATTTGTGTTTGCGTCGGCGGAATTTGAAATATTAAATTGTCGTAAAGTGGTTCCGTCTTTTCTCTTTGCGATCGTAAACAGGTCAATGCGGGCCGTCGCTACCCGATGAGGTATAAATTTTCTATGAATGATGTGTGCCGAGAATTGAAATTGACACACATCACAATTTCGATATTCCAGTTGTTCAAAGTTATTGCTAACTTTCTTATTATTGTAGCTACGATGTTGGTTAGATTAGCAAAGGTGTAGTGATTTTTCCGCTGATCACAATGTTGTTGAGAAAAAAACAATTGCACATCGCATTTCAGCGCTAACTTGAATTATTTATATTTTTTAAATTGAGTACCCTGCATTATTTTCAATTATTCGGGAGTTCAATGCTCACTCCCCCACCGTGACAACCCAGGCTGGGTAACCGTCCTATCCAAAATGTAAATGCTCCTCGTGGTCATCCTGTATAATGTACTTTATTTTCCTTCATCACCTTTTTTATAGTCTTAATGCTTAGTAAGACATCAGCGGGCATTACTCCTACATGGTTGTAACCTGATTTTAACAATATTAAAAACAGCAAACACAACAGTTAAGATGGTTTGGCCACTTAGTGCGTATTTCGGAGGATAAAACAGTCAAAGTGATAGGGGAAACAGACGAGAGTTAAAAAAAGAAGAGGTAGACCAAAAAAGAAAAGGAGTGGCAACAATGGCAGACAAACGTCGTCAAACAAATTGTTAAAAGGTATGCACTTTTATATAGGTATCTATATAAACAATAATTATCTGTGTATACGTAATTTTGAAATTGTATACGTACAAAATTGTTTCAATGAAGATGACATAACCACAAAATAATTTGTGTGTACAGATACATAAAGATTACTAAATATACTTGTTCTACTTTTGTTTGCAAAGAATATTACAAAACTTACTACCTCGGTAATCTCGTAGGAATCGTGAGAATCGCGAACGAGTGGCAGGGATAACTGCATGGTTGGGTGTTAGAAGGGTGTTAGGTATTATGACAAAAAAGGGTAGGAGAGAGAACAGCAGATACCTCAGCAGACTTATGCATGCAAGCATGTCTTATCACTTGCCTGTGCTGAAATATCTGTTACATCAAAACTTTAATTTTAAAATTGTTATGTAAACAACAGAAGTGAGTTTTATTTTGATTAGTCTGTAGAAAATTAACATCTAAGGAAGAATCAACAGTGCAGTAAACTTTAATATCGTCAGCGTAAGTTAACACAGGGCAATCTATAGATTTAAGAAGATCGTCGATGTGTATATTAAATAGGAGTGGAAGGTTTAATCCTTGAGGAATTCCAGAAGTGGAATAAAACAGACGAGGTTTATAGCAAAAGAAAAAGACCAAGTAAGGCTATGCCAACACCAAAAGAGCTAAGTTTTGCGAGCAAAATTCGATAATCTATTAAATCGAACACCTGAGAAAGATCGGTGTAGATAACGTCAAGCTGACCACCTCCATCAACAGATGGCTTGAGATATTATTGCCAAATTGGTTGTGGTAGATCTATGTGACATAAATCCATGCTAAGAAAGAGAAAGATAAGGTCTGGTGCCATAAGAAATACGTTTGTAAAGTAACAGTTCAAATACATTGGCAACAGAGGAAATAATGTCAACGGGTCTAAAGCTGTTGGCGTCAGAACTGTCGCCCTTTTTAAAGATAGGTGAAATTCTAGCGATCTTCCACATGTCAGGGAATACAGTTGGCTGAAGTGCTAGGTTAAAGATGGCACATAAAAAAGTGGCAAAAATGCAAACAATCTCTCACAAGGAAAGAAGGAATGTTGTCATCACAAGCTGTTAGTTTGTTTTGGAGAAAAATAGTAAAAACGGTTTCTTAAATGGTTGCTTAAAACGAAAGATGGTGTCTGCAAATAGATGACACTGTTCGGTTATATTTTTAATAGAAAATAAACACACGCTTGTATTTTATGTTGTTTTTAATAGCTCATCAAAATAGAATGTTTACTAACGACTAAAACAACAGATACCAAAAACATGCAACTTTTTTATTTGTAAAACGACAGATTTACAAATATAAACAGGCACTGCAACATTTAACAAAAGGTGGTATATAATTATTACATATACTTAACAGACACGAACGCAGCATTCTACAAGTACGCAGTAATGAAGTCAACAGTAAACGTTGTAAAACTAATCTGTTAGATTCGCGTTTATTCATTGTTCCCACTCGAAATCGAGATTTGTTAAGCTCTTACAAAGCACATGTAAGTACCGAAAACTCGCGGTGAATTTCCGCATTCGCGATAATAGAATAGGCGTTAGCGCGTCCGAATAAGCCGTCACAATGCCCATGGAATGCGCCCCAGAGATATCCCATTAGAAACTTTTAGGGAGGAGACAATAGCGTACGGGAAGCATTGGCGAAATGGTTGAAACTAAACTGCAAATGTGGGGATTGAAATGCATTGTAAGTCTGTGTAATTCAACGTACGAATTGTGTACAAAATTTGTACTACACAATGCAGACAACGTTGAACTGAGTTGATGAAAAGGCAAAAAATTAGAATTTGCGTTTTGTTTCGTGATTTAACGTTGGAGGTTATGTTGCTGCATGTTGGCGGTTGTACATCTTGGTTAGCAGATTTGATTTATGGGTTATTCCATGTCAAGTGATCAAATCCCCACGCTCGACCATCTTAAATTTTTTTCAAATTTTGTGAGTAGGTTCCACAACCGACTAAAGGTAATTCCCCAAATTCTTAGCTCCTGATATGCAATACATGACCTGTAAAAGTCTCTTAAGTGATGGCTGGTAAAATGTCGTAGATGCTCACGGACATTTTTTACCATTTTTGTCAAGCTGCTATTCTGTAAGTACGAGCGATATTTGCCTGGAAATTATTGAGCTTGCTTAGTAGTTATCAGTGTCCCAAACTTCCAAATTTTAACAAAAACAGTCACCTAGTCCTCTTGCTTTTGGTCCTCAAACATGGCTGAAAATTTGTCGCGACAAAAAAAAAAATCCTAATTTCTGGGAAGTCTGTGTTCCAGGGAAATCAATGCAGAAAGCTCATCTTCTGTGTAACTAGTGAAAACATAGTTCTTTTTAACTGTTCCAAATTTTAAGCTTCTTTTACAAATAGTTTCTGAGATACTTGAAGATGACCCCAAGAAATTTTGATGCAAATTTAGTATATCTTTGAGCGTCTATATCTCAACTGGATTTTTTTTTTGTCGCGGTAAATTTTCAGCCAAGTTTGAGGACTAAAAATCAACTACAATTACTTAAATCAGCATATTATTTGCATTACCATTATCTAAGTAAATAATACACATTTTCTACATATTTAGGTACTAAATATTATGACATTACCACTACTACAATTACTGCTTTAACTATTTGGTGGGACATTTCGACAACATGATGTCGCGTAACTCGAAATGATTTCGAAACCCTCTAACCACTGATGTCCGCGTTGATCCAATTAAGAGCATTCGCCCAGAACACCGCATGCAACAATGCTTGTACATACGTCGTACATGCATCTGCATACATGTGGGCTGGCATCGTTGTGACCCATTCGTCCGAAACTATGCAAACTAGCCGATGATCGCTGTTCGGAATATATTGGAATTTATCGCGGCATGTACTGTGATGTGCATATGTTGGATGTTGCGGCGTTTCCGGAGAAATAATGTACGGAATAGTCCGGTATGAGTATGAAAATGTGTATAGCTTGTGTACGCGAAATTGAGTTGGATGTCGAACTGTCGACATCAAAATGAAATGCTGTCTACAGAGTGAGTTTTCTCAGTGGACTACAGGAGATTGTATCACTGTGAATTGTTTCGTTTCTATTATCTCACAATTTTATAGTGAAGTCTGGTACATAATTACTGTCTTCTGCGTTATGTGGTGATATACATTAGAATTGTCATGTAATAACGTGCCGGGAATAAAAGTAACAGTGTAAATTTCTTCGATGGCAAGTAGAATTTCGAATATTACAATCGTATTTCCCATTTTACGTCCGATATATGCCACGTTGCTTCTGGTGTTCCACAGGGCTCTAATCTCGGTCCATTATTATTCTTAATATTTGTTAATGACTTGTTGAAACATATTGATTGCAACGCTTTAATGTTTGCCGACGATGTTAAATTGTATCGGTTTGTGGTTTCTCTGCAGGATTGCGTTAAACTATAAGCGAATTTGATATCTATTTATAACTGGTGCTTTTCAAATAGATTCAACTTAAATATATCCATGTGTAGATTTGTATTATTTACAAGGAAAAAACAGCTAATAATTTTCAGTTATGTTTTGGTTTCGGATGCAATTACTCGAAGTAATGGCATCCCACTATTTGCAGTGACATCATTAACGACAACGCTTTATTTTGTAATTGTTCCAGTATGACGCACTGGAACAATTACAAGCAAGTAAGCATTTATAGTAGCTATGAATACTTTGTAAATCTGTTTCAACAGTATCTTGAAATTTTGACTGGCTCTCCTTAATAGCTGCAGCTTCGGCAGGATTGAATTGTAGAATAACAGCTTTTACTTTTTTGAAATGTTCAGCATAATAATAAAAAGCTGCATGCAACCAGGTTCCCCAACGTCTAAGAATCGGCTGTGGTGGTTCACGAATACCGGGATACTGCGCGTGAAATGATCGAAGACGTTTTGGAGATTTGAGAAACACTTTTTTTGTACTTGATATTAATGCATCTATCTCGGGATAACATTGTCTAATAGTTTGTGTTACAAGATGTAAAGCATGCACTTTAGAAGTTACATGTAAAGAATCGCAACCGTCTTCAAGAAGAGAACGCCCTACCGCACGCATTGTCGCTGCATCATCGCTCATAAACTTCAACACTTGACGTGTTGAGACTTGAAAGTTTTTTAATGTAGTAAGTCTCACACTGGACATTTTTCATTAAAAATTTTCTTGAATTATTAGTATCCCGCCCGCCTGATTTAATTCACACGCACACGCCGCGCTAGTGATGATGAATGTGTACGAATTTGAACTGCTTTGCCACCCGGCAGATGTTTACGCATCGCATCAGACAGGCGCGCGCCGAGTTACGTTGGCTGCTCCAGCTGTTACGGCTATGCCGGGACGAAACGATTATCTTACCTTAAGCATAAATCATCTGAGTTCTGAGGGGGAGAAAGTAGATATGAAGCAAAAAACATGGACAAACACAAGTCGTCGTTTGTATCTTTTTCAAATATAAAATATAACCAAAGGACTTTTTTATATAAAAAAAACGAACGTATTATAAAGACATGCAGAGATTCTACGAAAGTACAACGTTACAGCAAGCAATATATAGCGTGTTTGTTTTAAAGGGATTCGCTCTTATCCCGAAAAAGTCCTTTTTTGTGTCCGCAGGCATTTATCTCCCCATTTAAATTCACGAAGGAAACACGCCAACCGACATGAAAAACGTCTTGTAGCATCCGTCGCAACAGTCACGAGTTAATAGGTTGGGTCGTGAGGGGAATTCGTTCTGATGTTGCATTGTTTAGTTTTTAGGAGAAGCGATATTTTAGATTTAGATGTTGGCTAACGGTTTCCTTTAAAAATGGAAAGATTACCAGAAAATGAGGAAAATTTTTTGTCTGATACACCTGTGATTGACATTTTTGGACTAAACCTAGTAGTTGGATCAATTGATAAATAAAAGTTATTGTTATAAAAAAATTGTCATAAATGATTATATTATAAAAAAATAATAAAAATTATTATTATTATTATTGGATTAATTGATAAATAATGATAATAATTATTATATAAGAATATGGAGAATCAAATTTAATCAAGTTTATTAAAAAAACTCTCGTAAATTAACATTGTACTAAACGAGTATTTTGGAATGATTCGCAACAATTTTGAGAGTTTAACGATGCCGTTAAAAGAAGAATGATTATCGAAATCACGCGTGCTGCTGCTTCAATTTACAGCATACATCGCGAACGTTACCTACAACGTCACGCAGTTGTTAAAATCTTTACGGGCCGCGATTAAACGGAATTGTGGCTTCGCTGGCGTTCTCTCGCGAAAATTGATGGCCGTAATTTAATTGGCACGCCACCTTTGATGTGTGCAGTTCATGTTAAATGACGTTTTACGGCTTGTAACATTTGCACGGAGGTACGGATATCTATAATATCTTTTCTCTCTCTCTCTCGCAGCCAGAGTTTACATGTTTGAAATAAATAGTTTAAATTAGGCGTTTGGAATAGTGTGTAAAACCAAATGTAAAAAAGAAACATGCTTTGTTTTCATCATGTTTTAAACATGTGTTATTTTCTTATTCGTAATAAAATTGATTAATTTTACACCATATTTCATATTCAGCAGAATGTTTTATTTCCTATAGTAACAAAAATGAAATATTTTTTTTACAAAACAGAATAGATATAGGTGCTTAATTCAGTAAATAAACAGTTTTATTCTATACTATACGGTTTGCCCAACAGATGCAGTAGCAACGCCGCATATACGTCATGATCGAAAAGCCCAACATACATACTATAAATTATGAAAGTTTTGATTGAACATATGATACCTGTCATTAATGAAATTACCTAACCTTTAATATTTCTCAAAGTAAAAATGTTTTTCATTCACAATTGATAAATATGTAGAATTAGAATAAATAGTGCCTTCCAAACTGTTTCTAACAGTAAAAAGTCAAACTGAATTGAACTGATAGTGGTTGCCAATTAAATTCCATCAAAATTGTTGTATAATTGTTTATTTCTATTATTCGAAAATACGGAATTAATGTAAACAAATAAAGGAAGAAGGACAAAAGATTTAAGTTATATCCTTATGTAATTTCATTTTCAAGCACATTTTTTCAACTATTATGTATTTTGTATAACTAAAGAGCTCCTGCGCTCATTTAAATAAATATAATCTAAAAAGGTTGTACACTTGGCCCGAGCTACTGAAGATAAGAAGCTGCAATTGTGCTTTAAAAAACTGTCTGTAAACACAATTCTTGTAATTGAAGTTGTGAACACTTTAACAATCCAATAGCTCAAGCATCTCTATCATCCATCTTTATTTCTCTAGGCTTCAATAGTTTTCTTTTCGCTAAACTATTTAGATTTATACAGAATATTTGATAGAAAAAGAAGAAAAATGTAAAACGATGTGATGGTAAAAAATGCCAAAAGTTATGTATATTGAGAGAAGCATGGGATATCACTAGAGCAACGCAAACTGCGCTGAAAGCCAGTGGCTGACGCATAAAAGTTTATACAAAATAAACGTTAATATAGCTCATGGTATTGGTGGAATCATTCCCGGCAAAAACATGAACATGTTTCTGCCTACTCGGCGTCATCAGCATGGTTCTGAGCACAATCTTCTGCTGCTAATCATTGCGTTTGCCTCTCAGTTTATGTTGCTAATCTCCAAAACAGCATTGAATATGTCTTTCGGCGACACTTATCGCCAAGAAGATAAGTGGTGGACATCTACACTCCGGTTTGTCTTGCTACCCTCTGGGACGGCGTAACTGTGTTTCTTGGCGATAGGTGTCGCCGAAAGACATATTCAGTGCTGTTTTGGAGATTAGCAACATAAACTGAGAGGCAAACGCAATGATTAGCAGCAGAAGATTGTGCTCAGAACCATGCCGATGACGCCGAGTAGGCAGAAATATGTTCATGTGTTAGCGCTATTTTCTCTGCTACATTGTTTTTGCCGGGAATGATTCCACCAATACCATGAGCTATATTAGCATTTATTTTTTGGTTAGTCTAGTCTTCAGAGAATCTGATAAAGCAGCAAATTTTGAGTTGATTCAGATACCTGTCTTTCGCTAAAGGGAAATTGAGCAAACGATTTACCGAAAAGTTAATAACCCAAATTTGTGTGAGTTCCAATGAATGATTAGAATCCACACCATATTTCACTGCCAAATATTCCATATTTGTGTATTACTTTTATGTCTAACATTTATTTTTATTATAAAATAAATACAGAAAAAAAGTATTGTTAAAGTTTGAATAGTAGTCCACGGAACATAAAATAAAAGCCAAACGGGATAACGCAGCCTACACAAGAACGATAAATATAACCGGTAGGCTTTTAAAAATAACATAACAATAGATCGAGATATTTCGTAACAAAGCCAGTTGGCCTATTATATCACTGCGACATATGCAGTGTCGTGCTAAAGCGAATGGATATTGTATATTAAAAGGATACGAAAAATCACCCGCTAGACCTCGATAAAAAAAATAAATAAAAGCAGAAACTGTTTTTACGTATGTATGTCGCTTACAGCTCAATAAATCGTTATCGTTCAATATGTTGAATCTTCCGAAGTTCGCAAAACTCCAAAACGCATTTCTGATTTTATTTACCGCTAGAACTTGTCGGGACGAAGTTTACGTGTGCTTCGGAAAACTTTCAATTCCGCAAAAACTTTATCCGCTATACGAAAACCTGATCGTTCCAGACAATGCCGAAAATTGACCTGGAAACTCTCCGGAGGAGGATTTCGGCTTCGTTCGAATGCAGATAATCTTGAGATCGCGGGCTTGTCCGGAAGCGGATTTTATTTTAAACTTTAATGGAAGTGTTTATTTGGGATTTGGCGTTTCACGATTGGAAGTTTTATAGAATTTGCAGGTTCGGTTATCGCCTTCTTCTTTTTTTCTAGCCTCGTTTGAGGTTAAAGTAAAATTAATAGAGAATGTAAGCTGTATATTTTATTAAAAAAATATGTTGTTTTGATATGGTTTTGGTTCTTTACCTTTTGAGAACCTCTTGAGAAAGACTTTTGTTTTTCGTTGTGTTATGTTTATATTCCGTATTTAATGGACACCTTTTCGCAACGTGATAATAATTTATTGCTTTGATCAGGACGTGTTTGTGAAATGTAATTTATATAGGCATTCATTAATCATCCGTATTTTCTCAATTCTTGACACCTTATTCTGGCCTCTAACGAACTTTTCCTATTTCTTAGGCTCAAATTTCACTCGGAGGACAGAGATTTTTATCGAATGAGGAGGCTGTTAAGACGCTTTCTTAGGTGTTCGTTTGGTTTAAGATAGAAGATAAGAAAGTTACTCTGCTAACACTTATTTATTCCTAAATTAGATCTATCTACTTGTAGGTTTTTTGACTTTACAAGTTGTTAACGGTTGCTTATCCTTAAAATCCCCACTGTACAGAAAAGAAATAGCGACGTGCCTTGACCACTGAGAACACAATAAAATGAAATGTGAAGTGAAATAGGAAACTGATGTCTTAGAGACAAAGTGATACGTAGCTTCTGCTAATTGTGTCAAAACGGGTCACCTTACAATAACGCGATAGAAAATTTGCAAAATTATGGATTGTCGTTATTAGAATCAGTGCAAGTCGTGGACGAAGTTAGTACATTGTTACAGCCAGTATAAACGATGCAACAAGTGGGACGAAGTTGAAGCAGTTCGATAGTGTTTCTAAAAAGAATCCGGACTACACGAGATTAAGACAAATGCGATGGGGTATCTGCAGATTCTTTTGACTAAGTCTAAAGATTATTTTAATTACGCCTGTCTTACTTCGGTAGACGTGGAACGGCTGTTTTCGAAATATAAGAATATTTTTTCGTCTCGGCGAACATCCTTCACCGGAGGCAAATGTGGAAACTTATCTGATGGTGTAACTTTAAAACAAGTCATCTCATTATTAAGAAGGATAGAATTTATTTACTATATTTTGGTTTAAGAGTTACATTATTAAGTACAACAGAATGAAAAGGTTCAGGCTTCTCAGTTATTTCCCGTTACATCCCATTTACAGCGTACACCGTTTTCAATCAAATAAAAAATCATAATGAAAATAAAAACACCTCAGCGTGTACATATATATATATATATATATCCGCTCTAAATTTACTAAACATTATTATTGCGCCAGTTTATTTTTTTACTTCAGTATTAATTTCGAAATATCACATATCTGCTGTGACTCACATATACGCTATTTACAATAAGCGGCCGTTGCGCCTGATTCCGATTCTGTTGGACGGCGCAATTTGGCCCGCTCTAGTAATAAATTACTCTTTGAATTTTTGGCAGCGGTGGATGATGAGTTTTCTGCGCTGAAAACAAAAGCATTTCGTATACTATCACCATTCTCAACATTCTACCTTTGGGAAAACCGGATTTTCTACGGTGGCTGCTTTGAAGACAAAATATAGATCTTGGCTGAATATAGAAAAAGATTCAAAAAGATCAATTTCTAATATTAAACTTTTTTTCGGAAAACTTTGCTCTGCAAGACAGGCCCAAGGGAGTCACTAGCAATTATTAAACTTGTTTTTAATTTGGTATTATGTTTCAGGTTAAATCGCTGCTTAAGAACTATAACTAGTTGCTCCCTGGACAACTCGCCAATGAGAATGGAGTAGCATAGAGGAAAAAGTCAATAGCATTACAAGGAAATTACGTTGAAAAATAAGGCCGAATTTGAAAAAAAATTGTTAGAATACCCTTATATATCTATCGACGTATCTTTTTAACATTTTTGTTTTAATCTAACTTCGTATTTCAAGTACAACATACTTCACGGCAAAAAACGCGGGAAATTCGAAAAACAAATGTTCATTAAACGCGGTAGCGTAACTCGTACATCCCTTACGTACATTTCGACCAGCGATTGTTCACTTTTAATTAAAGTTCTCGTCATTTTTCATTCGACGGATGAATGGCGTCACATGAACGCTAATGAAGACTAATGCCAGTTGGGTGGGTTTTTTTCGCGACCTCGCTTGTACCATTGCACCATTAGAAAAGTTCTCCTTTTCGCGTGTTGATGTTTTTTTCCCTTATTTTAAGGTATGAATGTATGCATACGCATTTTGCTCGGATGTTGCTCAGCTTTCTCGTTATACCCGTTGTTGTAGTCATTGAAAAATCTTCCATCCTCGCATTTTTTTTCTTTTATTTCGAGCCGTGGGACGCGTATATTTGTCCTCTGTGTGTGTGTGTGTGCGTGTTTCTAGGTAATAGGTGGATGTATGGGTGAGCTTCGCACCGCTTTTAACGCTCCATTGTGAGGGAGCAGATACGCGCTACGATAAGCCGAAAAGCCCCCGCGTTGTGTGTTGTGTATTGTGTCGGTTTTGAAAATGAGGGGATGAGCAGGGGAGAATGCGGCAGAAAAAAGAAAGGAGATTTTTGTGAAGGGACTTTTACAAACGGCCATCTAAATAGCTTTCGCAAATAACTTTTTTTCCCCCTCTTCTCTTTGAAAGAGGTGTGGGCGTTACATGAAGGTAGTTCAATAAAAAGCATTTTACAAGGTTACCATAAAATAAGGGATATATTTAAACTTATTGCACAGATAACTGAACATCTTGAACAATAGGATTTCCTATGTCCAACACTGTTTATCACGACTCTTCAATGTGACCACCATTTTGGTGTTATAAAAGCACCAACCTTTCCTCAAAGTTATACACCGCATTATACAACGTTTCGGGTTGAATTGCAGCAATTTGCTCTCTAATACTCTTTCATTTCTTCCAGCGTTTGCGGTCGTATTCTAAATACTAAATTGTTTTAATAACTCCAACGTTAAAATCCATGTTCATCAGATATCCGCGACCAGCATTTTAAATGTTCGCTATAACAGATGTTGAAAACAGCAGCAACAAGTTCTTATGGTCGGTAAATGTGGGTGGAGGTGTTCCAACTCCGTACCAAAATAGTCTCAAATTGCGTCCTGCTTTTGCAGTTGTGAATTGTATAGTCGCTTTTCATTTCAGCATCGTTCACTTGTAACAGTCACAGTTACGACCTTGTCATTCTGTATTTCTTCGGGGCAATGATGAAATTAACTGTGAAACCATATTGGATAGTTTTGAGTGTTGACTCCATAAATTAAGAGAAAACACCTCATCATTCATTCATTCATACTATTCGGGTTGGTCACCAATAGTCCAGGTACTTGAACTTAATGTTTTTTATACCGTTCCCAATGGAACTCTCATCTCCACTCAAGTAGCTTAGTGTCGTCTATAAAGGCCATTATCTTGCCCAGGGGATATTTGAATACTTGCGAAGGCTTCACTAGATCCTCCCATATACACAGTACATGCTAACTCAAGGTTTGTTTATTACCGACCTACGTTATACAGATGCTTTTTCAGGAGGCAGAAAACTAGTCACCAACCTGGTAATGGCATTGATTTCTTTTTTGCTGCCTCTAATTAGGTTAACAGAAAACTTAGCATCTCCATTTCCTATTAATGCTTTAGTCAATTCCATTAGACCTTCAGTCAACCTCTATTTCTTTATATGTTCTTTATCTAACCAAGACCAGATCTCGTTTCTAGCAGAATCGCTTGTGATTCCACATACGGGCTCTGGTCCTATGAAGTGTCTTTTAGAAGCCTCCTTGAATAGTTCGTCAACTATTATATTGCTCTTAATATCTTCCTGTCCCCGCAGACCCAGATCAAAGATAACTTGTTATCTTGTGCCGGTCTATTGAGAGACTGTTTGTAATACTTTACAAGTTTGGACCTGGTAATAGGATTCATAACTAGAGCGGGCCAAGAGCGCCACGCGCCAGGTTCGTAATCAGGCTGCCGGACGTATGAGTATGAGTGTAAACATAGGAATTAAATATGTATCGATAGGGACGTATAATTCAAAACCACTGTCTATTATTGCCGTGAAGATTTTAAAAATATACCTGCAGTTTGGTGTTCAGTTGATGTAGGGCGTTGTTCACAGTGGGCCACTACGAAAAAAGTTCATCTATCGACGGTTACGAACTAACAGCGCGCTTGCTCCATTTACGCGGATGACGCGCTCTATTCATCAACAAATGACGAGTCTGCAGATGTTACGTTTGCACCACTTCGCAGCATACTAGAAACAAGCGTCGGTGTGCTCGCTTTAGTGATATGTCTTAACGTAACTATTAAAAATAAACGGCCATTACCTACGAAAGTTAATAAATTTAGTGAATTTGTGGATTTACACTACAATGGGAGTACAATTTTCTGTAAAGTTTGTAAAAAGAAACTACTGTGCTGGAGCAAACGTGATTGTGAAAGACATATAAATAGCGTACACCACAGAAATAAAAGAAATGGTGTGTCACAACAACGTCAATTTCAATTAGAATTGCTTTTAACGTTTATGGTATGTGGTCTACCACTCGTATACTGATAAAAGCATTCCGAAAATTTAAAGTACATACAATACCGAGTGATACTACCATCTCGGACAGCGTTACGGAGAGATATTCCACGGAATACGTAGATATTATTGAAAAAATCGAATTAAAGCCGAATTAAAAGATAAACAGCTGTAGCTATGTCTTGATGGAGACGACAGATTGCAAAAAATTCTATTTTGAATATAATAGTGCGCGTATTAGATCCTACAAACCAAATTTTGCAATTCTACATTGTGCGTGAAGGATTAAACAGTGTAAATTAGTAGCAATTACGGCCGTAGTTCTCGAAACGTTACAAAAATTTCAAATGTCAACCAGTCAACTGTTGTTGTTCAAGAGCGATGCAGCAGTAATGTCGTGTAGTGGTAGGCTGTTCCTTGGGTGAGCAAGGTGAAGGACTTTACATGTTACGGGTAAAGTCCATGCTTTACATCTTGTGCAAGGCACAAACTATTCGAGAAAGTTACCCGGAGGTGATGATTAATAGCAACACAAAAAGCGTTTCACAGGTTATGTCCTGGTATTCGAGAGAACCACCACAGCCCATTCTTACGCGTTGGGAAATCCTGGTTAAAAGCCGCTTTTTATTATGAAATGCTGAACATTTTCAGAAGAAGTCAAATCTGTTATTTCGGAATTCGTCCATGAAGCTAGAGCTATTAGATGAGCCAGAAGGGATTTCTCGATATTTCTGTTGAAACACATCTAAAGAATATTAGCAAATACTAAAGGGTTAGTAGACGCGATAGAAAATTTGCAAAATTTGGATTAATGTTGGTAGAATCAGTGCAAGTCGTGGACGAAGTTAGTACATTGTTACACAGTATAAACGATGCAACAAGGGACGAGTTTTAGCTAAGTTCGATAGTGTTTTGAAAAAGAATCCGGACCACACTTGAGATTAAGACAAATGTGCGATGGGGCATCTGCAGATTCTTGACTAGTCTAAGATTATTTTAATTACGCCTGTCTTACTTCGGTAGACGTGGAACGGTTTTCGAAATATAAGAACATTTTTCGTCTCGGCGAACATCCTTCACCGAGGCAATGTGGAAACCTATCTGATGGTGCAACTTTAAACAAGCCTATCCGCATTATTAAGAAGAGGAATTTATTATTATATCTTATTTACAGTTACATTATTAAGTACAACAGAATAAAAGCGTTCAGTTTCTCAAGTTATTTCCTTATTACATCCCATTTACAACGCATACTGTTTTCATAAAAAAATCATAATGAAAAATAAAAACACTTGTAGCGTATATATATATATATATATATATATATATATATATATATATATATATATATCCTGCCTAATTACTAAACATTATTATTGCGTCAGCTTTTATTTTTACTCTTGTGGTATTAATTTCGAAATATCACATATCTGTTGTGATCACATATATTGCTATTTACAATATGTTAGCCGTTGGGTGCCTGATTCCGACTCTAGCGACATGCAATTTGGCCCGCTCTATTCATAACTGCCTTGATAGCGGCCTGATTATCAGTCATGTTTATTTTTCTCTTCGTGCAGCCCCCTTTGCGATGACCATAACACAGGTTGCTATTGCGAATAGTTCTGTCAGGAAAACCGTTGCGTGCTTTCCCAGGCTTACGGATATCCTCTGTCTAAGGCTCAGTCTACAAATACAGGTTCCTGTGCCTTGACTGTCGACGAGTCATCAGGACCATTGAAATTACTCCGTCTGGTCTCTATTCGGTATTGAAATTTTCAATTTGTCAGTAAGTCTAAGAATCGCAGCCATAGCCTGCGCTTTCGCATAAAGCTCCAGCGGAGGGAGACCTAGTATAGCCTCCAAGTGAGCGGTTCCTGTGTTGTTCTCTGCTCCATTGATTCTCAGCAGTGCTTGCCGCTAGATAGCAGTGAGAGATCTCACTGCCGTGACACTTTTGTCCTTTTTCAGCAGACTACTGCTCCGTAGGTAATCACTTGCCCCACCACCGTAGTGTATAGCGAATGGATCACTTTCGGCTTTAATCTCCAAGTTGTACCAACAATTCTCCTGTAATGCCAGAGCAGTTGTGTAGCCTTGTTCCTTATTATAAGTGGTTATTCCAGTTCAGTCTTGCATCAAGATACTTCACCTCCTCGGTTAATTGTAACTCCTGCCCAAACAGTCTAATACTCCCTAAATCGGTGAGTATCCCAGGGAATCTCCTTTGGACACAAAAACAATATTAGCGAATGCCTACGTCCATATACCTTGGAAATTTCAAGATTTAATGAGGTCATCCACCCTAGTAATCCTCGTGGCGATATTTTCGTCAAACTTTTAAGCATGGACTACTCTGCTTCTTAGCATCCAGTCAACCCATCTGTTCGTCATATAGTTTATATTCCGGTGCCTTACAGACCGTTTGATTGAGGACGTCGATTACTACACCTAGACATTAAAGAAGGAGCACTTACTGAATCTCTTCTGCACGCTCTGCAATGGGCATATAAAATGGGAAAATCAGGAGAGGGTTGCCTCTGTATAGTTTGGGGTGGAGAGGGACTCAAAGGAGCCTACACCAAAAGGCTTGTCCTGTGCATTTTTACTAAAAAGTGAGCTTCTGTTTGCTCAATCTGAGCCATTATTCGCAAAGGAAAATCGTATTCGATTGCCAAATTTGCTTCCTTCAAATCGTTACACTTTAGGAGGATACACTTTTGGGAACATTTTCCAAAAATTGCATTGCAGTCAAATGCTCCATATATCGCATTACAACAGCACGAATTAGTATTAGCTATGTTTAGTTTTCGCGAAGATCATGGACATCGCTAATCTTTGGTCTTCCTAATCTCGGGAGGTCAATTATATACCCTGTTCTTTGAAATTTAATCAAATTGCGACAGGCCTTCATTTTATGCGGGCCTGCTCTCAAACCCACGTCCACACGAAATCTTCATAAACCGATAGTGGAATATTTTCTCCAATAATGTCTTGACACTGTTTGACATTCAAAAAACTTGATATGAGAAAGGATACTCATGATAACCGACTCAATCTAGGACATTCTATATACTCTTCCATCCAGCATCACTTTGTATAAGGCGCCTTTGAACTGTCTAAGCATGATCCGTCTTTATTTTTTTTTTTATATAAACTTGCCATATATGTATGTAGATGACAGGTTGAGTTACAAGCTTATATACTTGCAAAACCACCAACCAGAAACCTATATTCTTATTGACAAATTGCTATTCCTTTCCGAAATTTCCCAATCAACGCCCTATTTTTCATACAGTTGCCAGAACATGACATACCATTCGAATGCATCAGACTGGATATTAACCTAATGTCTTTCTCATTTCGCTTTCGCTACTCGCAACGTGACCTGAAGTTTAACACGAACAACCCTTAGAAGAGGAGAGAATACATGCCGAATGGGATCGATTGTGTGAAAACTTCAAAGCCCAATTAATCACCCGCTGGCATATGATCGATGAACTAACCAGGTGCATAAGCTAGAAATAAATAGCCCGTAGCTAGTAACAAATTTGGCGAAAATTCCTGACGTGGAGGATGATAATCCATCAAAATCATGTGACGCCAGCGGAACATCTGTAGCTACAAACTTCAAAATGCATATTCGAGATGGACAGACGGCAGGCAATCAGGTGTGACTGTCGGAAGTTTTACTCAATTAACATATTCAGAGATTCTTGTTGAGATACACGGTGTGTTTTTTTCGGACAAAAAGATAAATTGGCCGCCAAGGAGTAACCAATTAAAGAGTTTTTACCAAACGTACCATCGGATATAATGATATGTGATGATAAAATGATATAAAAACTTTTATTTTCTTGTGTAGAGTAAAGATATGAAGAGGAAAAGTAAATTTTACAATATCTATGGGCGGGGGCGAAAAAAACGAGATTTTTCTAATCCCCTAACGACCCTATGGGCGCGTCACCCATTTTTTTCTCATCTGAAATGGAATGTTAATAACAGGGAATAATCCCTTCCCTTCGCCTACCTTTCCACCTCCCAGGAAAGTAAATATCGTCATATGATAAGTCAGGATCATCTTCCTTTGAAAAAATTTCTGCAAGAGCAGGTTGCTGATGAATCCCACAAAAAATCCAGATATCGCTGCCCCGTGAGTATTTCGTTAAAGAACAAAGGACCAATGATTCTATCGTCAACCGCTTTGTCCAAACGTTCACTAAGGCGTGTTTTGGAGTAATATGCTTCAGTATCCAGTGAGGATTCTTCTATTTCAGGTGTCTGTGAGTTCTGCTCTTGTTTACTGTTCCATTTAGGCAAAAGGAGGCTTCATGCGAAAAGAGAATTTGGCGAATGAAGCGTGGATAAATCCTGTATTATATCACAAAACTGCATTCGGCGATCGGGGTCATCTTCATTGAGTTCTTTGCGAGTGAATACTGACTGCTTTCTCACCCAGCCATTCTTACCTAAAATATTGGGTTTTTACATTCTTATCTTTTCATAGGATCACCTTTGTAATTTGAAATGTTTAAACATTTCCAGTTTCAAATTTTCTCCTCGATTTCAATTTACTGTAGTTTATTGAAGCATTTTCATTCAGGATATTTCGCATCTTTTGTGAAACGAATTGTGGGTGGTTAAACACGTTTGAAATTTTGAAAGAACAGTTTGCACGCCAACATCAACGTCTGTTTACTTGTTATCATTATGAATTCAAACAGCGACACCATGTTTTGATAATTGAATATTCAAAAGTAAAGACTTTACTTTGGTATTAGAAATGTTGAATATGAATTTCCATACGATGAACACAAAAAATATATGATGCTATTTAAAAAGATTGCATTCCGGTGTTGAATTGACAAGTTTAGTGTTCGTTCTAGAGCGAATTCTGTATATTTCAAAGGGATTCTGACACCATTTAGATAGAGCCGAGTGTGAGCATCAACATAGTAAAAACATTAAGATGCATTTGGCATTGAGTTGGTTGAAGGAAATAGATATCCTCCAAGTATTTAGCTTATTGAGACAAAATATAAATTTCAAATTCATTAAAATGTTCATATGAAACCCATATATACTTGAATTTATTTTTATCTCCATTTAAATAACAAGTAGATGCTCGGTCGCCAACTATTCATCACTTGTATACATAAATATTTGTAGAAGGTGTACGATAAAGCTGACAGCGAATAATATAACATTTTTTCCACCATTCACACCTACATATTACTGCTCAGCTTTCATAACATAATCTTAGAGTTGGCCACGCGTCCAATGGGCAGTGGCGTTGCTTCGATGGTAGCCTGGTTCCACTAAGAAGCTATTGTGTGTAGATGTTTGTCGTAATTAATTTCGCGTAGTTGTTAAATAAAAATAAAATAATGCGTACTCAAACACTGCTGCCATTTTAAGAGTCCAGAAATCGCAAAATGAATAATGTCTGTTAAATATCTGCAACATTAGATATACCGCCAGTTGTTTCGCCAAACCGAGTGCGGCAGAAAAAGTGGTGTTTATATATACAGAAAAACGAACGTTCTACATTCTATGACGTTATTTGTAATTAGAAATATTCTTTTGAAACAACCCCGGAAGGTCTGTTGGACGCACCTTCACAAATTGTGTCTTATCAGCAAAATCAATCTTTTTCAAAAACACTTTGAATACTTTTCTAGAACACAAACATTTTTTGCGTCTTCTATCGCGCATAGCCAGTGAACATGTTAAATTCATTTTTGCGGTATGGTGATTCCATCAAATGACACCCGAAGGATCTGTAACCTTCTTTATTGCCTCCGCTAGTCCGAAGTAATTGTTTTGAATAATTTTAAATCCTGTTTAACTCAAAGACTTCATTCTCGAAATTTCGACTGGCTTTTCTTGATATTGGCAGCTTCCTTTGGATCGAATTAGAAACCACGCCTTTAATATTCTCATAATATTTGCGATAATAAAACGCAGCATTTAAACAAGTTCCCAAAGTAAGAAGAATAAGCCCCGGTGGCTCAGGGTATACGGGGCAATAGTCTGTGAAATTTGGGAATACGTTTCGGGGGATTTGACAAACACTGCTTTTGTGTATGCTTTCATTAAAGCGTCTACCTCAGGATAATATTTTCTGATACCATCTGCTACAAATATTTGAGAGCATGAATTTTACAATGTAATGTGTAAACAAGTTAACAGAATGCTTTTAAGAGACCGGCCTACAGAAATCATCATGTTTCCGGCACCATCATCATAAACATCAACAGTTATTTTGTTGGTTCACTTTTCCAATGTATTTAACTCTAACTTACAATTACTTCGGCAGTACATTGTTGTATTCGTCTGAAAGCTAATAGAATTGAAGGTGACGATTGATGGGTTCCATTTTACGCCATTATGATAACGACTGAATGTTTTTTACGATCTGTCGTTTCGTCCATACATAACCACATTTTTTCTTCAACTCCGATTTCAATTTTTTTCAACATATTCATCGAGCAGATGGCACTATCCTTCGTAACGATGTCCGACTTGGTAATTTGTACTCCGAATAGTAGTTATTCCAAAACAAGACAAACGCTCGTTCGGCAAATTAAAACGTATATTACATACAATAAAAGTAACACATAAATTAAATATAAATTGGTCATGGTTCCGTGCAAGTTTTTTTAAGCATGCTGTACCACGGTGCTTACGTGTTAGACAGTTCTTTAAACCGAACTTTCATCAACGGTGCAGTGGGAACGTTACATATTACACATTCTAATTTAGTCTCTTTGCCTGTTAAGTCAGGAATTTCAGCTAAAATTTCAACTTGGCCCGCCTTGGGTCGTTTGGCGACGTACGCTACATTTCTAAACAACACGGCATCGTTAATGGAAGGCCGAAGCTACACTGAGGCTTGTATGTAACCGTATAGATACGACGTAGCTTTTTCTGTTGGCGCACGTACAACCAATCATAACCACCAAAATCTCACAAGAATGTTGAATTTGAATGATTGTGACAGCTGTATCTATGCGGCCTGCAACAAATGCGTTTTAATTTCTTGAAGACAAATTTTTTTCTTTTTTGACAATTCTGTACAATATTTGATAAACATTAACAATAATATTGAGAATGTTGGAAGGAGAAAGTTTATTGCCAATTCTCGAATTACGTAAACTGACTTTCACCAAATAAGCGTAAATGAAAAATCCCCGATCTAAATTATGATCTCGTACCAGAAAAACCAGCAGCGTATAAGCGCACATCGCGATAAAAGCTAAATGCGAACATTATGCAGCTACAGATTAGATCCAATTGTCGCGGTCAGTTTCAGTTGCCAGCTGTTCGGTAATCCTATTTACGACGCCAGTCCGGTGGAATATTATCCGCTGTGTTAATAAAGGGATTTCGAAACGAAACGTAACGAACGTGATAGCGCTTTTAGAACAAGCTTTGCCGTCAGATGAATGAAATTAATTTCGCAACAAAGGGCATATCTTACACGAATGGCGGAGGTACGACAACGTTAATTTCCTCCTTTTCGGCATCGCCGAAGGAATACAAAGGAGCTGTTAGAAACTGATCCGCAACGTTGGATATCGCTTTGGTAACAAATTGCCAAGGGATAGGATTTAAGAATTTTGTTGTGCCAACGCCAATTTAGATATGGTTTCGAACAGTTAGAAATTGCGTTACTCAAATTCGGCATAATATTCAATGATATAATAGACTGGCTAGAATATAGAACCTATAAAATTATAAGGGCAGGGCTTTAGTGACATTGCTTTACATATACTCAATGAGGCAATTGTGCGAGATTCTTCGGCAGTACCATTAGTTACTATTGATAACACCAGCCTGCACTTTTAATTTTTTTTACGAGATGATTTAAGTAAAAAATAGTGCTCTAGCAAACTTTTTTTGTGCTGATTCTAAAATAATTTTCATCTTTGCCCAACACATCAGAATTTCGCACAATAAGAGGCTTTTGTTTTAAGGATTTTAAGTAATAAAAAGGGAAATGTATTCAACAGCACTATACACAAAGACAATTTTTTACAAATATATATTAGCAAATTTTGCAAACAATTGTCCTAATAATATTATTAATAAAATTGCATTAATTTTCAAATTCTTTTCTCCTATTTGACTTCCTTACATATATTTTCCTCTGTCTTTATTGTCCCTCTTAACATACAACACTAGTCGGCTATCATTCCCATCTCTCCTGGTACCTTTTTTTCCATCTCCTTAATATCTTGGTAGCGTTTTCCGTGTTTTTCACTGCTTATAACGTCCTAGATTTTCTAGAGGTAATCAATGTAAGGTAGAAAGTATAACTTGCTATCTATTCCACAACCTGACTTCTTGAAGTTTCTTTTGTAGTTCGATCCCTTTTATTCCCCAAAAATTCATCGTGTCCTCAATCTTACTCATCATTTACGAATTTGAGGAATTCACTGAAAATAAAAGATAAACACAAGAACTCATTGAAACGACAGATTGTAAAAAACGTCTGCTATTTTGAATGTTAAAACAGAAATTTGTAACTATTAGCCGGCAAAAGATCAAAAGGTACTAAGAAGCAATTGTGACGTAAAGTTCTGGAGATACGTTATAACATTTCAAGTGGCTTTGTCCTGGTTCATGAACCACCACAGCAGATTTTACAAAGCGTTGGGGGGACATATGTAAGCGCTTTTTTATTAATATTTACTTTATTAGGCTTCTCTGTTTCTTTAAAACATAATTGGTTTAATCACTTCTGTATCGGCTTCAATAAAAGGAAAATCAGTTGAAACTGCTATTTCTTCAGTATACCGATGAGTTCTGTCATCACTGAATTAGCATGTATATTTTTGTACTTAAGAGCATTTGATAAATGATCACTCTATACTGCTTACCAAACTTGATATGTACGGCATTCGTTATGAGTGATCTCATGCATCGTACCTTAACAACAGAATGCAATTGGTTGAATCCTGCATAAAGAATGGCAAAATCTTCACGATCACAAATTCTTCCTCTAAAAGGATTACCACAGGGAAGTGTTCTTTGGCCCTATATTATTTAATCTGTATGCAAATGATAGAAGTAATGTTGTATAACGATCTGGAAATATATCATTGTAAACTATGCAGGATGATACTAATTACTGGTTCGAGGAAGTGACTATTCTGAATTGAACAGAGAATGTAATAGTTATTTTTTGCAGCACTTGATAACTGGTTTCTTGTATCATCAACCCAGCTTTAATCAATCAAAAAACATCTTGCATGGTTTTTTCGAACCGCAGCAATACCAAGGCCTTCTTGTATTGAACTGGGCGGTAGGAAATTGCTATAACCAGTTCAAATCAAATTCTTAGGTCTATATATTGACGCATTTTTGAAGTGGTCAGTGCACACGGATAACATCAGTAAACAACTTAATTCGAAAACCTTTGGATTTAAAACTTTAAAAAAAGATACTTAATAATTCGGATCTGTTCGCGGCTTATTATGGTGGTTTTACCACGCATGAGTTATGGTATCATTTTCTGGGGTCAATCTCCAGCATATAGAGTTTTTCTAGGCTTAGAAGAAAGTCCTTAGAGTTATTTTCGGTTTATCAAGTAGAGATGCAGTCTAAAAACCGTTTTTAAACAGCATAATTTACTAACCTTTTATGGAGTATATATTTACAATTGCATAATTTTTTTGTTTCAAAATAAATGAATAAAATGATTCTAAATACAATCACGTACATAATAATTTCGCTGTTTAAAAGATGACTTTTATCAGTACCCAATACATAGGTTAACATTAACAGAAAGGAATGTGCATTATTCTAGTCTACGTTTATATAACAAACTACCACTGTTCATCAAACTAGCAACAATTTAAGCAATATTAGTGCCAGATTGTTTGAATATTTAGTTAATTTAGAACCGTATTCGTTAAACGAATATTGGAATAATTAAAATTATGTGGTTTTGTTGACTTTTCTTGTATACCTTTGTATACTTCGAAATAAATATAAAAAATAAAAATAAAAAATAAAAATAAAATATTATTCTGAACACATCTAAGAAGTAAAATCTGTGATCTTATAATTCGACCCTGACGAAGCTGCAGCTATTAAGGAGAGCCAGAAAGGATTTCTAGATACTTCTGTTGAAACAAATTTAAAAAGTATTAGCAACAATTATAAACGATTACTAGACGCAATAGAAAAATTGCAAAATACTGAGTTGTCGTTAGAAGGATCAGTGTACATCGTGGACGAAGTTAACATATTACATTTACGCTATAATCGACGCAAAAAACGGTCGCGTTATAACAAAGTTCGACAGTGTTTAAGAAACAAATTCCGATTATACGAGATTAAGGCAAATGTGTGGTGGTGCATCTGCAGAATCATTAACTAACTAAATAATTATTTTAATTATGCCTGTGTTATTTCCGAAGATATTGAACGGTCTTTCTCGAAATATAAGAACATTTTTTCATCACAGCGAACAACCTTCACTGAGATAAACGTGGAAATATACCTGATGGTGCAAGTTTTTCAACAATCCTATCTACACTGTCAAGAGGTTACGTTTGTTTCTTATGTTATTTTTTTTTTGTTTTATCTTTTACGGTTATTACAACAAATCCCGTTTTCAAACAAAAAAAGAACTAATAATGGCAATAAAAACAAAACGTGTGCATACAGTGACTCACACCTTAAAAGATGCAGCATATATAAAATCACATGGTGCTGGAAAGGAAGGGGAAATAACAAAAAGAGCGTAAAATAGCAAATAAACTTTAATCAATCATAATGTTGTTAAGCATTATAGATTAAAATTAAACTTAAATTGTTATAAGTAACGTGTATAGTAAACAAAAATCAAAATGATGTTCAAAAGTAGCTCACAGCTTAAATGATGTAAACACAAAAACAAAAAAAAATCTATAGGAACCCAAAATATATTTAATAATGTTTAGGATACTAAACACGTCTTTATTTATTGGGCATTGATTTGACTAATGGGAGTGTATATCAGGTGATTTCCCATTGTATATTTATCTGTCTGATCACAGATTTATTTGCTTTTGCTTTACGTCAGGAGACTGTAAGGTTTTCATGTGGGCAATTATGGTAGTCATTTTCTCACCAAAGTGGAGGGACGCTTAGGATCGTTGTCCTGAAAAGAGAAATTTTTTATTGTATATCTAATTTGGCCGTTAGATTGAAGATTTTGTTTCAGAATACCTAGATACATAAACCTGTCTCATCTTGCCTTCACAACTCTGAGAGGCGACATACATCCCTGGTGACCATCACATTCCTCCTCAAATTTCGCGGTAGGACGCAATGAAAGTGTTCCGCAAATAATAGAGTATTCCAAAACTCAATTATTAGCGGATGAGAGTAAATTCAACCTCTTCGGCTTGGATGGTAATGCTCATATCTGGAGAAAAGCGAATGAAGCGTTAAAACCACAAAATTTGCGTGCTACCGTGGAATTTGAGGGAGGGCATGTGATGGTCTGGGGCTGTATGGCCGCCTCTGGAGTTAGGTATTGAGGGAAATATGGACAGGTTTATGTACTTAGATATCCTGAAACAAAATCTTAAATATAGCGCAGCCAAATTAGGTACATAATAAAATTTCTCTTTTTACCAGGACAACGATCCTAAGCATTCTTCTGCTTTGGTGAAAGAGTGGCTGCTGTATAATTGTCCACATGTGACTAAACCTTCCCCGCAGTCTCCTGACTTAAATGTAATAGAAAATCTGTGGTTGAAATTGGAACGCGAGATCAGAAAACATACAATATCAAGTAAACATGGTCTCGAGAAGGCTCTTTTGGAAGAATGGGAAAAAATCATCCCTGATATACACTTAAATTAGTCAAATCAATGCCCAATAGATTAAAAGAAGTGTTAAAACAAAGAGGATATTCTAAACGATATTAAACATATTTTTGGATGGTTCTAGTTAGATCTTTTTTTTGTTTTTGTAATTACTTGAAAACAAAATCGGATAAGAACATATGAGTCTTTTTAGATTATTTTCACATGTACACTTGGTTTGGTCCGTTCCTCTCGATGTACCCTGTAGATAAATTCACAAATCTGAAATCTGACAGCTGTGTAGGCACCTCCAATAAATTACCTCGTATATCCCAGAATTCTCAAGAGCACGTTGTTTAGATGGAGCACCTATCCATGAAAATAATGAATGAGCTGCTCGTAGCTCCTACTTATTACGTTACTCGGACACGGGCAACAGAGAAAAATGAAGAAGAGAGACGATGTTTTCATTTAGGAGGCCGCTGGCTTGGGGCGTTTAATGCCGGGGCTACAAATTTAATTAGGAAAGGTAATCTGTTTGTATCTTCCATCAGAAAAGCCAATATTGTTCGCTATCTCTTTCTCTCCGTCTATATATCTTTGCCTATCCGTTTAAAGGTTTTGAATACTTTAAGAGAGTTGTTTTTCACTTTGATGTTTGGAGAGTGAGTGGAAAATATCACAATAGAAGCCAATATTTGAAAATGTAGATTTAATCTTAAAGATCAAAGAATTAAAATCCTGGAGGTGTATATTGTATTTGTGTATATTGCAACTGTATTTAAGCTGGATTTTGGGAGCTTAGTTACAGACAGAAATTCAGGAATCTTGTTCAAAGGACCTAGCAAAAACGTTTTCGGTAGAATTACTTTCTTGGCTAACTTCTGATTCCTATTGTTCCTCGCAGATTGTTGAGGTTTAAGTTCTTTTTCAAATCGGCCTATATTTGCACATAATGATCCTTTAAGTAGTGACAATATATCAGATATTTGTCCAGCATATGCAGAAAATACAATCAAACAAAAGAAAACGAAATATATTACAACAAAATGGATATTTTTACATCTTATTGAACCTTTTGAAGCCTGTTTTAGCAAACAGTAGATTTAAGAGAAGATTTAGAAAATCTTACGGCGACTGAGCTTGAGGACATTATCGTTGCTATCGGAATACCATCGGGTATTAACAGTGATACATCTGAAAAAAGAAAGGATGAGATAGAAGAAGGTATTTTGGAAATTTGTGCAGCTGAAGTGGAGTTAGGAAACGTGGAATAACCAATAAACAATTCAAAGTAACTTACAATTAACTGAGCTCATACGGAGGAATGTTCTTGAATGGAATCAAAATGTTAAGGTATGGCCAACTGTGAAACAGTTTACTGAAACTGAAAGGTCTAATGTTCCTAACATTATTGGAGTTCCACCCATGTTTATTTCTTTGCAATTCGTCTTTTAACTTATAAGTGGAGCCCGGTAACTGGAAAGCAATCGCAGCAGCGGTGTGATTGTGTTTAGTGTCAAGATATTTCCGTTGAAACAGATTTAAAAAATATTCGTAGCTACTATAAAGGATTAGCTGACGCAATAGACCAATTACAAAAAAGATCGTTATCATTTTTGGAGTCTCTGCAAATTATGGACGGAGTGCATACACAGCTGCTAACTACATGACGCAAAATATAATCGCGTTTTAGAAATGTTCGAGAGTGTGCTACAGAAAGATCCCGATTTTAGCACACTGAAACAAATTTGTAATGGTGTATCGAATAATCCACTGACTAAGTACAAAGAGTATTTTAATCATGCATGTATAACATCGGTAGATGTTGAACGCCCTTTTTCAAAATATAAACTCATTTTCTCACCACGGCGAACATCGCTCAACCAGAGGCAACTGTGGAAACACATCTAATGGTGTCAACTTTTTGCCACTCTTATCCATATGATGTTAATACTGATAATGGTGCTCTAAGCCGTTCCGTAGCCAAGGCTGCTTAAAAGGGTGAGTGTTTCACTATTTTTCACATATTATAATTATGTATTAGTTCTGTTATTTTTTTTCTATTTTCTTACTATTGTTTTTGTATACTAGGCAGGTACGGCTCCCTGTTACCGGGCTCTACTTATAAGTTACCAGACCAATCTTTATGTATCTGAAAGGAAGAATTATCTTCTTACCTAGAACTAGTTACTCTGTAAAACCACAATTTTGCCTTGCAATTATAAAAAAAAGGAAAGACCAAGTTATTTGAAAAAATGATAAAAACGAAATTTTGAAATAATTTCACATAACCTTCAGAATTAAAATTCACGTCGAAACAAGTCTACCGTCAACCACAGCTGACGCTAAAGTCTTCGATTGTCATCCCTTCGCTAATATGCCATCGATAGCATATTTTTTCGACCTATAGGAGCTTATGAGACGATTTTGAAAGCATTTGTTATTCTTAAAATGTAAATTAATTTATACAAACAATTTGAATCGCAGATTTTTTCCAATCTGTACTATTTGCTAGGGTTTTCCGTCTAGGGTCACTACGAAGTGTAATCGCAAGCTAAACTGACGTCTCACTAAATTGGTGAATTTAATATGGAAAAATACTACTTACATCGAATATAGTTTATTCTATATGTGTTTCGTGGATGAAATTCCTTTAAACTTTAAAATTAAGGACTAGAAGAACTGTCATTTGTTGTAGATGTATTTGCTGCATAGAACTTTCGAGATGTATGGAGAAAGAGGAGCGAAAAGAGGGGATTTCGGCTATATCAGCAGTTGCAACTTCATGTTAGAAGTCCGTCGCTGGAGCGTTGTTGTTGCACGAACGTACCTAAATGCATGTAGCTGAACAACGCTGAGCTTGCCCTAATCACACCGATTATAACAGCGTTATTTTTTTATTTTTTTATTTTTTTATTTTATGACTTACGTTACTCGCATTTTTTAACCTAGGTGTTTGTAGAGGATTTGACGTGAAGACATGTTAAAATCAGGAAAATTAATGTTGACCTTCAAAGCGCTTCAAAATTTCAATCAATACATCATAAACTTTTAGAAATCTACGCTATCGCTCCTAAACTTTCTTTATAGTCAGTTAACTTTATGCATGTCATTTTCAATGAATTATTAGGCTAGTTTAACGTCAGCAATCTGTCTCAGACACTTTACTGAACTAAATCACACGTTGCGGTGGTGAAGGCGGTGGTAGAAGGATAGAATGCCTTAACGAGACTATATACATTATATTATCCTGTCTAGATGTATACGTTAGTACGCTCTGTGTATATTCAATGGCTCCTGCCTCATTTACGTGAATGATATGTATGGGTAGCTTATCTGTGGCCATAAATTTGCGAGATTTCGCAGGGATTCATGGAAATTGAATCGTACAGACGCGTCTGTATACAATATACCCACGTATACGGGCATTATTTAGATGAAAATAAGATTAGTTGGTCATGCAATAAGTGTTACACGATTACATCTTTCGATTCCGAAGTGATTCAATCAACATTTTCCAATAAATTACAAATTTGTCTCGTATATAGTCCGATTTGTTACAAATTAGCATTTCATTGACATGTTTCCAGTCTTCAAAGACAAGATTAGGGTTAGGATTTCTCAATAAATTCGTTTGTCAATCCATTCAGTAATTTTTTTTTTCTCAAAAGAATTACAATAGAGACAAAACAGAATTTATTTAAAAAAACAATGAAAGAAAAAAAAAAGGTTTTGGTGCAAATCGTTTTATTGTTTTTGCATACGTTTGAACCAATTCTCGAAACGTTTTTTCCACTCTGAACGTGGTATCTCCAAAACATGGTTTTTGAGGGCTTCAACAGATTCTTGAGGTAATAAAAATCGCTATCCACGTATTATTTGTTTGACATTCGAGAAGAAAAAGAAGTCATTAGGCGATAAATCAGGTGAATACCGGCAATGAGACATTAATTCGATGTTTTTCTCCTTCAAATGATCAATTGTTTGACGTGTCTGCGTGAGAGCTGACATTGTCATGATGAAGGATGATGCGACGTTGTCGATTGTTTCTCCTGATTTCATCGATGTCTTCTAGCAAGGAAATTGGTGCATACTATCCAACTTCGATCCTCCAAAGCAATGCTTGCGACATGTCTAGTACAACACAAGAAACAAGCAAGTCATTTTCTTAGAAGTGTTGTTTTGCTTAGCTTTTAAGTTCCTCGGTCGAATCTTTTGAGCATTTCTCCACACCAATTGACACAATTCTTTTTTTTTGTTCTTGGAGAAGATTATGCGGAATCCATCGGGAACAAATCTTTTTCACACCTAAAGGTTCACGCAAAATCGAAAGTGCTACAGACTTGAATATGCAATTGGAAGCCTCTTCAATCATGTTGCGCACAACATTGATGTTCTTTGGAACAACAATCGATTTTGGTCGACTTACACGAAATTCGTCACTGAAACACGACCTCGACGAAATTCTACGAGCTAGTTGTAAACAGTGTTTTCTGATGGTGCTTCTGCCCGTTCTAAACAAACTACTCGGCCGATTTCTGCGTTGTGTTTTAACAATGACAAATGTCAAATTTTGCGAAGATAATAATGTCAAATCTTAGTAGTACCATCTAGTGGTGGTTCGTAGAAATTAAATGCTATCTTCGTAGAATGAAAAAAGAAGTAATATTGCTGTTTATCCTGGATTATACTCCCAAATACTTCGTTTCTTTGACAAATGAAATCTCCACTCCTCCTAGTATAATAGCTTTTAAGCCTTGAATTATACGCTTCTTTGTGAAAACAATAATTTGTGTGTTTTGGCCATTGACTGTAACTCTTTCGTATTTACCCTAGTTATCTACTGTATTTAGGGCATTTTGCATTCTTTCTAATATTACCTCAGCAAATTTGCCTCACACTACTGTTGCTAGATGGCCAGTGTATCCTCAGCAATAGAGGCCTTTTTTGGGCTCTTTTGATACTGGGATAACGTGGTAAATCCTTATTCTACGTTTCCTGACCATAAATGTATATTGTTTTAATAAAAAATGTTTGCTGGTAAACGTAAAAGAAGAATTTAGCAAACAATTGTAGTAAATGCTCAAATTGATCTCCTTGGGTTTCAATACATAATCCTTACTGGTCATTTCATGTTGTTAAATGCGTTGGCGAGATGTTGAAGCATTATCGAGTCAGAAACATTTTGAATTGCTTCGATAAGTTTTTGTATTGTGTATGGTGTATTTTTTAGGCGTGGAAAAGTAAAATAATCTAAAATAGTTAGATCAGGACAACGCGGAGCAAAATTTGCTACACAGTTATCAAAATATTCATGAAAGAGATTGATTGTTTGTAGTGTTTTTTGATCTGTGACATTGTTTTGTTGGAAGTATCCATCCCTTAGTTCGTGTAGAAAAGGTTGCAATAAGTTGTTACGATATCTTTCTGTGTTTACTGTTCCATGAAGAAATAGTGGACTAATAATTCTTCTCCGTGAAGCTGCTATCCACACATCAACCTTTTCAGAATGCAATGATTTCTGTATTGTGACATAAGGATTTTCACTGGACCAAATACGCATGTATCTTTGTTGATAAAATCATTAACTTGGTCACCAAGCTGCGTCTGAAAAGAAGGATTTCTCAAGGATATTATCATCATTCATGCGATTTTCAAAGTAATTACAGTATTGCGCTCTCACTGCGTGTTCAATGGGCTTGAGTTATTTGAGAAATTTTTCTTTTATTATCTTATCTTTTCTAAGAATATACTGACAAGTAAGTAAGTAAGTAAGTATATTTATTTATATAACAACTAGTGTATATAAACGTCAAAAATAAACAGAAATTAATATAACAACAAAGAAAAGGAAAGTGTACTATTAATCAAAAAGTACAAGAGTGAAAAACAGAAAAAAAAAATTACAAAAAGTTAAACTGAGAATAATATACTTATGTAATAACATAGCTAAATTGATTATATAACAGAATGAAAAAAATAATGAAGATAAAGTATAAACAAAGTTTTATTCTTTTTTAACAGACAATACTAAATGGAAGAGAATCAGCCCACCACCGAAACACAATAATAACACTAAGCCAGATCAAAAAATTCTTTCACAGAATAAAAATGATGTTGGAGGAGGTAGTCGCGCAATTTCACTCTAAACGACTGAATTGACCGAGAGCTTTTAATAAGGACTGGAATTTTGTTAAAAATTTTAACGCTGGCTGAATCTCAGCACCCATACTGGTGGTATGCAACGTACATATAGGTACTCGGAGATGTTCTTTTGCTCGGGTATCGTGAGAATGTGCGTCCGCATTGGCTGTATAATTTGATTTATTGCCATATGCATAGTATCCCGCTTCTAAAATATAAATGCAGGATAATGGCAGAACTTCGAGGTTGCGAAGAATAGGTTTACATGAGTCGCGAAAGTGAGCACCAACAATTGCACGTACACTAGCTCTTTGAGGTAAAAAGACGCGCTTCGCACACGGTGATTCCCCCCAGAGCAGAATACCGTATTATATGACTAATTAGCTTCTTTGCGAAAACTTTCTAATTGACGTTATAGGGGAATGATCTATACGCCTCCTAACATCCGCAATAGCTTCAGCAGTTCTTTCCTTGAGTCTATCATTACCGGGTTTACGACTTACCGCATCAATTTCACGAGATTTAGTAACGTAGCGAACATTTTGTTGATGTTTGCTGATCTGTAGTAAACATGTTTTAACATTTATAAGATACTTCAATCAACATTAAATGCAATTTGAACTTTCAAACTTGTCAAAAAATGTCAAATGTAATTGTAAATGCTTTAAATCTTGGATTTAACTGTCAACCAACATGAAAAACAATACAAAATAAACCATACCCCTCTCGATTACATTTTTTGTGATGATATTGTAGTCACTTGTAATGGCAAATAACACTAAGTATCGGCACAACCAGCACCACACAAATTATTAATTATTTCGGAACAGCCGTTTTGAAGACTTATGGGTTTCCATCTTCAGCCGTGTGACCGATTGATGTGAGAAAATATTTAAAATCTAACAAACCCGCTCTATCGCTACTCTTCAAGGAAAATATATTCAGGTACCTACTTTTGCCGCTTAACACTAAACCTATTTCAGTAAAACTGAATTCAGTTTTAGAACTGCGTTTACTTTCGGAAGACACCCAAGCTGCGCGAAAATTGTCAGCTGATATGTATTGACCGTCTTAAATATGTTGACCAAAATACGCGCTTTTAAAAGTATACGAGAAGGTTAAACGTGTATTAAATTGTATATAATTGTAATTTCTTTTTTATATAAAAACAAATTTAGATTCTGATAGTATTAACAGTTTTATAATTTATAGTATTTAGTAATAGCATAAATCTTACTTATGTGAATATTAATGTATTTTTCTTAATTTTTCATTTCACTTTATGTATTAAATAATTTCTTTAAAAGAAAAGTAGGAATATTCAGTGCTCAAAAAAAAAAAAATAGGTGAGAAATGTTTGGTCTGTTGTTTATAATAATTAATATTTTTACTTAATAAAAAAGAGTAATCGGAATGTAATTACCCCTTTATCTATTATACATTTAAAAATAATATATACATATTTAAATAACTTCATATCAAATATAATTTTAATTTAATCATCATCAGAAGAAAAATCAAAGTCGCTGTCACCTTTGTCATCATCAAGGTTTATAATAAGTTCATCGGTAAGCTTATCCATTATGTGTTCTTTGCTATAATTTTCCTCAATATTCACTGCATGCCGACAAACATGTGACCATTCATCTTTTGTGATTTTTTCCAAATTCTTCTTTAGCGGGTTCCTCGACATCATTTAGTTTAAAAGTTATATTTTTAGATGGTACTCGCCCTTTAAAAATTGCCCATATCTTTTCAATAGGGTTGAGTTCCGGATGATATGGGGGCAATCTCAACACTGTATGTCCATCTTTTTGCAAATGTAGAATCTATAGTGTGTAATTCTTGTAACTTGGCTTATGCATGTACTAATTTATACAATTCAACTTTTTTGTCAAATTTTCATTAAATATGCGATGCCACGTTCACTTAGCCATTTTATCATTTCTGATTTTTGCTGTTAGTAGTTGATGTTTAACTGAGAGAACGCGTTGCGGTAGCTTGTATTATCCATCACAACAACAGATTTAGGTGGCAAAATTTGGAATCAACTGTTTTTCTAACCACCTTTATAATTATGAAGTCCATATCATGATAATCATTTTTTTGGCCGGACTTATAGATCGTAACAAGGCATTATCAATAAATCCATGTTCACTACCTAAAAACAATAAATATACAGCATAAAAATTTTAGAAGAAATTTTACTAATGTACCTGCATGTACAATTATTAAACGTTTCCCTTTTGATATAGGGCACCCTTAAGCTCAATTGTTAGAGTTATCAACCCATTCATATGGAGTTGTGTGACTGACACGGAAGTATATTTCGTCTAAAATACAATACTTTAGTTTTTCAACATCAAATAAAAATTTATTTTGCTTCACCTGTATACACGATTGGTCGACCTTGTAAGCGGTAATTTGTAACATTTCGGATATATGAGGATCTTAGCTCACGTATGTTTGATCTTTCCATCAAAAGCTTTCGGTTATCAGTAGTCTTCTTCCACATGTTATTTGATAAATATATTAATTACTAAAATAATAATAAATTTGAAAATAGTACGTACCTAAATCCTAATTTTAATATTAACTTTCTTAGCTTTCTGCGCTTGCCTACAAACCAATGGTATCATCTGACTGTATTTTGGTTATATACAGCATTTAATGTAGGCCTCTGTTTGTCAGTTGGTGTGAAATTGTGAATAACCTGACGTAAAACTGCTTCCCGGGCATTATCCACAGTAGATTTTGATGAATGTCTTACAACATTGTCTTTTGAAGAACTGCCACTTTGTTTGCTTCAACAGAATTACTCTTTCGAATAATTCTGACAATCACGCAAATTTTTAGATATTCCCGTAGTTTCACTAACAATATCTAAAATGTTACCTGTAAACAAACATAATCATTTTCCTGATATATGAATATGTAAAAATAGTATTAAAAATACTTAAAAAAAATATTATCATAAATTTCTGTCTTATATTTTTTAAAATAGTTGTAGATATTAAAAACAATGTTTCAGATTGCTCATGCAAAACTTGTCTCTTCTTAGCGATGTTCGATGATTCGGACATTCACCTGTAACTTAATTATTGAATACAACTTAATTAAAATCTGTTTAAAACAAAATACTTACAGTAGAATATTACCCCTAATTCAATGTTTTGAGAAAACTGATTTTTTAATAAATAGTACGCCAATAACAATATTAAAAGTAGAGAGCACGAAACGAATTCAACGACAAATAACACATCAACAACTGACGCCGAAATGAGGTAAATGTTTGTTGGTCTTACTGTAGGTAAGAAATACATTGCTATTTCTCTCGGTTAGCACCACCTTCTCTTTCTAATCCTAAAATGCGTCTTTGCGCTGGTGTCTTCCAGTGCCACAGATTTAGAGTACCTGATTACTACTTCAGTAACATGTGCAAAATTAATGTAGGCAATCAAGTTTCCTAGTCGTAAGTCAGTACTGTAAACCATTAGGATTAACTTTGGACAAATCACATAAGGCTACGTTTATCTAGGAATCTAAAAGAAACATTTGTGTGAAGCATTTATCTTACCTGAATCTTGCAGAATATCATAGAATATAGTTAGTGTTATTATATGTACATACCCCTCGCTCGAATAAAGAAAAAATGAGAAGGTGTGATTTCGTGGGCCTCCGCTGGGATCTAATATAATAATATTTTCAATGGTACGAAGCAGTTTCTTTAGGCGATATTAAAGGCGCGCTCGCACAGAATACCTAATGCTACCCCATTGAATAGACGAGGTGGCATTGTTAAGCCGTGTAATTTTATGCGGCTTGCATGCAACTTGAACCATTTATTTTCGAAACCCGGTCGCTTTTTCTAAAATTAATTTGTTTAATAAAAATTTAAGGTGACATTTAAAACTTTGAATTAAGGAGAAGGAATTTGTAATAGGGAACCTGGTTTAACCCATGAATAATTTATGGTATTAGTGACGCAATTTTTAATATAATTACAATTTATAATATATTTTCCATGGATATTAATACAGGTAATTTTTAAAATCAGTAAGATAAAGTGTTCACTACTTAACAGGATTAGATGTAACATATGTTAAAAAAATAACGTGCGGAATGAGTTACAATACCTAATGCTACTGGGAGTATTGTTCAAAGACTTACAAGGAACTCCCATATCAATAAAGCCACTTAATACCTGCCACCATTGCCCTAGACAGATGTAGAAGGTTGTGTGCAAAAACGCCAACGCTTGAGCCAAAAAATGATGCTGTGGTTATATATGAGGTCATCAGACCAATGATAACATATGGTTCAGTAGACAAAAACATTACAGGTGGAGACACAAGGTAGAATGGCTGTTTATGCAATGTGGGAGTATAAAAATAAAAGGCATTTATTAAACATATGGTTCAGTAGACAAAAACATTGCGGGTGGAGACAATAAGGTAGAATGGCTGTTTATGTGCAATGTATATAAAATAAAGGCATTTATTATTATTATTAATCATAAAATTATTCGTTGGAGATTGTAGCGCAACAGAAATAAAATAGAGGGGGAAAAAGGGACAACAACAATCAGTGGAATTGCAAACCTACCTGAATGTAGCTCTCCCGTTGTGCCCGCTAGCATGAACAGGGGCGAGTTCACGACTAACGAAAACCCGCGGAAAACGGGAACGCGAGGAGGAGGAGGGGTAGGGAAAAGAATATTATTACTACAACTTCTTCAATGTAAATAAAAGAGAATAGTACTCAATAAAAACTTAACATCGATCATACATATCTAGAAACGCAATTCATTAAAATTACTCACATAAAATATACGAATAAAAAAAGAAGAAAATAATATCCGTTGGTATAACTCCTGCGGTAAAATGTTCTTTAAATAAAAAAATAAATATGAATTGGGAAATATTCGAAAAACGTAAATTACCACAACTTAAGTTAATTTCTAATTAGGATTACGTAATAATAAAAGATTTCTAGAATATGCTCCATATGTAAATGATAACTATATAAATAAAATAAGTTAAAAGCGGAAAAAATATTAAATAAGTTATAATTTAGACATACTTAAAAAGAGAACAAATGGTTGTCAACCGAGACAAACAAAAAAAGGTAAAGTCCACTTATCTGGGCGCTGTCGTGGTCGAACGGCGCTAAATCGGCGCTAGCCCTATCCCCGGATTGTAGACACACCCACGCAGCAAAAGCTCTACCCTTCAGTGATTTCGCAAACGTGTTAACGATAAATCCAACAAAAACAAACCTTAAACGTGAAAAAATACTGATCTATAGCATAAACCTAATGAAATAGGATTAAAATAATTAATTACCTCGGTTGGATGGAGCCGATGATCGAAAATTACTAACAAGGGAACATCCCGAACCCGTAACAAAAATCGAAACTTTGTGGACAAGTAGTCCTCACCCAAAGATGTTCGAAGTCATTTTTCCTTATCGGTTCAATTTCGTTTTAAGAGGGTGAAACCACCACTGAAATTTTTACTTGATTTTCGTTTTTTTTAATAAATAATTCGATAACGGTTGGACCAAATACATCAAAGTCGTATATCAAAATAATCGTCTCTTTCAGCTCTATTACATATGTCAAAATAGCATAGTATTTGTATTTCACGAATGAACCTATTCAAATGCCATATTGTGGATGTTATACAGCCCTTCAAACAGTTTCAAAAACATACTTCATTTCTTATAAAACAGTTATTAAAAAAATGAGGAAAATGATATTTAATATGTCGTCTTTAGAGACTGTGGAGGAATGTAACATAAATTTCGATGTTTTAGATAGATATGTTTTAGAAAAACAGAAATATAGATAAAAATGAATTAATATAATAATCGCATGCCTCGGATGTCGATATCAGTAATAATTCATAGTGGTAGAAAAATTTATTCATACTAACATATAAAATACATATTATGACATATTTTGTAATATATGGCTTATGTATACATGTGTATATATAATATATACGCTAGTAATTAATAATTTGTATAATAATGCATTTCTTTCATAAAAAATGCTTAGAGCACAAAAAAAACTGTTGCCCCAGGAACACCGTATTATAGCACGCGCTCCACATATCGCGATGGAATTTGAAAATCTTCTGTGAAGGCAAAAGTTACAATTTTTTTTTTTTGTAAACTCGCAGATCTCGTCCTTAGGTAAGACGTACGGAAGCAGCGTGGGTGCGTTGCGGACATCTGCAGTGGCCAGGGTCGGCCAGGCAGTCAACGTAGCCGTCGAAAGGTTCGGGTCGCGGTGGGCGAGACTATTGCCGATGACTACCCTGAAATGCGATGGGCGCATGAAAATGGAAGGTGGTAAAGAAGCCCGACAAGCAGGTGAGTTGTTATGTTTTGTTTTTCTGAGATTGTACGAGTCTTGAAAACGATAGATTTTGAAAATTCTATAATATAAAAATTATTTCGCAAGAAAGGCCATCTTACGTAAGATCTCGCACTTACATTACGAGTTTTATCTGAAACAATATTTTAGGGATAGTAAATAGTGTTCTTAATTCCAGAACCATTTCTCTGCGTGCTTTAAAAGTAAAAAACATGTATTTTAACAGCGTGTCAAGAAATGCATTTTGTCTAGGATCCGTAAGAACCTCCAGCGTAATAGCCACCAGAGAAAGTCGAATTATCGTCCGAATATTTCGACGAGCAACCCTTTTTTCTTTTCACAAAATATTTTTCCTTTAGTACGACAACATCAACATTCCTCCCGTATTCCGGAATTCCCAGAAACTCCAAAGCGAACGTTCACGCGCTCAAAACTGTGAACGATTGTGATGGGCGGGGACAAGCGGTTTCGCGAAGTTTCGTCGCTACTTTTTTTGTCTTTTAATTGTGCTAATGAGGACCCTCGAACAACTTTGCCGAAACTTAAAAACATTTTTGCACATCGTGATAATCGCATTTCTTTTCAACTTGGCTTTTAGCGTAATGGGAATTATACCGAGGGCTATTTATCGCGGGGAAGTGGTGGAAATTTTGGCGGGATTCCAACATTTCTGCGAAGCGGGCGCGTGAATATTGTGGTGACGCTATTTGGTTGTTGGTGTGTAATAATTCATATGAATTAAAATTGTGCTATGTTGTGGATTACGTTGAAATGTGATTTTGATCAAATTAGTGTTGAAACGAAGGTATTTCTATATCTAAATTCATGTTTGTACTTACTATTTTGATTTTCAACAACGGAAACGTGCTGTATAACACTAAGGCCACCAAAAAGTTTTATGTTGTTTGTTGAAGCCGCCCAACTTATTAGCAAGCCTGCCAGCACCATTTACAATGAGTTTTTAATGTCTGAATCTTATGAGGGTGGATCAATAAATATCCGTGTTAGGAATGTAGAATTTTTTCATGAACGTTTTGGTTTATTTTTCTACATAATCTCCTTTTAGTAAGATACACTTTTCCCGACGTCCCTGCCATTTCTTTAGTCCCTTCAAAAAAGTCTTTTCAAACTCCTCAAAGTAAGCTTCTGTCTCAGTAATGACCTCTTGGTTCGAGCTAATTCTTGGGCTCAAGTGAGCCACGTTTTCATTTTTTGGGAATAGAAAGATGTCGCAGGGAGACAGGTCGGGCGAGTAAAGATGGTTAGCAATAATGCATAACGCAATTTATGCAATTGGGGCGCTACAACACCAGATGTACTAGTGTATTGTCGTCATGGTCCAAAAGAGTCGTGGCCATCATAAACTCCAACTTCCTAAAATATCATTAGCTTCCTCCATTATGTAAGGTGATAGCAAGGCCTTCCTGAAGATCTACATGGTCGCAAACAAAAACGGTGAATCTAAAAATCATACAGATTTCCTTCAAGTTTGATCAACTCACATTTCGTAGGAAACTGTAAAGTGAATCTGGTTAGGTTAGGCGTTAGGCTTTGATATCGAAGTTAAACTTGATTTTAACAATATTAATAACTTAACATTTAACAATATTAATAACAAAGTTAGATATAGGGCGCCGTTAACTTTAAACAGACTGTAGTATGTCTAAATTGTTATAATGCATAGCTACAAAAATTCGTCGACAAAGAAGTACTTATGTTCTGGCTTTTGTTTGCAAAGAATATTACAAAACTTACTACCTCGGTAATCTCGTAGAGATCCTGAGAATCGCGGACGAGTGACAGGGATAACTGTATGGTTGGGTGCTAGAACGGTGCTAGGTATTATGACAAAAAAGGGTAGGAGATAGAATAGCAGATACCTCAACATGCCTTTGCCGAAATACCTGTTACATCAGAAAAGGAGGAAATATACTGACATATTAGTTACAAAATATGAAAACGGAAAGACCAAAGTATTGTTAAGTGTGTGGTGAATTGAATCGCATTTTATTTAAACTACCAACATTGGTGTTACTGGCCTTGAAAACGATATCGGAGAGATTGATTTAATTTAGCTAATCCCTAATATAAACAGTAATTCTGATATCCACCAATCTGCGGTAACTATTTTATTATTTTTTTATACAGAAATTTTAACATTAGTTATCCAATAGCAAAAATATATAAATCCATTATTCTACTTACTTACTATTTTCTTCATTTACATCTCACCGCTTGACTTAACAAAATTATGTCAAATGTTATGTTGAAGTTCAAGAACTTTTTTCTCTGTTCGCTCCTCATCAAAAACCGAGGTACGCCATATGTTTGAATTCGTTAAACCAATATCTAACAGCGTTGTCATAGATGGTGAAAGGTCCCCATAGACAGCATCCAACTTCGTTTTAATTTCTTCGTAAATTTTTCCATTCAAAAACAGAAAGCCAATTACTGAGCATTATTGTTCCTTTTCCATTTTGCAAACACTAAACACGTCATATATCAATGGCTGTCAAATCAAATTTGACCTACGAATCTATCCCTAAATTTTGTGCGGCGCCGTTTGAAAGATCCCAGTGCACGATAGTGCTGTCATAATCCCTCAGTAACGCCAACTATCTTCAAACACGGGTATTTATTCGATTCCCCTCGTAGGTATAACAAAATTTTCCAGATTTCGGAATATTCCAAATGAAGAAAAGTTCCGAGAATTCTCAAGCTCTCTTAAGAGCTTATCGTTGAGTAATGTTTCCACGTAGCATTAATACTTCAATCTTGACAGGGCTATGATCATGCACTGGTAAGTGCGCCTTATCTGCTTTCTACCTTGATTCCTTCTGCGTATTTTCAGCGTACCGCTTTTCTTTTTCCTTGTGATCGTTTGAGGTTCGAGCGCTCTTGCTGGATAAGCCTGCTGAAAATATTACCCTCGTAAAACGTGTCGAATGCGTACAACAACCTCAAAAAAAAAACGAACGCGCTGTGGGGGAATAGGTCTATTTACTTACATATTTACACATGTGTTAGTATGGTTGTATAAGGAACGTTGATAAACAAGGGAGCGGAATATAAACTACCGGTTTTATAGCGAAATATACGTATTTGTGTGGGAAATATTTTAAGTAATAAATTATTTAGTAGAGTCTAAGAGATAATGTTAGTGTCATTAAGAGGTAATCGTCGCGTTTTGTTGACATTTTGAGGTCATGTTTATACGTACAGTTTCTGGCCATGGAAATAGGGCCATTAATTGAAACGTAAAAGCCATTACCTATCCACCATATACAAACGCGCGTTTCGATGTTTACAGTAATAATAGTAATAATAGTAATAGTAGTAATAGTAGTAATAATAGTAATAATAGTAATAATAGTAATAATAGTAATAATAGTAATAATAGTAATAATAGTAATAATAGTAATAATAGTAATAATAGTAATAATAGTAATAATAGTAATAATAGTAATAATAGTAATAATAATAATAATAATAATATATTTGTCCAACAGACATCATTCCATTACAGGACAAACTATAAAAGTAAACATAAATTGTAGATATATCAGATATATACATACACAGGACATAACAATAAAGATCGAATAGTAAATGTGTGACGACATATACTAACAAATATCGTATCAAATTGGCATTGATGACAGCGTGCACAAGAGGCGCTTTACGCAGGACATTAGTTCCATATGACGGAACACGAAAAGTATCGCAGTATCTGGACGATAACCTAGGCACATTGAACTGCAAACGCGCTAACAAGTTTGGACGATCTACTTCGTTGTTAATCAATTTGAATACAAAACACGCATTATCATTAGCTCTACGCGCACACAAAGGTTCCATCATATGACGCTCCAACAACAAAGTATAGTCAATGCTGCGCTCCGGATATACTTCGTCCATCTTGAAGGACAAATATTTCAAAAACTTCCTTTGAATGCTCCCAATAAGTCGACAATGCACCTCGTAATACCGCTATCAAACCACACTACCATACTCCAGCTTGCTTCTCACAAATGCATTGTATAATGATTTTAACGCTAATGGATCCGTAAATTCTTTGGATATGCGAATGAGGAAGCCAAGTCACTTGGAAGCAGATGTACACATATCGCGAATATGTTGGGCAAAACTCAGTAGGTAGTCAAAGGTCACGCCTAAATCCTTGATGACGAAATTACGGGTGATGGGAACCTCATCGATGGAATAAACGGAGTAAATTGGTTTAAGCTTCTTAGTAAAGGAAACAATGCTGCATTTTCCAATATTCAAAGTAAGACGATTATTATTACACCAATCCATTATTGTGTTCAAACCCTGCAGCTGCACACTATCGGAGACTTTATTGACTGCGAAATAGATTTTCACGTCGTCGGCGTATACTAAAGAGCGGCATGGAAGAGAAATTAGCAGATCATTAATAAACATGTTAAAGATAAGTGGTCCAAGATTTGATCCTTGCGCTACGCCCGAGGTAGCAATATATGCGTAGGATTTAAATCCATTGTAGTAAACGTAGTTGGATCTCATTTCCAGGTAGCTGCGGAACAGGGGGAGGAGCGGTGTAGTTAATCCAAATTAGCTTAACTTCTGAAGTAAAATTCCGTGGTCAATAGAGTCGAATGCTCGTGACAAGTCGGTGTATATGACGTCCATTTGACCTCCCCGATCAAGCTCTTCTGCGATATCTTGGGTAATACAAGCGAGGTTATTTACCGTGGAATGTCTCGGAATGAAGCTATGCTGTCTTGGAGATCTATATGATCTTATCTTCGCGAGCAGATTTTGATAAAGTATTTGCTCGAAAACCTTGGAGAATTTGGATAAGATAGATACTGGTCTATAGTTCTTCATGTCTGCAGGGTCACCCTTTTTGAGAACGGGGCAAATGTGTGCTGCCTTCCACAGCTTAGGAAATGTAGAGTGTTTTAAACACATTAAAAATCAAGACTAATGGTTTAGCAAATACGCATGCACAGTCTCTGACTAGAAAAGACGGGATCCCATCATCATCCTTAGCTTTTTGATAGATAGGTTAACATCATCAAGCGTAACACTATGAAGTGACAGTGAAGGAAGGTAAATACACAGACATGAAGTTATCCGCAAATGTATCAACTATGTCCTGTGGATTAGTGAATTCATTGTCATCGAAACGTACCATTCCCGGAATCCTGGATGTATTCCTTTTTGTTTGAACAAAATTCCAAAAAGCCTTAGGATTTATCAACATTGTGTGTTCCGTTGTCTTTACATAGTTAAGGATAAAGATATCAAAGGAAAACTACTACCAAAATACAAAAGAAATTGATAGATTGGGTACCATGAATATAATTTGTTTTTTGCATAGGGTACTCTTTGTCAAAGTTTACTAAAATGGACCTACCTGATGTTTGCATCCAGCCCTTCAATTGAAAATATTGATTAGACATGGTTTAACCATCCACAATTTTTTCGATATTGCAATCAACACTTACAAAAATGTTATCTAAACAAGTGTCCGGTCTTGAAGTTATTCTAGCTGACTCAAAAACGTTTACAACAAAAGGTATCAAATACATCTAAAACCTTTGACGAATTGCTAGAATTGTTGTGAAGGTTGACATTTAAAGAACGGACGTTTCAAATATAATTGGATGTTTCTAAGGTTTTAGAGACGACTTTGAAGAAGAACTCTCAAAGAATGGGTTTCATCTTATTATCGAACAATGGCAACATCGTTAGAAAAAATTTGAACACCGGAAGACTACATAGAATACGATAAAAGTGTTGTTGTTTAAGATGAATAAATAAAGTTTTGGTTTCTTCTGTTTTCCTGCTGAACTAAGAAATTTTCACCTATTTCGTTGTTAAAAGTACTTACTGTTTGCCATTTACTATGATTAGAAAACACCAAAAAAGAGGGGGAGCATCTGGTAACGATGCCAATAAATCTTGAAGCGATCCAAGGAATGCAAAATAAACGGCACGCTCCATTCTTCATATTATATTTATTATATAAATTCCATACATAAAATTTATATTTTAACATAAATGCATAGTTACATGTATGTTTAACATTACACCACTATTATAACAACGGCTCTATGCCATAAGTTTCGCTACGAATAAGTAAATGCAAAAAGTAAAATACACATACTTCTAATACATTTAAGTGTTTATTATCTAATGCATATTTGCTTCAACAATCTTACAAAACATTAATATTGAAGACATGCACCAAAAATCTTGCGCGTATATATGTAAATACACATACAGAAACTTGGGGACCAAATTATTTGGCGACATGAAAAAATATCCAATAAATGCCCATATTTTTACGAATACATGCTTTCAAGTGGTGGATACATGTCCAATTGTTATTATTTCGATAAAAGTTGCCGGGTACGTAGAGGTAAGTAACTTAATATTTGTAGATTTTGATATTTCATCTACGAGGTGCATTCAAGTTATAACACCTCTCAGAACTGGAAACAGATAGAAACATGCGGTTTATTTTAAAATAAGCGGGCACTCTTTGTCAATGCGTGATAGAGATGGCAGCACTGTACGGCACCCAGAACCTTTAGCGGCAGCGGCGAGAGTGAGAACTGTTTACGATACTTCAAATGGCGACGTTTTTATTACAAGATCAGCGTATAATCATTAGTTTTCTCCATCCTAAAAGAAAATAAGAAGTGCGCAGGGTCGAACTATACAACAATTAAAATGGTATGTGCGTTTAAGTGAGAGCAGACTATGCGGAAGAAAAAAATATGTCAAAAAGAACAGTGTCACAAATAATTGGAGAAATGAAACCGAAAGATTATCATCAACGTTATATAAGTTTGTCCAACAGGTACGTTAACAAGCGGTCAACTTTTCAAAGAAAGCTGCGGTCTAACATGTAATCTTCAATAAACGCTAAACATTGATTTGAATTCCATTCCATCCTATTAATTTTTCGCCACAAAAAATTTAAAATAAACAAATATAAATATTTTTGCACGAAATGATGCATGTACACGGCAAGCACATGCGCCTAGTTGCTATTAACTCTGCTTCTTTATTTGACGCATGCCCCTTGTTCTGCATCCCCTTGCATGCATTTTGTTGCACAAAAAGGCACTGCTTAAATGAGCCTTTATATATCTAATGGATTTCAATATAATCTTTTTTACGCTGAAGATCTACAAAACAAGAAAGAAATGCAATGAAGTGGTGAATTCATTCCATCCCTTAGGTTCTTAGAAGTGCTAATCCTTTATTATGAATTAAGGACATCTATTAATGCGAACGATCAACAAGCCAATTCCATAAAAAATTATCGAATATACCATAGCACTGACAAATTTTACAATACTCATATAAATCATTTGCAGTATGGATGTCAAAGATTCATCACTATATGATGGAGGTGTTTGATGAACGCGGTTTGTACATGGTGGTGCTCTATTGTTGGCCCGAAATGCATAATCTCGTTGAGTTAGGAACTTTAGAAGTTATCGGGAAATTAACAGTTCGCCAAAACTACTGACTTTTTGATGGATTAGCGAGCAACTTATGCTTCTAATTTAATTTTCTTTTTACGAATCAGTTTGTTTAATGTTACGACCACCATATAAGTTTGCTTTTGAAATACAAAAGATTTTTGTATTCAAGTAAGATTCAATCTTTCATGCTCAGCCCCTTCAATAATGTGAAACATTATATTTACTTCAATTTGGGTGACATGGAAACTCTTTCTAAAACATCTCCTCTTCTTCCTGCAGTCGCAGTATATCTGACTTGTTCATGAAATAATATGTAGGTTGTCGTCCTTTTAAATCTTTCACTACTCGCACAGCACCAGCTTTGATTAAAACCCTGCTTATTGATTCCATCTTCTCTACTCCCATTGCATAATGTAATGCTGTTCTTTCAACCTGGAAAGACATTTTTTAATATAGATCTTTCAAATAATAACGGTAACCAAGGCACTTACATTATCCCCAATTTTTAGAGTATCTGGAAATGTGTTAGCTATATAATCCACTATTTCCTCCTGTTGACATAAGACAGCAATGTGTAATGAGCATCTACCGTAACTGTTTCTGCCAATAGCTAATAGTTTACCACTCCCCGTTTCATTTTCATCTGCTAGCATTTCTTTGATAAGAGATAGGGACCCTTCCCTTATGCAGTGATGGACTCGTTCTCTTCGTTCCTAGAAGGTGTTGATCACTGAGCAACAATGTTTTTGTGCCAGAAACGTAAATAATCAATTTTAGTTAATTTTATCATGCTAAGAATGAAAAGAAAGTACCAATAGACTGGTATGTGGGCATCATTACACCATTATACCAAAAAGGAGATAGCGAAGAATGTTCAAACTTTAGGAAGCACGGTGGGAAAAGCGTTTGCCTTGTCAAATAGGAAGGCGGATACACGCTTGCTTTATCGATATGGAGAACGCGTTCGATTAAATAAGAGGAAATGACATCTGGCAAATTTTGAAAGACAGAAAAGTCGAGAAAGACCTTATACAACATGTACAAAGTCTCTACGAGAAAACTGAAAGTTATGTAAAGCTAAGGAACGAGAAATCACAAACTTTTGAGAGTAAAATCGGACTGAAGCAGGGGTGTGTTAGACGATGTAGTCAAGAAATGTAGACACAGAATGAATACGCTTATAACATTGGATACTGGAAACTCAAAAACATACGTCTAACGGAATTGTGCTACGCTGATGACTTGGTAATTTTGGGAGAAACAGAGAAACAACTGCAGGAGCACATAGACATTTTAAACGAAGCATTGAAATCGAAAAATATGTCAATAAGTAAGGAAAAATCTAAAACAATGATAATTGGAAAACAGAAAGAAAAACATAGTATAAAAATAGATGGTGACCAACTAGAACAAGTAGAAAAGTTTAAATATCTGGGAGTAATAATAAACGAAGAAGGACAATTAGAAGATGAATTAAACGAAAGATTAGCCGGTAAACTATATAATAGTACAAAGAGCATTTTTTTAAGTAAAAGGGAAGTCCCCAAAGAAGTAAAATCAGAAATAGTGAAAAGAATTGTAAAATCCCCTCTAACGTATGCCAGTGAATCATAGACAACTACACAAAGACAAATAAGTAGACTGACAAGTATGGAAATGAGATTCTTGAGAAGAATAGAAGGAAAAACAAGAAGCGACAAAATCAGAAATCAAGTATTCCGGGAAAAGCTAAATATAGTCTCTGGCGGAACAACCATAGAGCAAGGACAACTTAAATGGTTGGGACACGTAATGAGAAGAAATAGTAAAATAGTAAAACAGATATACAAAGCGAGAGAAGTAGGAAAAAGGAGAGAGGTAGACTGCGTAGGAAGTGCATGGAAGAAGTGAGAATAGCAGTAGAGAAAAGAGGGGCCAGATGGGAAGACACAAAAGTCCTGACAAGAGAAAGAAGAAGTGGAAAGAAATGTGGAAGAAACTGCCTGAAAACTCAACTCCAACATAACTCGACACCGAAAGGTACAAGAGTTCCAGGATTAAGTAAGTACAAATTTTTGTGAAGGGAATGAATCGAGAGGGTAATGCATTTAAGTATATTCGTGAGAAGTTCCCTGGAATCAGCGAGGCAAAAATAAAAGAAGGAAATTTCGTAGGCCCTCAAATTAGAGAACTGATGAAAGATGAAATCTTCAACGGAATTGTTGAAAGCACTGAGAAAGTTGGTTGGATTGCGTTTAAAGGAGCGGTTACTAGATTCCTGGGTAACCATAGAGTATAAGCCTATAAAGATTTAGTGAACAATCTGCTATTAGCCTACGAAGATATTGGGTGCGATATATCATTAAAACTGCACCTTTTGCATTCCCATCTTGTCTTCTTTCCGATGAATTAATAATAATAATATCGTTTTATTCGCAATCAAGCTATTACAAATATTGTCATATAATATATTTAGTGTAAAAGTATACTTTGTCAAAATCAATATAAATAAATGTAGAATTGTGGACATGTCAGCGATAAACATGGCGAGAGATTCCATCAAGATATTTCCTTAATGGAGAAGAGATATCAGGGAAAGTGGAACTTTACCATAATAGCGGATTATTGTTGGATGATTATTCGGGACTCATCAGATATCACACACAAGCGAAAAACCAAAAAAAAAGGAATGTTAGTGACTAAAACACATTTTTTATGTAATTTTGTGTAGTTATGAAAACATTAAATAAATAGTTTGTTTAAACCTTTTTTACACAAAAGCTATAACGATCTTAGAATTTATTTTATTATATTTAGATTTAGTAGCGCCAATTTAAGTATAATTAATAGAAATTATGCATGGCACAAACAAAATTTCAAAATTTGTCGCTCAATTATCATTGGTCACAAACCGTGAAATTTAAGATTTATTTTAATTAATATATTCATGCCGTTAGTCTCACCTCAAATGCTAATATAGATTGTAAGAAAGCGGCTGTTTCTGGTTGATTAGCTTGATTAATCACTTCCAGAATTGGGACATTATCTTCATCTACTATATCTATTATGTGATCGTATCCATCCAGGAGTAATTCAACCAGTTTATCGGTATCCCCTGCAATATAGTTGGTCTCATGGAATTGTTTCGTTATTTAATTTTTCCTATACCTTTAGTGGCAATGTGAATGACATACATATCAATTTGTGCAGTGTTTTCTGCTAAATTAGCTTGGATACTTATATCTCTCGCTGTCCTGTACAATTCGTCTCTATATCCTATATTAATCTCAATCTCAATTAGTAATTGAAATAGAGCGTTACGCCCGTGTGCCCGTGCAGCAGCAAAGTGAGCCATGCTTTGTCCATGTTCATCCTGAAAGCAAATTTTATACATTGCAAAGGTTCAATAATAGGGAAGGTAGTCCACAATGGTACCGCAACAGGGACAAAGGACCCGTCTACTTTTTTAATTAATTCAATATATTATCTACCGAGGAGAAAAAAAAAACATGTGAAGAACCGAAACTGTAGAAATAAAATGACAAAACGTAGTTAAAATCATATTTACGAGGGCAAAGTTTCAAACCTCAACATGAAGATGGCGTTAACCGTCAAAAATATTCCAGTGATATAATTGCGCATGTGTTGAAAGATACTTTTGACAATTTCAGCCATGTTGGACGCTCAGTTATTGTTTAACAGCCGTTTGTGTCAGTCGATGTTAGAGTTTCTGTAAAAATGCTGCGGTGAACGCTGCTTACGGGAGTCTGCAGCATCATTTGCCACAGAGAAATTTTGGACAGCTGAATTTAAACGTAGTCGTACCAGCTTAGATGGCAATGAACGTTCGGCACGGCCAAAAACTGCAACCACTACCGATAACATTGGAAAAGTTGAACAAAAAGGTGATCGAAAGTGCAAAAATTAAGACGAAAGGTTTAAGAAAAGTAGAACTATTCCTCTTAATTAACGGGGCACCATAAGATCCTTGTCCTGCGCCATAGATGTTCCAAAGTCTACACTGTTTCGTGATTTAAAGAAAGGAGTTTCATTAAAAAGAGTTTCAAGCACCGTTAAGATGCTTTTAACCGAAACCAAGAGAGAACACATAGAATTCTGTTTATCCAAAATACTGCCAAATGGAAATTTTGCAAGTTTTTACGACTACGTTCGTATAAACGAGAAAAGATTTTACCCGATAAACGTTCAGCGCTTTTGTTACATGTGCACCGACGAAGAAACCCCGCACAGGACCTGCAAGAGCAAACGATTTATTACGAAAGTTATGTTCATGGCAGCAGTTGCTTGTTCTCGATGGGATCCACATAGAAACTGTTTTTTTGATGGAAACATTGGTGTATGACCTTTCATAACACAAACGCCTGCCAAACGAAATAGGACAAAAGGAATAGTTATTACAAATTCGATTGAGTGTGTTAATATGGCGGAAATACGAAACATGATTGTTGAAAAAGTGTTACTAACAATTCGTGATAAATGGCCAAGAGGATTAAAGCGTTCCCCCATATTTATTCAGCAGGATAACACAAAACCGCATCTAAAAGATGATGATCTGGCGCTTTAAATCGCAACGACCAAATAGCCCTGACCTATTGTTTTAAATTTAAGATTCTTTAACTTGATATAGTTTTTACACCATAAATCATCGCCAAACAACAGATGATTTGATGGACGCTGTTGAAACAGCGTTTAAAAATATTAGTCATGAAAAGATGGACAATACTTTTATATCGCTCCAACAAGCCATGTTAAGCACCATGAAGAATGATGGATTCATTAAGTACAGGTTAGAGCATATGAGAAAAGAAAAGTTCCGTAGGAAAAAGATGCTGCCAGAAAGCATGCAGCCAAAACGTCATTCTTCAATGTCAAAACTACTTGAATGCAGATACTAATCATTAATTATTTTTTTAACCAAAAATTAATGCTAATATAGCTCATGGTATTGGTGGAATCATTCCCGGCAAAAACAATGTAGCAGAGAAAATAACGCTAACACATGAACATGTTTCTGCCTACCCGGCGTCATCAGCATGGTTCTGAGCACAATTTTCTGCTGTTACAATTGCGTTTGCCTCTCGGTTTATGCTGCTAATCTCCAAAACAGCACTGAATATGTCTTTCGGCGATACCTATCGCCAAGAGACACAGTCACGCCGTCCCAGAGGGTAGCAAGACAAACCGGAGTGTAGATGTCCACCACCTATCGGGCAGCTCCTGGGCTGCCAAACGCAAGGGGGCGTTGTGCCAAGGCACAGCGACATCTATACATGCAAATGATTCCTCGGGCTTACCATGATGTATAAAAATACACGTGGAAAGGCATTCTTTCCACTATTGTTAGTAGGCATTCTTTCCACGTGAATTATTTTGTTGTTTGTCAATTACAATAGTTCCAATATATAACCTAATTTTCAATACTGTTTTTGTTTGCTGCCATTATTATGGGACAAACTTGAAGTGCAATATGTTAGTACTATTATGGGACAGAGGGACTACTTGTTTCTGTGTTAGATTAGAAACTTTTTAGACTACCCTAGTAATTAATAAGGTATTAAATTTTATATATTAAAATAAGTTGCTTGTGCACCCTCCTCTTCCCTCAAAAATAATTATTTATGTTTCTCGTTTACATACTCGGCTAGTAGCGTTAAAAGCCGAATCCTCAGCTCCGTCGCCACTTTCTGGTTCTACAGTAACTACTTCTATCGTAGCAGGGACGGCATCATTATTTTCTTGATCTACTGGTGGGCCAGTGATAATTTGCTGGGTTTCCTAAATATGACAAAGAATATAAAGCATTAAATCTTGGACAATTGTTACGTGCGCTACTGTAGATTTACCTGGGTGCCTCCTCTACTTTTGCCTCTATTGTTGTTAGCGAAATTATAAAGATAAGTTGCAAGATAAGCGATGGGGTCATCGGGTCGTTTATTGGCAACTTCTGTGAGGCCTTTGATGAGTGGATCACCAAGTGCTGTAAGTGTTTTAATTGCTAGTAAAGTGGTACAAATTCTACATTGACTTACAAGATGCCAAATAACGGCCCTCCTCAGTGCAGAAAAAAGGCATTTCTACTTGAGCAGTTTTCGATGGACTATCTGAAACCAAAATAATATAATAAGTGAATCAAATAGTATAATGAAAGAATAAATATATTATTCTAGTGAACAAATATAAAAATCTGCGGTGTTAATTCACCTAAAAGCAGACACTTCACAAACTCTTATGAACAACGATAAAGGAGAGACGCACACACGATAGACGAGGAACACAACAAAGAGTGGGCTTGTGTTGTGAATGCATTGTATAAAACAAAAACGCCACATTGTTTCCAGGATGAACATTTTAAGGTTATAATTGTTTAAAGTTTAGTGTTCAAAAAAGCAATTTTCTGTACAATTTACTGACCTAATAAGTCAAAATTCCTCTTCGTATTGCACTCCAGTGAATAAAAGTTAAACAATAAACGTTATTTGGCACTATTTACATTATTTTCTTAAAATCTATGTACTATACATATGTAAACTTAATTTGATAAATATATAAATTTAATAATTACAATTTTTTATTTGGTTTCATTCGTTTAAATTCGCCTTTTTCCGCCTAAATATATTGACGAATAAAGCTGCTATATGCATCGAATTTGATAGGGCCAAGTCTTTCTCTAACTGCAGAATATTTGCAACTGCAGTTGCAAAATCTTCGAAAGTTTGAACTTCGTTAACGCCAAGGCATTGTTGGTTTCCTATTCTGACAATGTCGTTCGAATGGTTACTTCTGTTGAAGTGTAAACCTCGTACTAAACATAAATGGCTTAAATTTTCTGGTTCTTTGATCAAATATGGAAATGAAACTTTTAGATTAAATTGTAACGTGTTTCCTAAAGCTGTCGGTCTTGCTGACAAGTAACCGAATTTTTCATCCCTTTTGAAATACAGATTTTTTTCCAATACAGACATTGCTCTGTACATTCTTGAGAAGACGCGTCCGATATTTCCGGGATTCTGTTGAGGAGTGGAAGTTACTATTCGTAGGTGATCTAGTACGTTGATCCAAGCAACGAAATTTCCTGCATTACTTATAAAAACACCCCTGCCATACGGCCAATGTTTCCCATGCAATCGATCAGATTCTGCAATATTCCATAAAGGTATCAATAAACCATTCGATGCTAAGATTAACTTAGCCTCTGAGGGATCTTCTATAACCTCATTCATGGTGTAGTAGGTACCACTACCCTTCTCTACAATTTCTTCCTTCGTTGCATTCGGATATAAAGCATTAGCCATATCGGTACTTAAAAGAACCGTTGTCAAAATTCTTTCAACATCCTCCAGTTGCCCTAAACCCAAACATTTTGGGAAATCGAAATGTTCTAAGTTTCTTGTGCAATCCAATGTACCTGCTAGGATATGTTTAGAATGTGGATCTAAATCTGTTTCCAAATCTATAACTTGTTGCGGTCCGTCATTGGAACTCGAAGAGTACACGGATTTGGAATGATTTTTTAAGTCCGTGTGCACGTCGATGCAGTTAATATCCTTGATAATAGGTTCTAAAAATTCCCTAAAGACCATGTATACGCAAGAATCAGGAGCTACGATGCCTGCAGGGAAATCTTGCTCAAGAGCAAGTCGAAATGTTGGATTTGCTGGCAACTTCTTTACGCTAGGCCATATCATATCGTATAAATTGTGATCTAATCTTGTTATGCGTAATTTAGAGATTTCAAATGTATGTCTTCTTATGTGCCTGTTGAGTTGGAATTGTGACGTTGTGGATGCCGTTGAAATTGTGGTTCTGGTAGAAGCGGCAGACGATGCAGCGGTGGAATTCCGTCTGCCATGAAGGACGTTGTAACACTTATCAAGAACATTAATCATGTCCTCGTCATCTAGATCTTTTCTTGCCGAATAGATGTCATTCGGTACTGCGGCCATAAAAAATAAATAATTCTTTATAGTAGTTATATACACTACCGGCCATTGAAGTTGGGACAACTGTTGGAATTTTAAAGGTGGAATTTGTTCAATACCCTTAGTATTACTGTAAACAATAATGTTGGGATAACAATAAAGTATTTAGTATTACTGTAAAAACTTCTACAACAAAGTTGGGATAACAATAAAGTATTTATGACGGAAATCTTCATTAAAATAAATATTACAGAGAGAAATTTCAATTTATCCTAATAGCAGGTATTAAATCCATTGGAAACGATATTTAATGAATGGCCTTAATGTTTACAAAAGAGGGAATAGGTATAGGGGGTCGTAAAATTTTAACATGTCTCCGAATATAATACGGAGTATCGTACACTCTGTGAATCAGTCTATTGGTAAACCAATTTCGATACGGATGTTCGGTTGCAGTGTTTGTGGAAGTAATATTTAAAAAATGCCGAAAGGAAAGCCTATAATTGTAGAAAAGCGATCGGCTATACTCGCATTGCACGAGGAAGGATATTCCGTGCGTGTGATTGCGGAAAAATTTTTACAAAATCAACTGTGCATTGACCGGGACATTAGAAGACCATAATCACTTAGGTCGGTCAAGAATGACAACGCGTGCGGAAGATCGACGCCTTACAGTGCTAAGCAAACGAAACCGGCGATTGATGGCGTTCGAAATCGCAGCAGAAATCAAGAAGGGATGCGAACGTCCGATTGCTGTAACCACCACCAAAATGCCGTTTAAGAGAAGCCAGTCTTTACGGTCGAGTTGCGGTAAGAAGACCGTTGCTGCATAGTGGAAACCGCCAAAGACGATTACAGTTGGCCGAAAATTATAGGAATTGGGCAGAAGAAAATTGGAGAAATGCTCTTTGGTCTGACGAATCCAAAATCGGTGTTTGGTCAGAAGAGTTTTCATGAGCCAAACGAAAGACGAAAGGATGTTGCACGATTGCGTTGTTCCCACAGTAAAACACGGTGGTAGTTCAGTGATGGTTTGGGATTGCTTTAACAGTGAGGGGACCGGAGATTTAGTAAAAATCGATTGTATTATGCGTAAAGAAAATTATAGACGAATACTAGAAGAAAACGACGTGACGCGGTTAATTGGGAAGAACTTCGTCTTTGTGCTTGAGGTAACGTTCTGCAAATCATGCCCTGGACCTCGCAGAGTCCGCATTTGTACCGCATTGAACTATTGTAGGATCAGCTTAACAGACGAATACCAAAAGTCTGTCCAACTTCAAAAGAGCACCTGTGGCAATTTCTCCAAACCGAGTGAAACAACATTTCCGGTGAAACTCTAACCAAACTAACAGAACGCATGCCACGAGTGGTCCAGGGAGTATTACAAGCCAAAGAAGGCTATTTCTATGAGCAAAAGATATATCCTAATATTTTAATGAGAATGTTTTGTTTTATTTTTTATTTCTTCTTCTTATTTATGTGTTTATTTCTAGCAAAAATTTTTTTTGCATTATTACTGTTTTTATTCACGTTTGCAATTCCTAACTTCAATGGCCGGTTGTGTATATTTATTTTATAATTTAAATTTTACGTTCACCATCTGAGAGGCGAAATACATTTGAAAGTGAAATTGACACCAACTGCTAAAAACTCGTGACTGTACATATTTAATATTGGCAACATGAAATAAAGCTGCTATAAGACGATGCAACTCAATTGTCGGGTATCGAATACAGAAAATACAATCCTTACCTTTATCGCTTAACATTTCATCTAATACCGATTCTTCTGCGCCAAATCTTTGAAGGAGGATTCTATGGGAGAGCTCATCTTGATTGCTTCTATAGTACTCAGGTATATGTTCTAACTAAAATCAAGAAATTACATGACCAAGCAAAATTTAGTTAACATCTTTACTCACGTTATCAAGAGCTCTTATATCAGCACCAAGATGGACAAGTAAATTATAGTAATGACTATTATCGGCAACTGTAGCTGCGTAATGCAATGGAGTCCGACCGTTATTGTCTACAATAGAAACGGTTTCTGGAAAACGTCCCGCAAGGTATCGTACGATACTCGTATTTCCAAAAATTACAGCAACATGCAAAGGAGAAGCTCCGTCTGGGGATATTTCATCTTTCGCTATTGCAAATTTGCGTCTATCTAAAGCTGCCTGTAATTCTTTAAGGGTACCATTTTTAGCAGCTAAATGTATCCGGTTAATTTTTGCCTGAAATCAGTGAGTTATGAGAAAAAGTGAATATAAGATTTATATCCAACCAACCATATAAATGGGAACATTCTCTAAAAAAGCTTGGAGCTCCACGTTGTCAGATTTTTGTCCGACAAGTTTCTCTCCTTGTCCGTTTAGAACCAACGCGGCGAGTTGTTCCATGTTGCCAGATTCGATTAAAGTTGATACTTCTGGATCAATAGATTTCACGCCAGCAGATGTACCTTCCTCGTTCACCGATTCAATTTCATTCTCACCATTTACTATACCTTCTATAACACCCTCAGCTTCAACTAACTCGGGATGTTTCTCTTCTTCCTCATCATTTTTGGTTTTTGACGGGGAAGAATGAATGGAGTTCGTTGGTGAATTATTATTTGAATTTTTAGGTGATGGTGATTTGTGCTTTGGAGAAGTTGATGGAGTATTGGGATGTTCCTCTGTTTCTGAATTATTTTCGTTTTTCTGTTCTATTTCTGCGGTTTCGATTTCTTCATTGTGGTCTGTAGCTTCTAAGCTATTAGTCTGATTCTTATCACCTTCTTCGACGTGTTCATTGTTGTCTACATTTTCTGATGGTGTTTCTTCATTAGTTTCATTAGCTTCATGATCTTCTGGTTCTTCGGAATCATGGTTAATAGGTTCGACTTCATCATTATGATTTTCTGCGCCATTTTCTTCTTCGCGTTCTTTTTCCTTTTCATCTTCATTTTCATCTGCATGAACTTCATTGTCGTCAGTTTCTTTTTCTATACCACTATCGTTGCTAATTACATCATGCTGAACTGCATTTTCTTTGTTTTCTTCTTCCTTTTGGTCGTGGATTTCTTCTGTATTTTCCTTTTCTGCACCTTCTGGATTTTCTGGATTTTCTTCTTCTGATTTCTGACTCTTCAATTCTTCCTTTTCTTGGTTCAACGATTCTGCTTCGGTTGTATTGCCAAACATTTCAGTGATTTTCTTTTCTGTTTTGGGTGTGTTTTCCGTTGATACCGCGGCTCCAATAAGGCCCCAATCCCAATTGGCGGGGAAGGTCTCTTTCGACATTCGAGGACACTCAGGTAGCATTTGGAGTAATTTGGCATCAATCTCATTGCTTCTGCTACGATAAAACGCAGCTGTCTTTTGTCTCTGTAATAAAATGATCGTTGAGAGAACTTAAATTATAAAAGTGGTTTACCATACATTATCTAATACTGATTCATCAGCCCCAGCAGAAAGTAAGTATTCAAACATTTGACCGCCATCTTTAACGATAGCAGCATAATAAAAGGGGCCCCTTTTTTCTTTTAATTTTGGGAAAAAATTGCTCCCCAGAAGGCCTTTCGTAATACCCAAGACCGGCCGCCTAGAATGATAACAATCTTTAATCTTGCGATTGTATCCCAGTTGAGTGACTCACTTTATGTAATGGAGTCAGTCCATTACTATCTTTCCCGGATAGCACTATTGGAGGTATTTCATTCATGTGCGATTTCAACGAATCCAAATCATTGTTAACAACATCGCTATGGGTATCTTTAATGAGATTCTGAAAGTGAAATTAATGAAAACTTGGCGATATGTCAAAAACAGGTTAATAAATCGTTTACGCGAGTTTATTGTTATATACTTTCATAGGTTAATAATTGATTTTAATCGAAAATGACGCGAAACACTCTTATACGAATGAATTGCGTATTTTGAAAACCATTAACGAACTTGTTTTGAATGATGTGGAATAAACAATATACAACAGTTGAAATCGACTAGTCAAGGTTAATGCTTCCAACAAATATTAAAGAGAATCAATAGGTGTGTATTTCAGGAATCATTTTAAAAGGATTTCTTCTATTTATCAAAATATTCTTCAAAAAATCAAACCAATTTGTTTTAAAAGCTAAAAAGGAAACCCAAGGAACATATTGTTATTGGAATTACGACTACTTTCCTAAATTTGGCTTAAAAAGCAGCAATCAATTATTCTATTTGAAATATAAATATTGTATTACTAAAATTACTATCATAAACAGTAAAATCGATTCTTTTAAATTATAAGGTGTGCCACTTGATTTCTAAGGTAACAAAGCAGTACATACATTTACTAAATAAAAAAAAGATTGAATGTTGTTACTAACCAAGCTAATTTATTCTACCCGATTAAAAAAATGTTGATTTATCAAATCTCTCTATACTTATATATTCTCTGCTTACTGTGCTCTATTGTTGTTGGAGCATCAGCATATACAATTTCTTTAACACCTCCCCATAAATACAAATCAAGATGTGTTAGATCCGGAGATCCAGGTGGCCACCTTACAGGACCATTCCTTTCCAACCATCTTTCGGGATATATGTTATTCAGATAGTGTGGAGGTGCTCCCTTTGCTGCAGTTACATTTCTTCCCGGATTTCAGAAGGGTCATTTGCCAATAATCGTGGTAGTTCATTTTGTAAGAACTCCAAGTACATAGGTCCATTTAAATTATAAAAAAATAAGGTAGAATTTCCAAACGTTAATGCTCCATCGATGTTGCTGATTCACTAGACGTAAAATTTCTTCTGCATAATAGTGAAAGTTATGCTTATTTACCGATCCATTTTTGTCAAAAGTTGCTTCATCAGAGAATAACACTTTAAGAATAAAATAGGGATTTTCTTGTAATTGGCCCGGTTACAAAGTTGAAAACGTTTTTTGAAATTCTGTTCAGTAACCTCCTGATAACGAGGGTGACTCTGTTTCTAGTGAGATACGTTGAAATGGATGCCTATTTAGATAAAACGATATTAGGATAAGTAAACTTGTAGGTCTAGTGACTCAGTCGTGCAATGTCATTAAATGACAATCAAGTGCGTAGAAAGAAGAAAATTGTTTAGTTCGTAAACGCAATGGAATTGAGTAGAGAGAATTTTCGTGCGGTTTAGACGAAAAGCAGTGCAAGGAACGCCTAACTTTAGCATTCGGCGAAGAAAAACCTTCAAGGGCAACCATTTAACGGTGGTTTGCCGAATTTAAACGAGGTCGGAGTTTCTTGACTGATGAATAACATGACACAAAACCAAAAACAGCAGTCACTGCAGAAAATGTTGCTCGTGTCCAGAGCATGATTACCGAAGACCCACACTGCACATACAGTACGATCCAGATGACATTAGGGATTGGATCCGCAGCAGATTTTTAAAAATTTTGCATGAGGAACTGCGGATGAAGAAAGTTGCCGTTGGGTGCCACATCACTTAGCGGAATTCCAGAAGTCAGAACGTGTAAGAGTCAGAGGAAACTCTCAACATGTTGGAAAATGGCGGGCAACGGATTATTTCCAAAATTGTGACAAGTGATGGAGACCTATATACCATTTTATGACACTCCAACTCGACAGGATCCTGTGGTGGATCCATGAAGACGATCCAACACTGACAACACCAAGAAAGCAAAGCTCTATGAAAAAAGTTATGTACGCTGTTTGCTTCAGAAGCACCGGTTTGGTCAAAGCCATTAAGTTAGGAGAACAGCGCACAGTCACTGCAAACTGGTACATTAATAAATGTTTGCCTGAAGTTTTTGAAGGGACCTTTTGTTGCATCACGACAATGCTTCTTCGTATCCGCCTGATTCACCAGATTTGGCGATGTGTGACTTCTGGTTATTCTTTAATTTAATAAAACATCTTCGGGGCCGCAAATTTTCTTCAAAAAATGAGATCGATGCCGTAATTCATGAGTATTTTGGCAGTATTCCGAAAAATGAGTGGCGAGCAGCTTTTGATTTGTGGAAAACACGACTAAATAAATGTATTGAGGTCAAGGGGGACTACTTTGAATATTTATAATAAAATATCGTTAAATTTGTATTTAGTTTTTTTACATCTCACTGGAAACAGAGTCACCCTCGTATTCGTAGAACATATCGACAATTTATAGCTGTGTTCTTACTTATATTTCTTTGTACTTGGATCTTCAGTAACTCTCAACAGAACGTTTAACTAATTTTCTTCATTTCTTGCTCTTTCGACATTTCCTGTTTCAATAAATCTCGTTATTAGTTTTTCAAAATCTCTCTTTTCTGGATGTCTCCTATCTCAACATTTTTCGCTGCAAATTTTGCTGACTAAAAAAAGATTCCTCTCTGCTTCAACCAGTATGAAAATCATATCAACCATATCATCTTTAAAGTAATTCATTTTTATGCAAAACGAACGCATTTCTGTGTATTTTTCATACTTTAACAACTTGCCATTTGTTTAATTTCTCATCAGCCGTCAATTTGTACACTTGTAACATTGAGGTACATTAACTTTATTAACAACTTTCAAATTTTGAATATTCTGAATTATTGTAGAAACCGTTAAAAATAGATATAGGGAAACCTAATATGGATTGACGCAGTATGTAATTCTAATTTTAGTGTATTTGTGAAAACAGTTGCAGGGAAACTATTCAATATAAACTGTTTTGGAATAAATGATTATTTGCTAAATATTTAATAATTTCGTATTTCTACTTTTGCTTTGTGACTTGTTTCCTACACGCAGAAAGTGGTTTTTTCAGAAGCCATTTATTAGCATTATCTTGGTTATTGTTTCTAGGCACTTTCTTCATGTGTACTTCTACAATAAGTTCACTTTTGTTTGAACATTATTCTGTAGATAACCTCTACTTTTAGCCTTTTTAAAATCACAAGCAATGTGAATAATTTTACTGCATTATGTACGGATATGTCGTACTGTTTTAAACAAGGTAAGCGCATTTGATAATGTGCATATAAATAATATGCATTTCAAGAATTCTCAGTAAAAAATGCTTTATTTTAAGAAAATGAAACTATTGATTTATGAACAATACCTAACCACTTTCTGGAATTAAGAAAACTATTTGCTATCCTTAAAAAAATATTGTTTGTGTTATAATGGCCATTTACTTATAATAAGAATCGCTTTCTTCAAATTTTCTGCAAGATTTTCTTAATTATCAAATGTCTTAAGCAAAGAAATACAATTAGTTCATTAGAAGTTTATACCTCTCTTAAGCGGAGAAAGAGACGCTAAGAAAATATTTCTTTTGATTTAAAACAGTTATTGTATTGCGGATAATTGAAACAGTAGTTGTCTTGAATTAATTACCGTATCTAATATGTTCTCTTATGATTAAAAGATTGATAAAATGAAAAAATTGATATTTAAAGCTGTTCATCTTTATACAAATTTCTTGAATATGATTTAATATATTTTATTTTCATACATACATTTTTCTTGTTTCATGTTTGTGTTGTACCCGCAACAACATATGTGGGTAGCTACATAAACATATAATCAATATAACTAGAAGTTAATGCGTAGTTCATAATTTTATTACAAGTATTTTAACGGAAAAAAGAAAGAAATAAATGAAATATTACTCTCTAATTTATAAATCTGCATAAAATTTACATACCATAATATGTGGTACAGCTTCCAAAAACTTCTTCACCTTCGGATTGGTACTGTGTTCGACCAGCAATTTCGATCCGTATCCTTCCCACACGACTTGCTGAAGATTCGCCAAATTGCGTTGGTGAATCCATATCCTGATATTGGATTTCTTGACGTTAAGACCTAGAGAAGGCATCTCGGTTAATTCGGTAAACCTTCGGGAATATTAACCACGACGAACGTTCATATTTTATCACGTTCCGACGTTAAGTGATAATGAGTTTTGTTGTTGAACTGGGTAGCTACCCTCTTATGGTTGCTACACCACGTCGTACATCTAAAGGTCATGTGACTATATTGTTTAATAATTTAACGTAAAGGAGCGATCGATCGAAATATTTTCCGGACACCGTAACGCTATTCTCACTTAGAATGGCTTTTATTATGGGTTAGTGGAATGCCCGTATTTCTCCTCCCTATACAATTAAAAGTTGTAGATATTCGTGACGTTACATGCGGGGGATTCTCCAACATGGTATCTTTCCTATTGATGAGGTTTTAACAACGAATATTAGGAAGCGTAATAATTAGATTTAGAGAGTCTTGAGTATCATTGAAATACAATTGCTGCGATGAACTGTTTTTTAAAATATAGATTAAAATCTTAAACACATTAGAATATATTCTCGTAAGCATTTATTGAAGAAATTGTTTGAAGGAAGTTCTTAATAGAAAGAAATATTGAAGACCTTTGCAAGCGTCGGTAATAGCATATCTACATCCTTGGCTGGTCTATATTGGGACAAGAAATATTATGGGACCAAGTTCTATAACTCTGACGCGTGTATTACTTTCAAATTAATGCTTTAACATCGTCTTGGATCAAAAACTTCTTGGTAGTGGTGGCAGAACTTTTTGATTCAAAACATTAATCCACAACGGCCAAGACACTTTCACCAATTTAACATCGTCTTATAATATTGGCAAGTGGGTCGGAAATTTATAGTAACTTGTTAATAATGATAGCAGGGACTGTGGGGAAACTCGTGCAAAATCACGATTTCAAACAACCTGAACAAGACAAAAAGTTTGAGAAACAACACAGGTGATCTCAGGACTATTAAAAGCCTTAAATACAAAAATTGTTTTTACTTAAAAGCAGATAAAGGGAACAGAATGGTCATTCTGGACAAGCCAGATTATTTCAACAGCGTCAACAATTTGCTTCTATCAGGAAGAATTAAGAAAAAATCCGTTACCACCTATGATCAGAGAAATAAAAGAGCTTCTGAAAAATTGCCCAAAACTTAATAACGCGAACCTTAAGTTAAAACTGTCAATCTCAAACCTAACAGTTTCAAAAATGTACTGTCTACCAAAAATCCACAAACCAGCAAAATCTATGAGACCAATAGTTTTAGGTATAAGCTCATCTACATATAATCTCTCCAAATGGCTAGTAAACGAATACAAAAATTTACCCATCGAAGTAGATAGCCTAGAAGTAAAAAATTCTTTAGATTTTGTAAATAATCTATGTTCTATAGAGGCCGATCGCATGCTTAGGAAAGTTCAACATAGGCTTTATGTCAGAAATTCCACGACCTTAATCCCAACAGAAACTCGCGATAAGAAATTTGGAAAACTTTCCTTCCATAGAGTATCAAAAGGTATTAGTAAAGTTTTTAAGGGACAAGAGGTGAACGTATGTTTCAGTTCGCGAAATACACTCAAAAACCTTCTTTTTAATCCAAAAGATAAACCGAACAAGAGAGAAAGGTCGGGAATTTACAAAGCATGTGGTGATTGTGATAAAGCCTATATTGGTCAAACGAATCGAGCGATAGGTACTTGATTCAATGAACACATCAGGTGTTACAGGTACGGGAAGATAGAAGCGTCAAGTGTAGTATAACACATAAATGATACCGGGCATAATATTAAATTGATTAAAAACGTGATTTCGCCGCTTGAACTGGACGCCTATGAGACTACTTACATAAATAAGAGTGCAAACCTAATCAATAAAGAGAAGGGACCTTTACACTTTTCCTGTCTTTTGGCAAATGTTCTCGGAGGTGAACATTGCCGGTAAAGATAGTGCAGCTTACGTATGCTACTAGCTAAAATAAACCATTTCTTTCACTTTTTCCTAATGCATAAATTATACCTTTTACCTAACTCTTGTTTACTTAGGTTCGAAATTTTGAAGCAACAGTAAGAAATCGTCAATATCAGTATGTTTTGCTTAGTGTTGTCATGTTAACCAAATTATATTAACACCAGAAACCGTTCGGATGTAATTTTGAAATGTAGGACTGACACATTACTATAAATATCTCTTTTACTTTCAATATTAGATACATGCATCATTACACAGGTATACAATTTTTGTATAGTGGATACAGAAAAAATATATAGTGCTATTTAAAACAGTAACTATTCTGGTGTTTGAAACTGGATAAGTTTGGTGTATAATATTGAAAACGCCATCTGTTCCGAAGGCGTTTTAATACCACGTCTAGATAGAGTATGTAATTTAATATATACACATGTATATTCATATGATTGAAAACAAAATTTTAATTGTCCCAAAGTGATTCAAAAATGGAGTTTACAAGGTAAAAGTCGACATTCGAGATGCACTAATTCAACGTATTAGAAATTCAGCAACGGATATTAAAGAAAGACATGAAACGATCAGGGGAGCAATCGGCACCCTTCGTAGATGAAACATAAAATGTTTAGAGGTCAATACTTTTGAAAATTTATTAAAATAATGCTGATTAAAAAAATGTTAATTTACGAAATTTGTAATTACGCTATAACTAGAAAACAAATGAAAATCGCATAAGAACATTTTTTACGTGTACAATACGCTCCTGGAGTTTGGTCCGTTCCTCCCGACTCACCCTGTATTATATACGATGTATTTGAACCATGAAATTCATAAGCAATATTTACCTATAACGAATTTTTATGTTAATAAGATTTTGACAAGTTCTCCATACATAGTTGCAAATTAAGCTTCTTTATGACTATAGCGATTACGGCATTTATGAAGGTTCTATGCTTTTGAAAAGTTACAGTGGCATGTTTAGCAGCCGAACAATAAAATTTATAGTTCAGTAGGCGACATTGGGCTTTACCAACGCATAAATAATAGCTACTTATATTTCGCATAAGTATAGATTTTTGCAGTAAATGTAGCTCGTAAAATATAGTACACATGTGACTTTTTCTGTTTTTCTGTTAAATATGTAATTTTCCTTGGCGTATAAAGAAGTCTAGACCCTGTAAACAATACGGGAATTAGTAAATGTAGCATTTACTGTGAGCTGAAGAAATAAAAAGATTATCGATTTAAAGATGTTAGCGTGCATAACAACCATATGTGGATGTAAATTTGGACATTCGATTTGCGTTCGAAAGAATTCGAGAAAAGGTTATTTTTGGCGCTCGTGTGTGAACATGTGCAAATTTCCAAAATCAGCCGGCCAGTTAGGATTGATTAACGGCACCTAATGCTACGCCCATTTTTAACTTGGCTGCGAAGTTGATTGTCATTAAGAACTTTGAAGGTTTCGAATTTGTAACAAAATCAATTTTATCGCAAAATTTAATATTATGGAAGAGGAAATAAGAAAAAGTTGATGAATGTGTTTAATTTGGAACATGAATATTATTTAATGTTTCTTCTAGTTTCTGAAATGAGTTGTTTTCAGCTTTTTTCAGATGAAACATTTCTTTCAAAACATTTTTGAAGTGCCGTTAGTTTTTAATAAAAAGCACTTACCTATACCATTAAACTTTATCTGATATAAAATGAATGAATAGCAGCACCAACAGTCTCCTTCCATTCAAAAGTGTCTCTAATTGCTTCCGACAACCGGAGCAATTGAAAGTCGGTACAGAGACCTGTTCGAAACCCGAATTGCTCTTCTGGCAGTGGATTGAGAATCGACATTTCCTCTTCAAGTCTAGTTAGGATCACTGATTCAGCTAGCTTGGAGACCGTGGAAAGGAGATTGATGAATCCGTAATTCTGTGGAAGGAGGGAATCTTTGCCGTGCTTCAGGATCGTGGTTGAGAAGGCATGCTTCCAGGCACTCGGAAAATGTTGCAAAGATGGAATAGCATTGATGACGTTGACTAGCACATCTAGTGCAGCGTTTGGAAGAATCTTCAGCGCACCGTTGGAAACTTGATCATGGTTCGAGGCCTTCCCGTTTTTCAGTATTTTGATTCTGGCCGAAAGTTTAGTGCACAACACTTGCTAGAACGATACGAAGGATGGCCTGATACTCTAGGATTGAATTATTGAGGTGTGTGTAATTTCTCTGCTTCCAATTACATTTAAAATAAGCGCTAGTGTATTGAGGTCTGTGTAGTGTCAAAAGAGAGCTATTCTACTAAAACTTTCAATCATGATTATATCTATAACACTAGACATAGAAAAGATGTTTTGCTTCAGGATAGACATACAACTTCGAAGTTTTAGAAGCAAGCACAGCAATGCCAGTAAAGCCTTTAACCGCCTTTCTTCGGCTGTTAGGAATTAAACACCATTCGATTTCCAACATTTTTTACACATATAACGAATGCCTCGACAGACTGTGTTAGCAGTCAGCTTGGTTTGTTTCTTTTTGTTTTTATTTTCAACAATTTATTTTTTTCTATTTATATTTTTGACTACATTTATACTGTGTTGTTTTTATATCTTTTGACAATGACTTCAAATATTTTTTATATGAGTCAATAAAAGATTACTATTATTAAGTGTACATACATCCTAGCATTTGATCTTTTTGAGAAAATTGAGAAAGATTCGTACTGTTGGAGATAACGCCGTTTAGCATGTTTATTGAACAATAACAGATGACACTAATTACAAGCTTTAAATCAGCCCTCAATGTTGTTTCAAAGAAGCCCACGTTCATTTAATTCAGGTGAAATTTGTAGAAATCACAGCTGTTTCGATTCCAGCGATTCAACATCTCCTTTTCCGTTTATTGCACATCATATAAAATATCTTTACCCATAGTGGTGCGTAGCCAAGTTATTGTAATCTTTTTAATGATGGTCTTAATGTTGCAGCTAATCCTGGCACATTTATCGGAAAGTGTGCCCCCTTAGTAAATTTGGAATTTTATAATATGTGGATGCAGAGTTCAATAATGCGGTAGACATTGAGGAGTTTGGTCGCTCGGTTATTTATCGGATTCTCATTGTGTGTTTTCGAAAACATGGAACGTAAGCCTGGTGTACCTCTTACATCGCATGTGAAGAAATATATTTGGCGTTTCCCTGGATTGAAATTTACAGGTTCGCACATTCGTTGCAAATTTTGCGGTATAGAGTTGCTAGGTCCCACGACATTTGAATGTAGAAATCATATTAAAAGTAAATGTCATGTATTGAATTTAAGAAAAAATATTCCGTACTGGCAATTTTTGTATTACTTTATTTTCATGTTGAGCACGTGCAACATCCCACAACACCTAGTAGATAATGAAAACTTTCGTCTTTTTTGGGATAAATATGTTCCATCATGGAAGCTACCAAAAAAAAGACAATTGCGGTACAATTTACCACATGTGCAAAGTACAGTAAAAGACTATATTAAAGACGACTTGAGAAATCAAAAAATCTGGCTCACTGTGGACGACACTATTGATGCTTAGAAACACAGCGTGATTCATATTGTGGCGCGTTCTTTAAAACGTAATGGCCTAGCAGCTTCTTTGTTGTTAGCCAGTAAAAGGATTGAAAGAACTGATGCCGAAACCGTTGTAAACATAATAAAAAATATGTTAAGAGAATTTTGTATCGTAGGAGCCCAAATCACCATGTTAGTTTCTGACGGAGCCACAACAATCTTGAAAGCTGGTAGGATGTTAAAAGTATGCTTTCCGACTTTTCCTCATATAACATGCCTCATACACGCATGTCATCTCGTAGCAGAAACAATTCGAAGCAAGTATCCTAGGGTGAATGATTTAATATCATCTACCAAAAAAGTGTTTGTGAAATCTCCCAAACATATCCGTGTATTGAAGCAGGTTGCTGCACCCGCAACCTGTTTGTCAGGCATTAATTATTACTACACGTTTCTTAGCCAGCCAGATTCCTACAAATTTAAAAACTTGGCGTTTAATACAGGTTCATTCGTTACCAACAAAATCCATTCCAGACAACTTTATTGGAAAAGGTGAATCAATCAATAAGCCCACGTGTCTGATAGCACCGTGTTACCTACTTGAGGAAGAGGACTGGGTCAATGGCAAGTGTAAACTTGAAGTGTGTGTACATACACTCTCGTATTTGACATTCCAAGCAAAATAGGGGGATCCGCAGGACATCAGGGTATTTGAATACTAATCAAGCTCGTGTTGTCGGTAATGAGGGACTTCATTTGCACGAGAAAGCGCATGGTAATAAATTAGACACTTTCTGTTAAAGGTTGCGGGCAGATTAATTAAATCTGAGGTGAAATATCCCTTTTATATAGAATTTTTAATTGTTTTCTTGGGATATTTACGTGCATAATAAGGGACAATATTTATTTTCAAAAAAAATTTCCAAATTTTACATATTTAATCAATAATAGGTTCTGAAAAAGCAGTTTCTATGTAATAAAATATTAACAGCCCACAGAGACGCCTTGTTCCAAACATATTTATTGATTGAGAATAATTGCTGGACTGAAAAATACTGTCTATGTTTTTTTCCATTGTAAAAACGTTTTTCTCGGTATTATCCATTAAAATTAATTTACTGTATAACTAGGTCCATTGATTTATCGATGTGACCCTTAATTATTATTTCATGAACTTACTCTAGGTTATTTGACCTAATTCAATCCTAAGGTAACTGATATTTATGGAATAATATAACAGCAAATTGATAGGTAATACAAAACAATTAAATTTTTGAATTTGTCGTAAGAATACTAGTTGTAAAATTTGCTCCATTCATTACATTATCTTCTTAAATTGAATGTCGCATCCAACCAGTCATAGATCAAATGATTCAGAAGTAATTAACACGTGCGGTCCACGTATTGTATGCCTTAGTCATCTACTAAGAAGGTAATCAAAAACAAATGCTACCATTTGACTGATCTGTCTTTATTTAACATTCAAATAATAATTTGGCAATTTATAGCCTATAGCCATTGCTTAGTTAAGTAAGACAATCAGAAGTTGAGCGGTGCATGGTAAATTTTCAAAATGTTCAAAACTGAACATCGTGCATTGATAAAATTTTTCACCTTGGAAGAAAGGACACCGTCTGAAATCAATGCGTGAATGGACACGGTTTATAAAGGCTCTGCGCCATCATATGCCACAGCTAAACGTTGGTCAAAATTGTTTTGTTGTGGCAGAGAATCTTTTGAAGATGATCAACGCGAAGGAGGACACCAGAAAAGATCAAATTGGGCGAGGAAGTCATACTGAGTGATAGACGGCTGAAGGCTAAGGAGATGCGGGAACAAGCAGGGGTTTCAAAACTAGCGTTTTGAAGATCTTGCACGCGCATTTGGGTATGACAAAAATTAGCGTAAAATGGGTTCCAAAATTGTTCAACGCTTTTCAAAAGTAACAATGTATCGAATGCAGCCGAAAGTTTTTTGAGCTGTACGAAGCCGACAAGACGACCATTAACTAAACAGTGACTTGAGATGAAACGATGATTCTATATCATGATCCTTTGTTTAAAACAGAAACGATGGAGTGGCATTGGAAAGGCGAACCCATTCATAAGAAGCCCAAGGTATAAAATGCACAAAAAAGGTGATGGCTACAATTTCTGGGATAGCCAGAGCATCTTGCTAATCGATTTTAAAGAACGCCACACCACAGTAAACGCAATATATTACGCCGACTTGCTACGCCAGTTAGGGCAAGTCATCATCGAGAAACTTGGGAAATTTGGGAGGAGGTGTCTGGTTCTTGCACGACAATGCTCCATTCCACACAGCTACAATTTCGAAGGCTACTGTGTGCCAGTGCGAAGTCAATGAATTCGATCACCCACCTCTCGAGCAGCTCTTGCGTTAAGCAGTCCAAGAACTGCTCGACAGCTGGTTTGGCATCTGTATTCCGGTTCCTGTCGCTACGTTCTAGACGGCATGACTATATCTCTTGACACTAGTTGACACCAGGAGATATTTCAATGCTGTTTTTGGAAATTAGTGGCATAAACTGAGAGGCAAACAGCAATGTGAGCGAGAAGAAAAAGCGCTTGGAACAACGCTGATGACGCCAGGTAGGCAGAAACATGTCCCTTGGTTAGTACTTGTCACAATTGAGGACAGTAACGAATTACTTTGTTTAAACTGATTGATTAAAATGTCTTACCGTCACATTAACTTTTAAACGTCAGCAGTTAGCGTTCCTAGAAAAAAACGATTTCTACTTTTTATGAATTGATTTTTGGTATTATCGGCAAGTTCGTGAACTTCGTTATTTTAAATAGAACATTCTGTATATTTTTACGTTTTTTGGAAAGGCAAGTAAGGTAAACCCAATGATTCCACATATGTTATACTTTAGCCTAAAAAAACATTACGGTATGCAGTAATAAAGATTTTGGAAATCTGTTTTTGTTGTTATGCAAAATTGGCTAGGAAAGAGCGTCAAATTGTCTCCTCTGACTTCAGGTTGGAGATCTAGGCGACGTAATCATGACAGTTGCCAAATTCTCAATTTCTCAAATCTCAATTCTTTTTCTTCTTCTTCTCTGTTTCTCCTTGTGCCCACAGGGCGTCGGAGTAATTCACAATTCTAAAAGCGTAAATTATTCTTGTTATTTATTGTTATTACATTCTGTTTGATATTCATATTGAAACATTAATATCAAATAAAGCATGCTTTATTAAAATTTCGATAAACAAGAGTTTTTTTTGTTTATTGTGTTTGGCGATATGATATGATGGCCATTCACATCAGAAAGCAACAAACAGAAATTGAAGGAAAATGTATTAAATTGAAAGTCAGTAAAATGTACAGCATAGTCATTGAAGTTCAGTGAGAGGTTATTCTGATGAGAACAGGGACACACATTTCACATTCCGGGGCCCATGAGAATGACTAACGAGGACACTACAAGAATACGGCCATCGGAAAACTGTTGAACCCGCACAGGTGAAATAGTGTCACGTAAATGCCTCGCTATCTATCTAGCCTATATAAATATGTATTGGTACTTACCTTTGAAAGAGGTTTAGGGGGTAGCTCTTACAAAAGGTACTCCTATACACGTTTCACTTCAGTATATTTGTCTAGTCCCTACACACTTGTTTTTCTATATCTAATCTCGCTTAAATCTAACTTACAACTCTCTAGCTCATCGATCTATACGCCAGAAGACACATCGCATGCTGTCTCAGCGTCTATCTGACTTCCGGCGCATCGACCGATGATCTGGACACATTTTTTTACCAGTGGAACTTTCCGTGGCAATAGGGATGGCTGTCTGCATTCTAGTTAACCTCCAATCCTAAACCTCAGCTGTAGAAGCGTTTTGATAATTAAGTTGGACTGTTCCGTAATGGTCATAACTTACTTGGATATGTCCAAAGTTGGATGACATTTTAAAAAACTACGCAAGTTACATTCTTATTGTTGGGAGAAAATTGTGTTACAATGCACATTTTCTTAAATATTTTGAAGAGTATCCATTTTATGAATATGACATGTAGTTGTATTAAAAAAGAATTAAGTTTTGACACTTTCTCCATTTGAAAGTTTTTGCATCATCTGTCAAAAATGTTCAAAAAATGCAAATATTTCAAATATGGTTAGAAATAGTTTTTTTATCAAACAAACCTTAAAATTGCACTACGAATTCGAAAATGTAATAATATACAAGGTATCGCTACGTTCAAATTTCGAGAGGTGGGCATTTTGAAAATAATATTAATTAAACTTTTTTAAGTAATAAGTATGTTTATTTGACGCAGTTTATGGCCTATAACTTTGAAACAAATAACAATCGATCTACAACTGTTGTGTTTTTCTTCTTAGAATTAAGTCTACTTTACACTCTCAAAATTTGAACGTAACAATACGGGACAGCTTGTATAGGTGTTCTGTTTAAAATAACAAAATTGACAGCTTCTTCCGGTAGAACTGAAAGTGCTAGATAATTGAAAATATTATTATTATTATTATATATTAGCAAGTCTTCAGAATTTTCCAATGTCTAGTGCCCAAACAATGTTAAGGCACAAGAATAAACCACTTGAAACCACTAGAAAACTGAAGGCATGCACATTTTTAAACGGAGGTCTATCATGGCGTGATCTAGGTACACCGTGGTATGTTCCCATCAAAACTACAAATTTGTAACATGTTCTACACTAGGATATTTATGTTATCAAATGCTATGTCTACCATCTACATGCATAAATGGTTTGAATTTAAAATTAACCCAGTACAACTTGTACATTTGTATACGATTTTCTTGTTTTGTACACTATCGGTATTTACAAATTTTTTTTTTCTAGTTTTACTTGAAAAAGCCTCTAGAATGTTAAAAGAGGCTATTAATAAGTTGTTCTTTTTGTTATACGTGCAGACGTGGTATTGACATTTCTCCGTTGTTTTCTGAATACATTACACTAACAGTTAGCAATAATTCTATGTATAACCTGACATGTTCTAATTTATGGACATAATTAATTTTAGAAATTTATTAAGAAAAAAGAAACCAATTATTTATAAGAACAATATTTTCACGATTCCTTCAGTTATTGTTATTATCAATCTTTCGTTGTTTCGAGAATGAAGTCATTTCGGTGATAATTAAGAGAGACGGAAATTGATTACGAGCGTATGAGTACCTCGAATGCCGTAGATACAACGTCGTCATGCAATAGAAATCAACTTTTGCAAGATTCTATCGCATACTCGACAATAACGCAAATTACCTCGCTTTCGCATGAAGCTAATCGGATATTCCCTGAATTTGAAGGAACTAAAGTTTTTAACGTCGATTCATTTACATGAAGAATTACATTCGTTTTCTTTTCAAGTAATAATAATACTTTATTGATTGAAGGTGTCCACAAGAAAAATAAAATCAATAGTCAAATACGACATAATAAGGAAAAAATTCAAACAAAAAAGCAAGAAAAGATTAATTAACTAAACAGATGAAGAGGAAATACGAGGGTTGCTTTTTATATTTCGGGACTGGACTATCCTGGTGCTGCCATCTACCAGCCGACATCCCTATCGTAAAGTTCGAGTTTTTGTCGGTATGCTTTACTCAAAACATTTTGACGTACAGGCGTCATTTGTGTTGTTTACAGTGAGTTTTCGACGTGGATTATCGCAATAACAGTTCATCCACGAACTGAATTCGACTTTTGGCGACGAAGCACCATCAAAAACCACCGTATATCGGTGGTATACGGAATTCCACGGTGGCCGTGGTTCGCTCAGTGATGAATTTCGTGAAGGTCGTCCTAAATCGGCTGTTGTTCCAGAAAACATCGATGCTGTGCGTGAACTCATATTGCAGGATCATCATGTAACTTATAATGAGATAGAGGCACTCTTGGGCATTAGTGTGACCAGCAACATTTGGCCACCAAAAAAATTTGTTCGCGTTGGGTACCATATAATTTGACATTCGCACAAAAAAGGGCTCGTGTCGAGTGGTCAAAAGAAATGCTCAAGAAATACGATTGCCGTGTTTCCAAACACGCCTATGACATCGTTACAGGCAACGAATCATGGATCTATGCATATGAGCCCGAGACGTCTTCAGAGACGAGCCGAATCCAACAAAAGTTGTTCGTGCACGAAGCACTTCGAAACAAATGGTGCCCTGTTTTTTTGGAAAAACCGGACATGTGGCATCTGTACCGTTAGTGCAACGTCGGACGGCCAATTCTGAATGGTATGCATGTTATGTTATGTTTGCCAGAAATCTTCAGAAAAATGAGTGAAACCAACCGCCGAAGACGCATCGTTCTCTACCAGGACAACGCAAATTCTCACACATCAGCTCAAACAAGAGAGTTCTTGAGGACCGAAAAAGTCGAATTGATGAGTCATCCGCCGTACAGCCTTGATTTGGCACCCAATGACTTCTTCTTACTCCCGCAAATCAAAAATAAATTAAGATGTCAACGTTTTTCAACACCTGAAGAAGCGGTTGATACGTTTAAAATGTATGTCTTGGAGGTACCTCCGTCGGAGTGGCAAAAGTGCTTCGAAAATTGGTTCAAGCGCATGCAAAAGTGTAGTGTATAGATCTTGATGGAGACTGTTTTGAAAAGCAATAAAGCCATTTGCGATGATTAATTTCTTTTTTTGTTTTCTATTCCTGAAATATAAAAGGCAACCCTCGTACGAACAAAATAAAAATTAGTACAGACAAAAAAACTAACACAAAACGTAACGATGGGGTGACTTAGCTCTGTAGGTTAATTAGTGAGGTTGAGAAACTCTTTCCGTACCGGATTATCAATTCGGACAACAAAGCCTATAAGAATTAGCTCTTTTTGCCGCGGATACATTTTGGCTGTAGGCCAGTGTAATGCAAAAGATGCTAAACGTCTTTCAAATAAGTGTTCTCTTTATATGATCCTCGGCGACTAATTTTGAGAAGCTAGGACTTTTGAATACTTACCATCTTTCGCTGCTGTAGTTTTTCTTGAGTTATTAGCAGTCTTATGCGGGCTAGGTAGTTCCAACTCGGATGGATGTTCCATGTAATACTTAGGAGAATGTTGTTTGAAATCCGTAACACCAGGATCTGCACCTGCATACTTCAAAAGCTTTTGTATGTAGGCTTTATCCTTACACATCGGCGTGTAATGGTATGCGGTGCGTCCTTCCTAAAATTTAACATTCAAACAAGCGATTTTCATTCACAATTGATGGATACTTACTGCATCCCGCAAATGTACAGTTGGGAGGTAATTTTCAATCAGATACTTGGCGATGTCCTTTAGGTCATAGTACACGGCTTTATGAAGGAGGCCAACGCCTGCTTCATCCTTAGCTAAGACCAGTTTCTTCTTCTTCTCCGGTTCCTCATCTAAAAGGGATTGGAGTTCTTCTAGTCTTCCACTGTTGACAGCATCGTGAAGAAGACTGATCTTTGACTGTAAATGAGAACTTCTTTTTATAAGTGTGCCCCCGTCAACCACCATCTATAGCTGCGTCATTTGGTTAAAGTTTGACAGCCATTGAAAGCAGACAACGTCGTGCATTTTGACGAAAATGGAAAAACAGTGAATTTCGTGTATTCATAAAGCATTATCTTTTGCGGATGAAAACCATCACTCAAACCAAGGCTAAGCTTGATACATACTATGGGGACTCTGCACCATCAGAATCAATGGTAAAGAGGTGGTTTACTGAATTTCCTTGTGGTCGTACAAGCACTTATGACGCCGAACCTTCTGGATGCCCAATCGGGATCGCTACACTCGAAACAATCGAAAAAATCCATTATATAGTGTTGGCCGATCGGAGATTGAAAGTGCGTGAGATTGTAGAAGCCATAGATATATCACATGGCTGAGTGGTTGATTTTGAATGATCACTTGCGTATGAGAAAGTTATCCGTGAGATGGGTGCCGAGTTTACTCACAATTCATCACAAATGCGATTGTGTGACAACTTCGAAGGAGTGTTTAACGTTGTTTAACCGTAATCCGGACGAATTTTTGCGCCGTTTCATAACCGTTGACGAAACCTGGATGCACTACAACATACCGGAGACCAAACAGCAGTCGAAACAATGGATTTCTCCGTGCGAATCGGCGCCGAAGAAGGCCAAGGTGGGTCTGTCAGCCAACAAGGTCATGGCGTCAGTTTTTTGGGATGAACGCAGCATAATCCACATCGATTACCCTCAGAAGAGAAAAAGAACCAACGGTGAATATTACAGCAACTTATTGGACAGGTTTGAAGACGATTTCAAGAAAAAACGACCACATTTGGCTAAGAAGAATGTGTTCTTCCATCAAGACAGTGCACGGGTGCATATGTGCGTAGTCGCCATGGCGAAATTTCATGAATTGGGGTATCAATTGCCCCCTCCACTCGCCATATTCTGTGGATTTAGCCCCCAGTGACTATTTCCTGTTTCCAAATCTGAAGAAGTGGCTCGGCGGAAAGAGATTTGGCTCCAACAATGAAATTGATAAATCCTATTATTCGGAAGGGATCGAAAAATTGGACGAAAAATATTGAGCTAAAAGGGGACTACGTTGAGAAGTAAAACGTTTTTTTGCCGGAAAAACTACCTCTCATTCAAAAAGTCACGGACATATTAACCCACCCTCGTAGTTTGTGGCTGCAGCGTTAGCCACTGTCGTAATTTCATACTTCCTCAAGATTCGGAAAAGGGACTACTGGATTATATGCTTCCCGCCCAGAAGTTCACAACGTAAGTAATGGCAAAACCACGGTTTGAAGAAAAGCTCACAAAGGGAGAAACAGAAGATTACACAATTACATTGCACTACACAAACACACTACGAGTCACGTCTTAAGGAAATATTAAGAAACTACATTTCTATTTTATTGTCACAAAGAACATAATGTACGAACTTGAAAACTTGGATATTCGAAGATTATAACAACGGTTTGTAGATGGATGGATTTTGTAACAGTGTTGTAACATTAGAAAGAAACAGCCAATTAGGATAATTCATAATAATGCCCTTCAGATTCTTCACTTCTTCTTATTCGCATCTTTTAAGTTGATTTTGTTGAGATAACTATGTTCCACCTTCTGCAAAAGTTCACTGATGAGCCGTAGACGGCGAAACGCGCGTGTGTACATGGACGACGTTGGCAGCTTGTATCATTATTAACTATGTTATCTCAAAAAGATTTTATGATGTTTCTTAAACCGCACGCTAAGTAGTGCAACATTTCTGAAAACGTAATTTTGTTGGTGATGAATTCTTTATAGAGGATGCCTGATTCTGTCCTCTTATAGTATTTACCACACTTTCTTTACACAACCTTTTTAACAGTATGAAGTACACCTATCGGTTTCAAAATATGAAGCAAAATTTTTGAATTTTTGCAATTTAATTTGGTAAATTGATTTACCTTCGTTGCCACCCAATCGAATAATTTTTATGGGAGAGGGGATATTTATGTTCTGTAACTGTATTGCAACACTTTTGCTATACGTAACAATCAATACATTTGCGTCAAGATGAACGAAAATGATGTACTTTAATACAGCTGTTTAGATTTCATTAAGTGTCATTTTTGTTTGCTTACATAATTTAAATTGCCGCCACTTTGTGCGCATGCTCCTTGTATATATTCAGTACAGCAGTACCATTGTAAGCCGTTGGACAGTACAGCTAAGATTCGGTATAACACAAAACACGTGCATTCATTGTAAGCCATTATTTGTGAATTAAAATCAAGTAAAAATAATCTACAGTCTATTATTAAACAATCAACAACAATGTTGGTCCTTCGTGTCGGATATTCTACGTTATTCGAAAACGGTAGCGAATATTCAAGCAACGCATACAACGACGATACAAAGGTAGATCTCCAATATTTCATTTTAAATATCCATTTTCCCTTGTGCTGTTCAAATAATGGCTGATTTAAAAAAGCTAAAGTTAAAAAAAGCTTCTTTTAAACAATCACCATAAATATTGCAAATATTCTTAGTTGCAACTGTTGCATTCATTCCGACATGAAACTTAAACATCCTACAGTGACGAATATGCTCTTCGGATGGTTGAAAATCCGCCATTTTAAACCACAGCAATAAAAATATTTCTTAATCATAATAATATTATGATTACAGTCTAGGTTAGGTAAGAAACTCATAAAAAGCGTTTAAACACTTTGAATTGATTACCCATGGATACCTCTGTATTAGTTTAAAGTTCTGATGGACATTTCTCTGAGAACCGCGGTATGCACAATCAACAGATTGTTCTACTTGTGAACCGTATGTGTATATTCTACTTATTTCAAATATATCCCTCTAAGTGTATAGAGCTACAAGGAGATTATGTCGAGAAATAGATTTACTAAATGCGTCGTCTTCCGTAACACAGGTATTTACCATACCGTTCTTGTGGTTGATGTAAGAATTATTGTTATACCAGTTAAAATTACACTAATTTTGTTGCAGAAATTAATTCCTAATAGAACAAAGCTACGTAGGTTCTTAGGAGCAATTTCAATAATGATAAACGGGATCATTCCCTCAATGATACATGCAATTTAGAACATTCTAGCAAGCACGGTTTTTAACCCACTTTATATTATCCCTTAATTGCCCTTATGGGTATTGAGCGAAGGTAAACTTTATTAAAAATGTGCAACTGAATCTACCCGAGCCATAGTGACCGGTTGCATGTCCAGACATGATACCGATCACGCTATAGAACGGTATTCAAACTTTATAAATAAATAACGCGAAAAAGTATACATTAAGTCCATCGGAAAGGTGACGCCGGTAAAAGAGCGCATTCAGGTTAGAAAAATAGGGTGAATACACCTATTGTAGGTAAATTACGATATACTTACTCCGACAAATGTATACATTCATCAAATGGTGCATATTTCAAACATTATATCCGGTAACATGTCATGTTGTCACAGCGGAATGTGTTATCAACACACCTGCTATTTCAATTTTCATGTGAAGGTGTGGGTGTATATTGCATAGACCGGAAGCAAGGCAAGTGTTTGTACCCACATTGTCCGTATATTATTTTCATGGTGCTAAATGTAAAACGTTGATAATGTTATGTCAATGACCTATAAATATTTTATTTCGTCTTTTAGAGTCGGGGGGACTGTTGCACGTTAATTCGTGGTTAATGTATGTACTTTCTTATCGCTAATAGAATTGGGAGAATTAAGCTAAAGCCATCGATTAACGATTAGGGAATTGGTTTCTTGGCAGACAGATTACTGTTACAACACGAAATAAAGATCAAGCAGCCTATAATCTATATATGACAATCTATAATTAACATGTTTGCATTTAACACGAAGCTAGGAATCATTATTACAGCTCACGCATACTGGAACTTAATAATTCTAAAATTCAAAATTGGTGGGGGCGCCGGCAAAAAAGCAAAACTTACCATTAAGGTTGGTACGCTTTTTAAGAACGATCTTGTCCTGTAATCGGCTGAATATTCACCAACTAATTTCCTTCCTTGTCCCTCTAGCAAAACATATTCCAATTTCTCGATGTCTCCGCTTTTGATCAATTGTTTTAGGTGTAAGGAGTCGATTTGCAATACTGAAAAGGAAATAGCATACTAAGTATTATAAATAATCATCCCATTTTACGGTATACAAATAAACAGAAACATAATAATAAAAATAGTGCACGAAGATGTAGTACATCGGTAAAAAAAAGTTTTCCAGCACATGCAAATACGATTTGATTTAAATTAGTGTCAAAAGTGTTTTTGTGTTATAACGGATCGCTTTCTTCAAACTTTCTACAAAATTTTCTTGAATCGAGTTAACAAATGTCTTTAACAAAGAAATACAATAATTTCATTGCAAGTATATACTTCTCTTAAGTGGAGAAAGGAACGCTAAGAAAATATTTCTTTTGGTTTAAAACAGTTATTGTATTACGGATAATTGAAACAGTAATTGTCTTGAATTAAGGCGGGGAGCTTTGATACAAGTAAACGTTTCTCTGCCTGTACAAGTTTTATTAGTCACCATTGGGAACTGTTGGTGAAATCTATTAATAGATTTCCGTAAAATTTTATTAGGTAAATGCGCTGTTCCAGAGTTAACATTTTTAATACAGAAAACTAGATGAAGAACACATAGTCAGTACGTGTTCAAACTTGATTATCTATCTCAGATAGGTAATCAAGTTTGAACAAATACAATCTCATTATCTAAAATAATGGTAATTGCTTTACTTCGATTCGGATTTAATTAAGTCGAGTTGATCTTTTTGAAATTTTGCATAGAGCCATAGTTTTATATTCTGAACAACATTTCTCAATAACATTTTGCCGTATTATTGATCGAAAAGCCGTTTCACCTGGATAGAAAATAGTTTTTCACATTTTTCGTAGCCATCTTAATTTATAAAAAATAAAAATCTTTTTAAAATATTCGTCAGATTAAATAGGTCGGAATCTCCAAATATTAAAATAAAATTCTTAAATTTTTTGTCGATTATACCTATAGTGAACTCAATCCAGGGACACATTGTGATATGAAATAAAGTATCAAAACTTACCTTGTTAACTTTTATTTAAAGACTTCATTACATTACATAAACTTGCACTCCAACTACTTTTAACTTCCTAAATTTACTTTAAACTAAATAGAAATAAACGTTGCGATTTCAAGATTATCAAAATCTTTCGTGTTCGTGGTTTGGGAATCAGTGCGAAACTGAAAGGAAAAAGGAAGGGAAAGTGGCGTTTAACTGGGTGCTAGAACAGTAAAAATCCTTATCGTGACAAAAAGTATTCAGCTTCTCATGCACCGATCGTTTTGTGAAATTTCCACACTCCGAAATATTCGTGTGGCAAAGTATTATAAGCAATAACATTTGTTTGATCAATTTTTCCGGTTCTGGGTGTATTTCTGCCACTTCGCCAGCATGCTTCTTACAGGTGATAATTTTATATATATTTATCGTGGGTGAAACGCGATGTTACAAAATTAGAAAACGTGTAGACATAACTAATGGTCCTAAGTATCAACTTTCTCGGCTGAAGGGGAAGAGGGTATATAAATAGAGATGTAATATACTTAACGTTAATCGTGCTGGATGTAACACTGCATACTTTTAAAATTTGGCTTCGCTTTTCCTACTGTTGCCCTTGCCTTTGCGGAAGTTTTCTCAAATTATTTCCGTTCCTCGCCACCGGTTGCCTCCACTTTCAATAACACATCAAACTGTATAACACTTCAAGAATTTTCTGAACGAGAAGTGTTTTGTAGTATAACGAAGCTTAAATCTACTTTCACGTCTGGTCATGATGCTATTCCCAGTTTCTTTGTGAAGGATTGTGCAAGAATATTGTGTGAGCCGTTAACAACCATCTTCAATTTGATTATAAAAACAGCAGCATGGTTTTCTTAGTGGCCGGTCTACTACGACCAATTTAGTAGAAATTACACAATATATTAGCGAAGCTATTGACACTAGGAGCCAAGTTGATGTCATTTACACAGATCTCACGAAAGCCTTCGACTCTATAGCTCACTTTATACTTATATCTAAATTGGATGCATTCGGTTTCTCTAGTACTTTTTTGCAATTTATATTTGGATACGTAACCAATAGATTAATGCTACGTTTCTTATAACGGATACAATTCGAGACGTTACACACCTTCTTCTGGGATAGGACAGGGAACAAATCTCTGTCCGTTCTTATTTAATATTTATGTTAATGATCTACTCAAAAGTTTGAGCTGTAAAGTTCTGGCATACTCAGATGACCTGAAGATTTTTGCAAGGATAGTGACACTAGATGATTGCAGGGAATTACCAGAGAACCTCCAGAACATACAGAGCAGGTGCGACCGTAATAGAATTAGCCTAAATATTGATTCCTACGCAACAAATGAAGTCCTAATATCTTGAGTGAAAGTATTTAGAGATTTGGGTATTTTGTTTAACTCTTCATTACGTTTCAATGACTACATTCGTGATATTTGCGCATCAACCAATAAAGCTTTGGGCTTCATTATGAAGTCCTGCATACAATTCTACAGCTTTGATGTCTCTATATTACGCCTTTGTCAAAAGCAAATTGGAATACGCTAGTGTTGTATGGTATCCACACTATCTGCACCTTCAGCTTTTCGTGGAACATGTACAGAGACAATTTCTAAAGTATTTATCATTTAAGTGTGATGGTTCATACCCAGAGAGAAATTTAGATTACGGTAGTTTCTTGGATCGACATACGTTGGATTCACTCGCTAGCAGAAGAGAGAGGCAAAGTGCGAAATTCATAGTGTAACAGATCCACAATAAAGTTGATTCTCTCTCTTTGCTAGTCCAAATAAATTTTATAGTGCCGACACATTTAACCCGGTCTTTCGACACCTTCCTAATCCCTAGGGCAAGAACCAATACGTTAGTGAAGGCTCCTTTGTATTGCCTCGGTATACCTGATCTTACTTAAGTAATAATACATATACATACATATATATATGCAGTAATACTTATGTAAAATAACTTTATAGAAGTTGATAAAATAACTATAGTGAAACAATTAATAATAATAATGCTTTATTTGTCTAACAAAAACAGAATTCCAATTACAGGACAAAAAGAAATTCAATTCATTGATACAAACACTTATATGGGCACACAGGATGGTTTTTATGTTGTTCCTGAAGAGAATCTTGCTGACGTGATTGGTGACATCTTGAATGTAGGGTTTTGCTTACAGAAATGAGGGGAGTCGCTGTGGAGAAGGGTTGGCGTCGCAGTTAATGGTAGTTCGAATATCTTTCCTAGAATAATCATTGCGGTTCAGAGTTTCGATGATATGGTTCAGTTTTTGATGAAGCAAATTGAGTTCAAATGGGGAAATGGCCCATTGAATAAGAGAGTTGAAAATACCGCATTTTCGGGCTGGGTGATGGTGTGAGAGACCATTGAGATATTTATCCGTGTGCGTGGGTTTTCGGTAAACGGAATGTCCCAGCGTACCGTCAGGACACCGGTACACGAGAACATCTAGGAAAGGATAGTTCGATTCAACCTCCATGATGAAGCGTATGGAATCATGTTCGGAATTTACAAACGATAGGAAATTGTTTAAAGATTCGTGTCCCGGAGACTAGATAAAAAAAGGTGTCATCAACTCCCTGTACCAACCCTTTGGCTTAAGGTTGTATAATGATAGGACTTGTTGTTCGAACGCTTCCACAAAGATGTTGACGACGACAGGAGACAGAGGAGATCCAATAGCTGCGCCTGAGACTTACTCGTAGTAGTTACTATGAAACTGGAAATAGGTAGAAGAAAAACAAGCTTGAACTAAGTAAGGCAGATCATCCGGTTGGTCATTGGATATGAGGAATTCTCTAATAATGGATACTGTACCCCTTATGGGAACTTTGGTAAATAAGGGTATCAACGCTGAGAAATAAATCACCAGGTTCTACCCTCCACTCTTTCAGGCGTTGTTGGGAATTTTGGATGAAAAAGTCGCTGTGTCCAACGTAAGGTTTTAGAAAGTTAGAAAGGTATTTCGATAATTTGTAGGTAGGGCTATCGATAGTACTTACAATAGAACGTAAGGGGATATTGGGTTCGTGAATTTTAGGGAAACCGATTAACTTAGGGGTTGAAGAATCTCTAGGGAGAAGTGACCTCTGGGTATCGGTTGGGATAGATGACGTTATAATTGAGTTAATGATGGATTCGGGAAGTAGGATCACGGTTAAGAAATTGATAGATACCGTGTTGCAGCAAGGAAAGGACTTTTTGCGCATACTTTTCACTGTTCAGGATCACCGTAGTAGTCCCCTTATCAGCTCTTAGTACAGCAATTTTAAGGTCGTATTTTAGGATTTTTTAAGGCCAGGGTTTCTGACTTAGGGAGGTTTGATTTTAGAGGTTTGGCACGTGCGAGGATTTTAGATGTTTCAAAACGAATGGGGTCAGCAGTTTCAGATGAAAGACCAACAAGGGCGGACTCCATGCCCGTAATGGTGTCCTCAGTAGTAGAGGTCGACTGGAAAGGTTTATAACATTATGTGACATGACTCTAGAATTCCGGGATGGTTTAGGGATTAGGGAATTGAATTTTCGGGTTTGTTGTGCGGTAGTAAGTGAATGGATTTTTTCGGCTTAATGATGCGATTTAGGATATTAAAATCAGATGGAGATAAGACGAATGATAGCTATAAATGTAAATGAAAAAGTTTGATGGAAGCGGAGTTCAGATCACGTCTAGTTTGCTTAATTCGTCCCCGAACCAATGCAAAACTTGCGCAACGAAAAATCTGGTTGGTAGAAGGAGAAGCAATGTGGTGTTTGATAACAAGAAATTTAGGAATAATATGATTATCTCTGCATCTAAGTAAAAAGGGATAAAGAACAAATAAGCCTTGCCAGCCTTTGTCGTAGTTTACCAAGTTCTCTTGTCCTCTTCTCGATATTCGATAAGATATGATTATGTTTAGTGTTAGCCATTCGCTAAGAAAATTCCTGTTTCAGATATAGAATGACTTTTTCCGTATAAAATATCTGATTGCCAAGGTACAGAGAATTTCACCTCTGACCCAATTTTCTTTATTCTTAGGTACACAATACAACACTGTGTTCTTTGAACTACGTACTTCTAGTTATTACAGTAACTAGTATGTAATGGTAACGATCAAAGAGGCTTGTCTTGATAAACTTTTACAACTGTTCATTAAAATCATTCCTACGACTTCAATATTTTCTTTATTTGCGACCTAATTTACTTTACACTTATAACTTAATTCATACCTTGTATCTAGGACACTTAAATAACGCCCGTAATAAGTTTCCGTAAATAGTACCCTCTTATTCTATTCTCAAGATCAATGTCTACCGCAGAAGGACATCCATCAAAACAAATTTTTATAAATTATTCCGGCGAAAATTTCTGATGGGATATTGATCGTGTTCCAAATAGGTAATCAACAAAATAAATAATGCACTCTATAGTCCACATGGAATTGCTTTTCGGATGTACAGTAACGTTAAGATTGACATTTAACGTAAATGTGAACTTCGGAAGTACATTAATTGGAAAATACCGTGAATTCTTGCGGATAAAGAATTATGCGTAATAGCTTCTTATATCGTACTATTAATAATTCACTGGGCAGCAAACTTTGAAATGTTGTTTGTGTCATGCATAATTTCTATCAATTATACTTAAATTGACGCTGCTAAATCCAAATATATTAAAATAAATTCTGAGCTGGTTTTAGTTTTTTGTGTAACAAAACTTTGACTATTTAACGTTTTGATAACTACACAACTTTCTTTTTTTTTGGTTTTTCGCTTGTGGCTGATGACTCCCGAATTCTCATCTAACATGGTGGGGTTCCACTTTCCCTGATATTTGTATTTATTAACGATGTCAGAAATGCTATTTCATCTGACTGTCTTTTATACGCAGATGACTTAAAGATCTTCCGTAAGATTACAACTGATAAAGACTGCAAAATCTTGCAGAATGACATAGCGTCCCTGGTGCGATAACGGTTTTTCCCCAACAGGGTGTAAAGGGTTTAGTTTTTCGGGGGAGTAAATACAGTTAAGTATCCATAGGGGCTCTGTAATGCACCTCTGGATCGCTGTTTTTCCTTCACGGACCTTTGTGTAACATTTGATGCGAAATTAACTTTTAACTTGCACGTAGAATCTATCTGTTCTCAATCATTAAGAACGATTGGCTTTTTTTACAGAACACTACGGTTTAGGAAACAATTCCCTTGTGAGCTTTTACAACGCATTCAACAGATCGATGGTTTGGTTGTATGGAATCCAACGTACGCTAAATACCTTTTTACGTATATATTTATTTAGGGATATGCTTTTTTCTCTTTCATTTTTTTTAAATATTATTGTATAATTATTGTTTATATATATTGAAAAATCTTTCTCAGGGAATTTTGGGAAAATTGTCAAATTTTCTAATTTTAAACTTAATTAACAATTCTTAGTGGGTTCGGGAGTATCCCTGGATACCCTTTCGGCAATTTTAAAACGAATTTCCAAATTAATAAAACGAAATTAACGAATTTTAAGATCCTAAATGTGACTAACCTTAAAATTTGAACGATGCCAATGTTATATAAATTTTGTTTATAAAACCCCAAAAAACTTTGTTCGGGAAAATTTTAAACCCCTTTTTCTTCAAAAAAGACTTTGTTTCACAATCGAGCACTTTCATGGGGGTCGGAGTTAAGAAACACTTTATTCAACCCAAGACTGAATAAAGATTGATGAAAAATTATGGCGTCGCCCGCCTTTTTTTTATTTTAAATCGCGAAAGACCGGGTTTTTTTATTCCACGAATTCCGATAATTTAACCCAAATGAAACTTTTACTATGAATTTCGATGAAATTAAATTATTTCTGCAAATAGCATACGAGAATGAATGCAGTGACTCAACTAGGAGGTGGTATTTCGAGGATTCTATGATACAAAATGTTACTAACAAGCTTTAAACGTAAAAATTTTCCAACAATTTACTTAAACCTTTCAGATAAAGATTTAATTGATGAAATATCATTTATTGTACCTTTCAATTTACGCTGTTGCTTATTTTAGACGATTTCTACATGAATTTGGACGAATTACGTGAATAGGAAAATTAACTGAAGAGTAGATTTGTCCATGTTACCCCACACTCGTCGTTATCTGGACTTATATTTAAGATTTAACGTCAACACCCCAAGACTAAATGGCTGGGGGAAAATGGTAACGAGGAAATTTCAATTTTTCTACGCAAGAGGGATATTTAGTTACCAACGAGTGGCCAACCTGACATTCAGTCATTCAGAAGTGGCAACCGAGGCTGTTGTCGTACATACAACATTAAACATAACAATATATATGCACATGTATACTCGGTAGGTTTAAGTAACAATTGTACTTTCAATAGATTATAGATTATCCTGTAATTAGCACCATTAACTACTGTTGGATAATAAATTATTATTATTATTATTATTTTTATTATTATTATTATTATTATTTTTATTATATTTCTTCTCCATTAAGGAAATATCTTGGTGGAACCTCTCGCCATGTTCATCGATGACATGTCCACAATTCATCGGAGAGAAGTCAAGGTGGTAATGCAAAAAGTGCAGTTTTAATGACATATTGCACCCCATCTCTTCGTAGGTTAATAGCAGTTTGTTCACTAAATCTTTATAGTGTTCTGCTCTATGGTTACCCAGGAATTTAGTAACAACTCCTTTAGACGCAATTCAAGCGCCTTTAACGATTCTATCGAAGATTCATTTTTCATCAGTTCTCTAATTTGAGGGCCCACGAAAATCCCTTCTTTTATTTTTGCCTCGCCGATTCTAGGGAACTTCTCGCGAATATCTACATTTAAATGCGTTACCCTCTCGATTCATCCCTTTCACAAAATTGTAGCAACATGACCCAAAATTGAGGCAGGAGTTGCGAACATTTTCTTTGACACACTTCGGGAACGCATAACTTTTGTTAACTTCTCCTCATCTTGAGACACTCCACAGGGAATTGTCGTCTGGGTTCGGGTTCGTAAGAATAAATCCATGATTCATCACCACTCACGATACTATAAACATTTTTTGAGCTTCCGTTGTTGATCCGGCTCAAAGTTTCTGACACTAATTAAAGCGAGCCGCCTTTGGTTCTTCAGTCAAAAGATCTGGGATTCAACTGGAAACTGACTTTCTCAAAGCCAATTCATCATGCAGAATTTTTTGAATAGAGGCTTTTAAAATGCCTAAGGATGTTTCAACCTCGCGATATATCACATGTCCATCTTCCTTGATCAGTTGGTGCACAGCAGCGATGTTTTTTGAGTGGCTGTTGTATTTGGTGATCCTGTTCTGGTATCGTCGTTGAGACTGGTACGTCCACTTTGGAATTTGCAGAACCGGCGAAATATTGCCGGCTGATGTGGTACTTCTTTACCAAAAACAGAAGCCAACTCGGCAAGACATTGTTGTTGAGATAATCCTTTCCAAAAGCTGTGGAAACTTATTGAGCCAAAATTTTCTTGGCATAATTCAATTTTTCGAGTGACTTGTCAGTTTAAAAAAAATGTTGTGGCGAAATCACTTGCCGTATCTTGACGAAACTTTGGATTTGAGTTTAATAAATATTGAAATTAATTTTGACAGGCGACGTTTCATTCTCTTTCCCCAGATATATGCAAAACTAAGAAACCCTCGTATCGATAAAGAAAGTAAAGAAAAAAAACAAATAAGTTTGCATTGTACTGTGCTTCTTTTGTTTACCGCTTGATGTGCAAAGGAAGGGAGATCTCGTGCTGTATTCATTCGACATCGATTAATAAATTCGTAATGATAATAGCGTGACTGGCTGAAATGTTAGGGAAATTATTAATAAGAATAAAAAAAATAAAAAACGTCCTTAGACGCGGCTCTGAGTGACAGCTTCTAATATGCTGTAATTGTGTAATTGAATAAGTGCTGCGAATTGATATTATAGTCATTTTTGTTGAAAAAAATGTAGTATTAAATATATATAAATATACGGTTAGCCACAAGCTCTTACGGGGCTTTTCGTATTGGATAACCCATAAACGGATTTCTTGTGTACAATTTATGCACAAAAGAGTTTTTGTATTACGTAGAACTGGTTGAGTATCATTGGAATACATGTAAAATGTCAGCACTAAATAGTTATAGCATGATTTGGTCTAGGGTAACTTTGGGCCAGTTGACAAGAAAGTAAACAATTTGTTCAAGAGGTAAAATAATAAGAGGTTAGGTGCAATATCAAGAACATTATTAGGCGAATTACTAGGTGAATATGCTAAACTAAACTAGAATCTATGGAGATGCCAGGATTAGAAAGGCCAAAGAATTGAGTCTAAGGATTTCCGCTATGACATAATTGTACAAATGCGAGTTAATAATCCAAAGACATTTCTTTTGTGGAATACGACATTTGCGAAATTATATTATTTTGCTTACATTTTTTATTAATAGGCTGGGCACAGAGAGTTTCGCGCCCTCAGCGATTGAAATTATTGATTTATTGCAACAGTTTCTCATCAAACCTTCGCAGCGTTAGTCGTAGTTATAGAGATAATTATATGTATGTATGTCTAACGTATGCAAGGAAAATAAAAGACCGTTGGCTAATAAAATCACTAAATTTATCAGTGAATTTCCGGAATTGAACTATAATGGAAATGAGGTATTGTGTTCAGTTTGAAAAATACCTTAAATGTGCTGGAACAAAGGCGACTGTGAAAGACATATAAATAGTGTACAGCTCAAAAATGAGAAAAATGGCGTGCCACCTCAAACCCAATTTAAGTTGGATTTACTTTTGATGTTTATTGTTTGTAGTCTACCGCTTCGCTTACTCGATAAAGAACCGTTTCGACAATTTTGGCGTACATACAATCCAGAGTGGAACTTACCATCACGGACAGCGTTACGGAAAGAGCTAGCAAGTGTACGTAAGGATATTGAAAATAGGATCAAAGCAGAATTAAAAGATAAACAGCTGTGACTATGTCTTGATGAGACGACAGATTCAAAGTTCTATTTTGAATATTATAGAACGAGTAGTAGATCATGTTAAATCGAAATTCGCAATCTTGTTAGATAACAAAAGAATAAAAAAGTGTATTGACGAAGCAATTACAGGCGCAGTGCTCGATACATTACAACAATTTCAAGTGTCGACTATTCAACTGTTGATGTTTATGAGCGATGGAGCAGCGACAGTGTGTAGTGTAGGCCGTTCTCTTAAGGAAAAGTGTGAGGAACTTTTACATGTTACGTATAAAGTTCATGCTTTATATCTTTGGCACGAACTTTGAGAATGTTCCCCGGAGGTGGATGCATTAATAGCAAATACAGAAAAGGTGTTTCTCAAATCTCCCAAACGGATTCGAGCATTTTACAGGCTTCGTCCTGGTATTTGTGAACCACCACAGCCGATTCTCACGCGTTGGGGAACATGATTGCAAGTGGCTTTTTATTATTCTGAACATTTGCAAGAAGTAAAATCTGTGATTTTACAATTCGTCTCTAACGAAGCTCAGCTATTAAAGGGGCCCAGAAAGGATTTCTAGTCTTCTGTTGAAACAGATTTAAAAAGTATTAGTAACAATTATAAACGATTAGTAGACGCAATAGAAAAATTGCAAAATACTGGGTTGTCGTTAGTAGAATCAGTGCAAATTGTGGACGAAGTTACACGGTATAAACGACACTAAAAATGGTCGCGTTATAGCAAACTTCGACAGTGTTTTAAAAAAAAATTCCGACTATACGAGATTAGGAGGAGGATAAGGATTATTTTAATTATGCCTGTGTTACTTCCGTAGATGTTGTACGGTCTTTCTCGAAATATAAGAAAATTTTTTCATCACAGCGAACAACCTTCACCGAGACAAGTGTGGAAACAACCTGATGATGCAAGTTTTTTTAACAATCTTATTCACACTGTTAAGAAGTTACGTTTATTTATTATATTATTATTTATTGTTACGGTATTAAGTACAACAGATTTTTGAAAAAACTACTTTGATTACTTTTTGCGATTATTACATTACATAAACAAGAAGTGCCGTTTCCAAAAAAAAAAAAAAACTAATAATGGCGATAAAAGCACTTTAACGTGTGCATATATTCGCTTTATTTACCAAACATTTTTATTGCGTCAGCTTTTATTTTTTACTCTGGGGTATTGATTTCAAAAAACCCCACCTGTGATTCAGACATATACTATTTGTAATCCATGGCCCATGCGACTGATCCGATTCTGTTGCGAAGACCGATTGTACCCGGCTTGTTTATTAATTTTTCCCAAATTTGGAGTTCGCCAGTGATGCATTGCAAAATTGAAAATCGAAACCCAATTTTCCTTATCTATAGGTTGCAATTAATACAAGGGAAAATTTGCTTGAAACAGCATACAAATTGTAGATGTTATTTTAATTATTAACATTGTTTACGTTTTTGATATTTACAATTTACAGCGTGTTTTAAATTGGTTATCGAAATCAAATTAATGTTTGTTGTAATTTTTACTGCACAAATTTATATCCACAAACTGAACAGGCCATTATTTTAAATCTATTAATTTTATCCATGCAAATTACAAATTCGCTTGTAATGCACGCAACTCTAGCACTTACCTTTCGGAGGGTTAGAATGAACATACAGGCCATTTACTTGCACTCGTTTATCTTGATTGTGCACCAGGCGTTTTCTTAGAACTGGCATAATTATTTACGTGTTTCACCAACATATTAATTAACACCAACTATTAGTTTTTTTTTTTTGAATGAAACTTATTAAAATATGTCGAATATGTAAGACGACAGTCGATTTTCTTCTTCCATTCATTAATTTATTAGTTTCTTCGTCGATTCTCTTATCGATCGATATTATAGGCAGTTAATTTATTCTATTATGTAAAGTAATATTTTCAGAGCGCACCATCGATGAAGAAGTGCCACAAACACGTGTTGGCTAAGTTTAATGAGGTGAGCGCGCGTTCTCCACTCTGTAAGTTGAATTAGAATGGGGTGGAGATGTCTGCGGCGATGTTATTGTTACCGGGACTTGTCCAACCCTCCTGCATCCCCGCTGTAAAGGTAGTATTATTTGTTCACAACAATACGTGACCTTATTAACTGGGAAACACATATATACAGCCGGACACAAATGTGGCGGAATGACATTTAAGCGCTACAAAGTGGGAGCATCGTTCCTATGTATTTCAGTGCGTCTGTGTTTACAATGAACCTGTCCGTTGATGTCGGATGAACGTACTTAAATTACGGTTCCTCCACCAAAAGATAAACATCAATTCAATTAAATTGATGGTATGCAAATAAATTAGTTTTGGTTCTCTTGAAATTTATATAAAGGAACATCGTGAAATTTATAGAAATTGTAGATAAGCATTAATGTTCTGTAATGTTATTAATTTGAGAAATTATTGTTTTCTTTATAGATAAATAGATAGTTTTACATGTTTATACAAGCATTCACATAGTCTAATATTAAATTAATGAAGTGAATAGATAAACAATGTATAAATAAAATAAATAATTTTGATTAATAAATAAAGATATGTATTGAAATGTTTTGTAATGTAATTAAATTTTTAACTCTTTTGTGGGATTCGGGAGTATTCCTTGATACTCTTTCGACAATTTTTTAAAGAATTTTTAGATCAATAATGATTTTCACGCAGATGTCATCTAAACTCTATGTTCCTTATGACATTCACAGGAAATCTACCTGTTCTAACCTCCAACCTTTTCTTCTACCTCAAATCTATGCTCTAATTTCTATATCGCACACTTTAAATTGGGACTGCAGCCAAAATACTAGTTAACTGGATGAAAAATTAACCAGGATTGATGAATTCATTGGCGTCCCCTTTCTCCTTTAAAAATAAAGGAGAAAGGGGACGCCAATGAATTCATCGCTATCGCGATTAAAAAATCGCGATAGCGATTTTTTTTCCCCAAAATTTTTTTGTTTCCCCCAAAATAATCTAACGAGGAATCTTTGATAAATAAAGTTATTTTTAGAAGTAGCATGAGAGAATGAATGAACTGAAATTATGCTATTCTATGCTCTAAAATCGCCGCAACAACCCTTAAATACGAAATTTTACTGCCAAAAACGTAGATACCTTAACTAAACGTATTTAATATACGAAATAATGTTAAAAATACCTTTGAATTTGCCCTGTTGTTTGTTTTAGGAGAAATTTACATTAATTTTGAAGATTTACGAAATGAGGAGAACGAGAGGAAAAGTAGTTCCGTCTTCGATCCGCCAAGATTGTCGTTATCTGGACTTATATAAGTTATTTAATGTACACACTCCAAGGCCAATCGGCCTGGGGGAAATTGCGGCTTTCGAAAAACTAGCTTTTATTCGCCAGAAGGAATTTCATATCTATCGGGTGGCTATACTAGATAGCCTATACGTTTTAGGTTGATAGCTGATATTTCCGATGTAAATATTTAACATAACAGTATATTAAGGTGGTCCTTATATGGGGGTTACATAAAAATGTTTTTCTGTGGAAAGAATATTAAATTAACTTATTTTGCGATTGCACAGTATTGATATTACTTTAGCTTTTCTAATTGGTCGTGGGGACATTTTTACTACATTCAACAAAGTGATTTACGTACAAAATGTAAATAAATTATAAATATTATGATATACAAAAACAAAATATTTTAATTCTAACAGTAACCACAATAACCCTATAACTATAACCTACATACTGTTGCGACCAATGAAAAATCGTACACTGACAAATAAAACATTTTTAATTTGTTAATTTTCTGATAAATTTACAATAAATAACGTTTTTAAAACATCACTACAATAATTTGATTCAGGGGCGTACAAGACAAAACACAACAATTATTGAACATTAAATTAAATAAGAAACTAATGAAAAAAAAAATATATTTTATTGTGGCACCATCAGAATCTATGACCAATTAAATTTAAACATCTGCGTCCGCCTCTGATTTGTCAAAAAAGTGACATTAACAGTTTTAAAGACACTGACATTAACAACTTTAAAGAAAAAAAATTGCATAATGTGTCAAAATCGCATATATGATTTTTCCGCTATGATCGCGACTGTAGAGAAGAGAAAGAAAGTTTCTTTCATAAAAACATGAAGTAATTAAAGGGATACATTGGAAACGAAAATAATTTTCACGTATACAAATATTATAGAGACGATAAAAATAACACATAAATCTCTTCAGTGTGTCTTGTGGTGGATAGGTGATAGGCTTTTACGTTTCAATTAATTAACCATGGCGGTTTAAGTCAGTAGTCGAGGGCTGCTGTTGCCTCAGAATTTGGAACAATATGATCTGTTCAGTTGTGTAGAGGCGTTTTCAGCAATTAACTCGACAAAAATGTACAAATGAGGATATCTTAATTAGATTTCCTCATGCGTACATGTAAATACATTTATATTAATTTTATAGCAGACATTTATATTTATAAGTTGTGAACAATATGCATATATTTTTGTACGTTAGCTTAAAATTAAGTCATTCACTTAGAAGATATCATCCTCAGTATTCAAATAAAAGACACCCCGCGTGCTTTTGGACACGCTTTCACCCATATACGCGGCTCCATAGCATGTACCGGACAAGAAATCGATGTAGGAGTTACAGCGATAGGCCAAGTATTTTGTCGGATAACTTATTGTTTCCGCATAGTATGCCCAACTTTTATAATGACTGCAAACAAGAGTAGAAATAATTGCTCTCAAACAACCTGGCTGCGGAGCGCGTCCGCCGTTTGGGTAAAAGTCCACATGACCTATAGGTCCAATCTCACCGGCTGTACCAGAGGTAGTATGTATGACGTCGACGAATTTGGCATCCGTGGATGATAGACCATTCTTAATCAATGGTCTAGCAGGATCCAAACCTGAAATGTGAATATTATGTGATATTATGGCCAGCAAGGAAACGTTCTGTTGAAATTGTTCGGGCTAATAATGGTGTTCGGTTCTGAATTTTAGATATATCATTACAAAGTGCTATACAATGCGGTCCCAAAGCCTCCCCATGCTAACTTGTGAACTACAGAAGCTAGAGTTTTTAAAAATAAGTCTATTTTTTATGAATTAACTTTTGCTGTCATCGGCATTTCAATTGTATTTCCGGTTTCACCGGAAGTGACGCCAACTTTCCTTTTTAAATAGAACACCTTGCATATTTTTACGTTTTTTGGAAAGATAATCGAAAGGCGAATCCAACGATATCACACATGATGCACTTGTAACTTAAGAGATACGACGATATGCAGCAATAAAGGTTCCAGGTTCAATTTCAAAAGCGTAAATTATTTTTGTTATTTATTGTTATTATAATCTGCATTTGTCATACTTTCGTTTTTTGCGCTCGTTATTATTTTGTGTCATTTTAACTTTTTTTGTTAATTGTTGTTTCATCTATACTTTATCGAACTTTATTGTAATTAATTAATTGTGGTTGGTTTACTAAATTTGTTAGTAATGTGTTTGCATGTAATGTTTGCATGTAATGTGTTTAAGTTTTAGTTTCTTATGTTGTTGATTTTACAATGGCCTCCGCATGGACCACGTCAGATAACCATCAAGTACATAATGTTAGTGGAACATAATGAACACTGCCCTTGTACAGTCGGAAATATTTGAACTTTGCGCTAAGCCTAGACAATATAAAATTTACAGGGCGAACCGCTTTAACAGAAAATAATACGATTGTGCAATTTGTTGTGCAACCATGGCAAATAAGGTGATAATTCTTGCCAGATTTGCATAATATTAAAATTGACCCAGCCACAAAAAGCCTAAAAAACAGACATACTGTCTATCAAAAACTATCATACTTAAACAAACTTACCATAATTAATTAATTGCAATAAAGTCCGATAAAGTAAAGAAATAACAACAATTAACAAAACAAGTTAAAATGAGAGAAAACAATACCGAGGACAAGAAAGGAACGTATGACAAATGCAGGATATAATAATAAACAACAAGAATAATTTACGTTTTTGGAATTGAGATTTGACAGTTTGGCAATTGTTATGATTACTTTGCTTAGCAACGAACTTCCTAGATCAGTCTGGCGTCACAAGAAACAATTGGCACTCTTTCTTAGCCAACATTGCGCAACCACAGAAATTGATTGCCAACACCTTTTTTGCTGCATATCGTCATATTTCTTAAGTTAAACTATAATGCGTGATATCGCTGGATTTGTTTTTCGATTGCCTTTCCAAAAACGTAGAAATATACAGGCCCTTCCACTTAAAATAAGAAGACATTACTTGTTGAATGTACTAATTTTTTTAATTTATTTTTCTAAGCTATTATAGCAATTAATAAGCAATTATTTCCAAGAAATTCTAGATTTAGAGCTTAAACAGGATTTTTACAGTACCGGTTATACGATCTACAATAAATCCTTGCTGTCTTAATCTCCTTCCAGCGAATCCTGCAACGTGGGCGCCTAAACTGAATCCAAGTAAATGTACATTTAGGTCTCTAGTTGAAGAGTTTCTGTAAAATCCTGTTAATAGATCACCGACGCATTCTCCGACGATTGTCGTCCCATTAGCAGGTAATGGATATAGAATTATTCTAGATAAGGCGCTCCAATCTACAACCAGTATGTTGTATCTTTCTAATTTTTCATATTCTCTCCTCAATGTTCTTGGCATTGCCGAGTTACGACTATTGGTCCAACCATGAATCAAAACTTTCATTGTTTTGTTACGGTTAATGTTTATGGTTTGATAATCGTCAAGTTGGAATCCTACACCATCAGGATAATATCTAAAATGAACATTTTAGCAGTTTTTTAGTAAATAATCTTTTGGATACATACTCATTAACCAAGAAGAAATATATTCTGTTGTAAACGTATCTTTTCACAAATGGATCAATTCTATTTGCGAAAGGTAGTAGTAAATCAGAAAATTCATTAACTGTTCTCAAAATATTATCTGGAATATCATCAATAGTTTGACTGAGATTTCCTAAAACAAGAAAATAAAGATGTCAAAAGAAGGGAAGATTGAAGTCATAGGGATATCGTACAGATTCTCAAAGGGAATAAAAGTTAATTATGATAATTGGTACTCAAATTTAGATTGAATTTAGAGAAAATTTAGGGTGGGGAAATTGAATGAAAGGTAATAGATTGCCAAAGTAAGGACACAAAGTAAATGGCCTAAATATTGCAGATAACTGGTGTCAACAGGAACGATTAAGGCTGCATTCACGTAGGGCAGTACAAAATTAGCGTAAGAATTGACAACTAACACCAATGATTTGCTTTGTCATAATGTAACCAAGCTTTATTTGTTGGTATATATTTTTTTGTAATACACGAAATTACACAAAAATATTATGTGGCATGTTTATTGGCAGTTTCTGCAATAATAATGATCTACAAATTCAAAAATAAATGAAGGAAGTATTGATGCTTGATGCAGCGCCGTGGCAACGCCAAAGCATGACGTGTGCGAGTCATCGTTTCCAAAAAAAGGCGCAGTGAAGATATCATTTGTCAAAGAAACGAAGTACGTAAACAATGGCGACAGCAAGGACTATGGGGTAGTATGACAAACACTAAAGTATCGGCATACTCATCACGATACAAGTTATTTATCTAATCATAGATGGTAAAGGATGATTAGAGAAACCAAAAAGGTTCTGAAAAATTGTCAACATGAATCTTAAGTTAAAACTCAATCCTGAATCCGACAGTTCCAAAACTGTTCTGCCTACCAAAAATTCACAAGCCGGGAAGATCTATGAGACCAATAATATCAAATATTGATTGTCCAAATTGCTAGAAAACGAATACAAAAATTTACCCATCAAAGTAGATAATCTTGAAGTAGAAATTTCACTAGACTTTGTAAGTAAGGAAAGTAATATTGAATTAGAAGAAAGGGAAATTTTAGTATCGTTTGATGTTTGTTCACTCTTCCTTGGTGGGGGTGTACTGATCCCAGAAACAAAAGAACATTGATGATGTCAAAATTATGGGACACAAAAGATTAATCTCACTTTGCATGAAACAAAATCGATTTCAAATAGACGGCAAGTATTATTATGAACAACTAGAAGGTACGGCGATGGGAAATCCACTGTCTCCTTTCATAGCCAACATGTTCGTGAGCAAATTTGAAACGTCTATAAAAAAGGAAACCGTATATTTTCTTAGAGTATGGCTTAGATTTAGACAACATTTTCGCGATTTTTGTTAGTAAATCAGGCGAACTAGCCTTCTGAAAAAAACCCTCTCCTCTCTGTAGGCATCAGATTCAAGATTTCCCAAAGAATATAAGTACAGAAAAGTTGGTGGTTGTTATTTCTCTATTCTCTAAGCTTAAGGTTCAAATCTGCAATTCTTCTCTACGAATATAAGAAATAAGTCGTAAAAATCACCTTGATTGACATTTTTCTGGTGAAGCATGAGGTTTGAAACGATTTTAAGTAACTTGCATGCATTGGACTTCTCAGAATTATTGATCTTATAAATAAGATATAAGGTCGCTTATAGCAAAAGCAAATAAAAAGTAAGGTATTCCAGGAAACTAAACAGCAAAGATATAAAGCATGCTCGGTAACTCCTGGCACACTTTGTTTTAAGTATTTTAATTACGAACTGTCAAAGTAAATATCAAATAATTGTTTAGTTGTCATTAGCTATTCATGGTGTATAACTGACATAAGTTTCATAAACTTACGATTCGTGGTTTTGAAATGTAAGAACCAAGAACTCACAAAAAGAATTTGCGCTACTTTGAAAATTCTTCGAATCGAGTCAAGAAAGATGTTATTGACATTTTAGGGAAAGAAAGGGTGAAAGGACTTATATAATGTTTTGTCACGCTATAAAGTACTAAATCTGCAATTTTAAATCGGAGGGGGAGCGTCAATATTTGTAAGAAATAAACGTTATTGTCTCGTGTTAAAGCCCTTTTACAAAAGAGATCCAAAATATCTGAAAAAAAAGCGGCTGCCTGTTGAATATATCGCCTTCATATTTACATGAGGTTAAAGTTAAAAAGCTGGAATTAAATCTCACGTATGTATGTAAAAGCGTGCCACATTATGTTAACGATCAAGAATCGAGAGTGAAAATTGCTTGCAGAAAAATTCTCGAAAAATTGGCACCTCCAGGAAGGGGAAAAGTTATTATCATGGATGATAAAACATACTATGCTGTTGATCCAAAAGATGTTCCTGGGAGAAAATACTATCACTGTGCTCCCAATACAGGCGTACCAATTAAAAAAAAAAAATTCAAATCTAAGAAAAGATTTTTCAAAAAATATCTGATATGACGGGGCGATGGATGAACATGGGAATGTTTCAAAACCGTATATTTTCACAGGCACATGAACTGGAAAATTTACCTAAATGGTGTTTACGCAAGAGGCTTATTCCTTATCAAAAATAGAAAAAGTTCTGTTTTGGCTGATATGGCAACATGTCATTACGCTGCCAAATGCATGAATTTCTTCAAGAAAATAACATAGATTTTGTATCAAAAGTAAATAACGCTCCAAATACACCTCAGGTCCGACTCATTGAAAAGTATTGGGCATTATTTAATGAGCAAATGTAAGAAGAAAGCTACGTCAAGTAGGTAGACTAGGAGTATACGAATCTTACCATAAGTAAAAGTTTATATAAATATGTTGCTTATCATTTCAAATAAAGTTCATTGTTGCTGAAATATTGGTATTTTTTAATTTTGTGCCAAGAGTTACCGAGTATACTTTAGCAAATAATGTAATATACCTTCAAAAATAGGTTTCAGTAGGTTCTGGTGTAACATTCTATTCAAACAACACTTACCTGGTAATATCCATGAAATAAGTAAAATAGGTAAAACTGCTTTGAAGATTATCATTTTTATGTTGTACGCACTTTCACCTCTAACTTAAATTTGGTTTCCCTAAGAGGTTAATCCAAAAATATCATATAAATTCACAAAAATATCTTCCACACACTTTGTTTACTTTACCTTCTCAATACCTATTATCTTTTAAAGTACTAATCTCACAATTTACAGTAAAAAACGTAATCTATTCCCTTCTAAATACGCAAACATGTAGAATAGTTAAAAAGTATTTTTTTTTCAATTATTTTCTCATACAAAAGGTAATTGCAAAATTGCTACAGCGATTTAAGCATTAATGATACGGTATTAACTGTTGTTTTGGCAACAATTTGCTTGCAAAGTAACAAGTAGTAAATCAGGGAAACTTGGACCAGCTCGAAATGTCCACCTTACGAAATGATTTTTACACGGTTTATAGCTTTATATACATTTATTTGTTAATGAAAATTTATTTTTAAATAGTAAAAAAGGAAGAGAGAAATTGCGTCAAAATAGTATTTCATTACTTGTAAAACCTTGGTGATTGGTGTTAATATTGATTAACATCAGAGTTAATTGAAAAAAGAGAATTTTAAATAGTGACAAACAATCTTGACCTACATACTTTTTCTTCCATTAAAATGAGTAAAATATATTTTAAATATTCCTTTGTGTTTAAAAGCATAGAGAAATTTTTATTGTTCGCGGAAAACGCCACATACGAAGCATAGGCAACTTATGCAGTGAGGTTCTAAAGCTATTGGAGATGCGAAAACATGGATTAATTATTGCTAAATTCGTTCTTTCAGCCATTATTTTTGTATTTGGAATTGTCACAAAGTAAGGGATATACTTTATGTTTTTAGTGCTAAAAGTATCGTCAAAGCAACTACTGTCACAAATGTTAACAAACTGAGCTTAAAAAGAAAATGGATCTGGAAAAAGGTGTTTGGGCAATGTTATTATAAAGTGGTAAATTAGATCGTTGTTTGAAGATTTCTGAAAGGATTTACAAAAAAAACAAGGTCTGCCTGACCCCCTGAAAAACCAAGGAAAAAGTCCAATGAAAAAAATTTAAGCCAATACCAAATAAAAATTTGGTTTTTAAAAACCAAAAAAATATACCCATATAAACGCGTTTTTATTTTAAGATCCGATTTGGGCAATGGTGGGGTTTTTTGGAATGATGGTCAGATTGAAATTAAACCGATGGTTATCGCTTTTTATGGACAGATGAGATTCATTTTCCTCTTAATGGCGGAGTCAATACTCAAAACTATCAAATATGGTCAACAGCAAAATCCATAGGCAATCATTCAGGACGATTTTCATGACAACAAAGTCGCTGTTTGGTGAGCTTTCATAGCTAGTCTGAATTTTTTCGAGGAAATACAGAAGGACGAGGTCGTAATTGTAACTGGTACTGGGGAAAGATACTTCCAAATGTTAAGAGAAGCAATTCCACAGTTGCAAAACGAGGACGCAATTGAAAACGAAATTTTTAAGCAGGATGGAACTCCCCTACCCCAATGGACTGACCAGTTAAAAAAATTTGTTCCTTTTTTCCAAATTTTAAAAGCAGACATTTGATGAAAAATATTCTTTTATTTCGAAAAAGACCGTCAAAATTTGGAAGAACAGGCATAATTAAAATAATCCTTAGATTAGTTAAGAATCTGAAAGCACCCCCATTTGTCTTAATCTCGTATAATCGGAATTTTATTTTTTAAAAATGTCGAACTTTTTAAAAGCGACCCTTTTTTTGTCGTCATTTTCCGTGTTCAACGTATTTAAACCCCGTCCCGATTTTCACTGATTCTACAAACGACAACCCATATTTGCAATTTTTCTATTGCCGTAGTCGTTTTAAAATTTTGCTAAAACTTTTAAATCTGTTTCAACAGAAGTATCGAAATCCTTTTTTGGTCTCAGTCACAAATTTATGAATTCCGGGGACAGGGAAGACGCAAACCCCTATCCAGCCAGAAAATTTAAATTTTTCCCTTTTTCCCGAATAGAAGCGAATTGCTCGGAAAGACGATTGCGTATAACCGTTTAGCGGACCCGTTTCCTTTTCGAAAGTCATTATTCTGTTTTTCAGTGAAAATTGCGTGAATGGTAGGTAAAAGCGTATGTGCGTAAAGATGATGCGATGAATTTATAGAACCGGGAAATTGTGCGCAGGGAACGTTATTTAATGTTCTGTTTATCTGCCAATTACGGAGATAATGTCGAAGCGAGTTTACGCGGTATTTAAATTGAATTCTAAAATTGCTTTTATATTTAAAATTTGATGCGTATAGTTGTGATGTAAAATGGCTAAAATTTTTTGTAAGAAAGTATCAAATATTTTGTTTCTAAGCAACGAACTCTAAGTAGGCAACATTGTTACTTGTAAGTTAGTGTTTAAATAATAAATAAGAACACCAGAATGGAACTGTGTTAAATGTCTATGATGCCAAAATAAACCCTTTAAGACAATACGAGGTGTGGCAATTAAATAACCGGACTGGTGCTACTATTGACAAACAGCGAACACGCCACAGCAGGTTTGAACATATCTGTGCTTGTAGATGCTTCCCCCACCTTGAGCTCGATGGGCACGGTTGTACGTCGCTCAGTCTCGTTGTAGCAGTCATCCGTTCAAATCCTTACGCTAGCGCCGCGTCGGAAAAATGCAGAGTGTTCAGATCGAGCAACGAGTTAACTCCAAGTTTCTCGTGAAACACGAGGTTCTTACCTTTGTGAATGATGGGAAAACAAAGACCGTTTTTGGAAGGCAAATTGGGCCCCTTTAAGACAATGCGAGCCCATTCCGCCTTATCTGTGAAGGCGTTCTTTGCGAAATCCGGGGTCACCGGGGGAAACCCCTACTCGAACCCGGCCCCTTTTTGTTTTTTTTCCAAGGTAAAAACTTAAAAGGGGCAAAATTTTTCAGGGGGAAAGGGGGAAAGGAAAAGGGGGAAGTTTCAACAAGCTGAAGAAAAAGGGCTTCCCGACCGCTTTCGACAGTGGGAAAATTCGTATGGGCTTGTAGGGACGCAGAGAGTACATTGAAGGGAATAAATTTTGTAATGTGATTGGTGATCAATAAAATGTTTTGTAGCATCAGTCCGGTTATTTAATTGCCACACCTCCTATGCTTTGTCTCCTGCTTACAACAATTTATCCATGTTATAATAACATAATCAGGCTAAAGATCCTGAAAAATGTTTATAGTGGATGCAAGGGTGTTGTTTTTCTTCTCTTATCTTTCTTTTTCTTCCATTTTTCTTTTTATAGTTGTTTACGAATTTGATCTATTTTTTCCTATCCTTGGCTAGCTTCTTCGCTGTTTCCAGTCTGTTCTCTTTATTTTTATTATGTCTGCCATTTGTTGATTCCAAGTTTTCCTTTGTCTTCCCCTTCTTCTATTGTTATTCACTCTTATCTCCCATACTGGTCTTTCCTCATTCATACGTACTAAATGCCCAAACCATTTCAGTTGTTCTAGCTGTAGCACTGTCAGGGTCGAATTGTTAAATCACAGATTTTACTTCTTGGAAATGTTCAGAATAATAAAAAGCCGATTGTAACTATGTTCCTCTACGCGCAAGAATCGGCTGTGGTGGTTCGCGAATACCGGGCAAAGCTCGAATCCGTTTGGGAGATTTGAGATACACACAAAGCATTAATTTACAACAATATTATTTAAAAATATGATTAATAACAAAGGAAACTTATAATTTAATTTGCAAGTAATAATCGCCTTTAGCAGTTTTTTCGACAGCTTCTCCCATATATACAGTTCCTAGCTTGCACATATCAAAGTAGAAATGGTAGTAGCTAGAACATTTTTTGGCGGGAAATTTTGTGTTATTTTGAATACTCTCGGCAAAGTACTTCCAACTTCGCGCATGATCACATGAAGGTAGTGGCTGAAATTGAAAATAAATTACAATTTACGGCACCACTCATATTGCCTAATCCATAAGTTAGAGCTGCTAGAATCACCTTTATGCCTGTATTGTTAGACAAAAGTGTGAGATATCGCAAAATCTTACCAGGGTAAAAATACTACAGCCCGGTTGAGTGATTCCACCGTTTGGGTAAAAATCTACCGTTCCCAAAGCACCATCGTATCCATATACACCACGAGAAGTATGAATTACATCTACAAATTGTGCGGAGTCGTTTCCGATTATTTTGTCGCGCTCTACCAATTGAAACATTGGTCCAGCAGGATCTAATCCTAAAAATTAAGTAATTCAGCAAATGATTCATATTAATTTATTTCCAACACAAATTCAAGTACAGCAAACATACGATAAACTAAACTAAATAAATCTACGTGAACTATCTAAAAAAAAAATAATTATATATGTACATGTTTGGAGACAGATGGCAGCGCTCTGTGTTAAAATCTGCATTACTAACCGTGAGCAATACTCTTTAGTCGACATCTCTCAAAAATTCGGAGAGATTCATCGAGTGGCGTTGTTTTGAAATCTGTTGCAGCAAGTTTATGTATTTGTGGAATTATAGGAAAAGAAATCCATCGTCGAGATGGATGCCGCGACTGCTGACGATCGCGGAATCGCGTGATAACTTCAAAGCAATGTTTGGACATGTTTAAGTGCAATACAAATGAGTTTCTGCGGCGTTATTCCTGTAGATGAGACATGGAAAATTCTCCCTTCAGAAATAAAAGGTCAGTCGGCAAAAGGGGGTTTTCCCGGGGGGAACGTGCTCAAAGGGCGAAGCATTCCCCCAAACCGGAAAAGTTATGGCGAGGATTTTTTGGGATTCGCGAGGCATAATCTGAATTGATTATTTGGAGAAGGGAAGGACAATAATGAGACAGTACTATGCTGATTTATTGGATCGAACTAAAGAGAAAAAGGCCCCAAACAAAAAAAAAATTCCCACCATCAAAACCCCCTCGTTCGCTCATCGGAAATTGGACAATTGGCCGGCAACTACGGTTTCTGCACATCCCCAAAATTTGGAGGATGTGTTTAAATGCGCCTAAAATTTTAAACTAATATAGAATTTTTAGTAAGACGTCCCATGGAACGTTAAAAATTGTATTATTAATTGGCCAATCAAAATGAAATGATACGTTGGGGGGGACATAAAATTTCAAAATTCGTTGGGGGTTTGGGAAATGTGTTTCAAAAATGAGTGGACAATGACTACAGGAATCATATGCATGCTTTAGCGTACAAGATGAGTTACATCCGCGGGTTCAGTGCTTTTCTGAATAGAGATTTGTCTTGGTATGAGGTCCGGATGGTGATATGGCTCAAAATCACATTGAAACAAGTCATAAGCTCACAGCTACTCAAAGTTGTATGCCTTTTTTAATGGAATATGCTATATAATACTGCATTTTTAGAATTCTCGTTAAATTCTACGGCAAAAGCTAATAAAGCACTATAGTTTTGAAGTTAACGGTTTCGCAATTATCAGGGTTTTCTTGCAAAAGTCGGCATTTACAGAAATCGTTATATACACACATATGAATTTTAGCTGATTGAACATTTGTGGCACTTAATTACCTACTTTTGGGCAAAATCTTACCCATACTGCCAGCACTTTTATGATATATGTAGCTGTAACTGCACAAAAATTGCTAAATTCATCAATGAACAAAGTTTTTGTTGATTTAACAGCGGACCTGTCCTGTGTGTAATGTATTTCATGGCAGTTAAGGTTTAGATTCTTTAAAATGATAAATTTGAAGAGGAAGAAAGAACTTGCAGAGGACCTTTGTGAAGATTCATCAAATGTTCTGAATGAACTTCTGATCAATCAATGATAGAGGTCAAGCACAAAATTGAAAAAAACGTATACAATACCTGTCACCCTGCCAATTTTAACATTTTGTATAAGTCGTCCAGCTACACCTACGATGTGTGCTCCTAAGCTGTGGCCCACGAGATGTATTCCATTTGGATCAGCTCCTTGACGAATTAGCGTCTGGATAAATGATGCAATTACTTGAGCTATGCCCTTTATTTGGAATATTGCATTAGTATAGATTTTAGCCATCGACTTCCAGTCGACAAGGATAACATTATAATTCCCTTTTTCTAAATAGGCTTCTTTAATGTCTAAACAGACTGGTCTCTCACAATTAGAGCTATATCCATGTGTTAAGAGTTTGATTGGCCATATAAAGTTTACATACATCTTCAACGTTTCATCGTTGTATAATCTAACGCCATTCTTATATATCCTGTTGGAAGGGATCAAGAATTAGCAATATTGTTGACAAAAGAAAATTGAACTATGTATTTATATACTGAGTGACATAGAAATTGCAACAGCTAGAAGGGGTTGGAATTTCCTAATGAAATTTGGTAGGAATATTCACGTATGTAAAAGTAATAAATGATCAAAATTTGAATCCTCTCAGTGAAGCAATAAAGTTGTTATTGAGGTTTTTACCTCTCTCTCAGCACTGATATTGAATGTTTTTTTTTGCAGTGTTTTTTATAACTTACTCATTTGTGTTGTAGTTATCATTGAACTGCGGTTCAGTTAAGTGTTACCTATGCCTAGAGTAAGAAGACGAGCAGTGTATCGACAATTAAGCGAATTCGACAGAGGTCGAATTATTGGTTTGCGCGAAGCTGGTTTTTCATTTGGAGAAATTGCTAACCGTGTAAATCGAAATCGGTCTACTGTAATGCGAATGTGTCGTGCATGGTTTGAAGATGGCCAGGAACGTCGTAGAAGAGGAACCGGAGTTTCAACAAGAACGAATGAGCGTCAAGATGGTCGCTTAAGACAATTGGCATTTAGAGACCGATTTTCCTCTACTCGGGCAATTGGTGACCAATGGTTTCATGAAGAAGGTTGCCATGTAACGCTTAGAACAGTTTATCGCCGAATCTGAAGTTTTGGGTTATCATATCGTCGGTAACTTGTGCTTCCTTTGAGTGCGGAACATTATCAGCAACGGTTACAATGGTGCAATGAGGGATCTCATTGGAATCTTGAATGGCGTCGTGTTGCGTTTAGCTGCGAAACAAGATTTTGTTTAGGCATACATGACGGTCGTCAGAGAGTCAGAACGACGGAATCTTCGATTTACCGTTGAGAGGCACGTACACCGCACTGTGGGTGTTCTGGTTTGGGGTGCGATTACTTATGGCAGCAGGTCTCCCTTGGTGTTCATTCGAGACAATATGATAGCACAACAGTACATTGCGGAGGTGGCTGGAACACATCTTCTGACATACTTACAAGAGCTCGAATATCCACTATGCCGGCAAGATAATGCACGTCCTCATGTAGCAAGGTCTTCCTTGAACTTCGTTGAACAGGCCTAGATTAATCTTTTGCCCTGGCCTCTAAGATTTCCAGATCTTTCTCCCATCGAACATGTATGAGATATGATGGGTAGAAGGTTGCGAAACTTGCAGCGTCCTCCTTTGACTTTGGAGGCTTTGAGACATGAGGTGCAACTTGCATGGGAGACTTGGGAGGCAATACCCCAAGACGAGATAAACCACCTTATTTAATCAATGCCACGGCGTGTAAGTGAATGTGTAAATCAGAGAGGCGGCCCCACACATTATTAACAATTATTATAAAATTTTGTTTAACTAATAAAGATTTTCCTCACAAATTTTGATCATTTATTACTTTTACATAGGTGAATATTCCTACCAAATTTCATCCGGAAATTCCAACCCCTTCCCTTTTTTTATTATTATTTATCATATATTTAAAAAAGGTATAGTTAAATTAGTACACGTGGTAAATAATAATAAAAAAAAAGCTACATTAACCGGTATCTTTGGAAAATGTTTATGAAACGTTGTACGTTAAAGGTTATATCATTGTATGGGTAAGTATGGGATCTGTCTTCCAGTTCCGTCGCTACTACTACTACTACTACTGGCACTAGGTGGCGCTAGGAAATATTTCAGTTGTTGTTTTTGAAGATTAGTGGCATAAACTGAGAGATGTAAGAACAATATGGTCAGGAGCAAGAAGCCATAATGTTTTTCTCTTCTCTTATTGGTTTTGCTTCCATCAATACCAGGAGCTACATATTTATTAACATTATCTTGGTTATTGTTTTACGTGTACTTCTGCATTAAGTTCACTTTTGTTTGAACATTATTCTGTGGATAACATCTACTTTAGCCTTTTTAAAATCACAAGCAATATGAATAAGTTACTACATTATGCACGGATATGTCGTACTGTTTTAAACAAGGTAAGCGCAATTAATAATGTGCATACAAATGATATGCGTTTCATGAATTCTAAGTAAATAAATGTTTTATTTTAAGAAAATGAAACTATTGATTTATGAACAATATCTAAATGCCTTCTGGAATTAAGAAAACTATTTACTGTCCTTAAGAAAATATTGTTTTGTGTTATAATGGACATTTACTTATACTAAGAATCGCTTTCTTCAAATTTTCTACAAGATTTGCTTGAATCAACAACAATAAACAAAGAAACAGAATAATTTCATTACAAGTATATACTTCTCTTAAGCAAAGAAAGAAGCGCTAAGAAAATATTTCTTTTGATTTAAAACAGTTATTGTATTGCGGATAATTGAAATAACAATTGTCTTGAATTAAGGCGGACAGCTTTGATACATATAAACGTTTCTCTGCATGCAGTTTGCATTATAAGTTAACTTCTGACAATTAATGATTACAATTAAAAGTAAAGAATTAATAATTATATAAATTAAAGTAAATCTATGCTCCATACATACTGCGAATACAATGTAAACTTCATCTCTCTTTGAGGTACAAATAGCCCGTCCGGTGGTGGAGATCTACTTTCTATTTGGACAAGTTCCAATAAAGTGTTTCTTTCATCCATATTTTTTGCAAACATATTTACATATTCTATTCTAACAGCTGTAATTAGAAGAAAATTGATTTTTGAGTTGAGTATTAATTAATAACATATACAGCAACTACTTGCCATATATCACAAAGAAAAGGACGTAGTATTTAGAACGTAGCATTATTGACTATATTATAAACATAACATTCAATTTTAAAACGTAAAAACAATGGCCATTCCAAATAATTGATAAAATTTTGAAGAATACCGATTGGAAAAGATTGTTAGGAATTGCTTATGCAATGTGGACCTAACTATACTGCTGTATTGGTTAACTAGCAATAGTTTTAGTTTATTTAATAGAACAATGAGACAAATTTGATTACGGCTATTGTTATAGCTTGTGTTTTCTAAACAATATGGCATTTCATGCGTCTACTATTGCAATATGCAGTGTGTGAATTTACAAAAAAAAACCTATTTTTGTGAGTAAATAATTTCAGTTTTTGAATAACAATGGCTTCTGTGGTGCTTGGGAGCCTGAGAAGTTAGGAAACCAAAGAGATAACTTAAATAATGAAGCTACGATTGCTGTGCAATATTGGTTATACGTACGAGGCTAGAAAAACATTGTCAATGATACATACGTAGCCTTTGTCGATATTAAAAAGGCCTTTGACAGTGTGCCCCGAAGAATAGTGTGGAAAAGCCTGATAAAAAAAGAAGGGAACGAGAAGTTGCTCGAAAGAATAAAGAGTTTCTACAAAACCACAAAAAATTATGTAAGAATAGGAAACTTAGAATCGACAGAGTTCGAAGGGCTAAGGCAGGGTGGTGTCCTGAGTCCGACCCTTTTCAATGTTGTACTAGACGAAGTGTTAAAAGAAACCAGAGGAAAGGCAAGAGAACTACAAGTGGGCTACAGAAATCTAAATTTAATAGAAATAGTAGAATGTGCATTTGCGGACGACCTAATCATCTGTGCCAATAACGAATGAAATTTACAAACAAATTTAAATACATGGAAAAAATCTTTAGAAGGCGGAAATTTTAAAATGAATGTAGAGAAAACAAAAGTGATGGGTAAAAACAATACGAAGATCACAATAGAACTAGATGAACAACCTGCAGAACAAGTAGAAGTATTTAAGTCTCTGGGAGTCAAAATACACAAGGACGGAAAACATAAGGTAGAAATAAACGAAAGGCTGGAAAATGCAACGACGTTATATTACGCTCTAAACAAAGCTTTCATAAGAAAAAAATAAATCTCGCAGAAAACAAAGGTAACGGTGTTTAAAACCATCTTTAAGCCAAGCCCGTTAAGTGAAAGTTGGGTCCTTAACAAACAAAAAAAAACGTGAGATTCAAGCATTGGAGATGAGATATCTAAGAGCAGTGAAGGAGATCACATGAAGAGATAGAATCAGAAATGAATCAGTAAGAAAAGAGCTAAATGTAGAACCTATCTTAGAAGACATTGAAAGACAGCATCTGGGATGGTTTGGACACGTTGCACGAATGGGAGAGGGGAAAGAAACGAGAAGAATATGACAGGCCAAACCACAACAAAAACGACAGAGAGGCAGACCGAGGAAAATATGGGACGCAGTAATCAGAGTGTTTGAAAAAACGAGGTTTGACAAGGAGAGAAGCAGAAAAGATGGCAAAAAACAAGAAGAAAAAATCGAATATCGAGCCGAGGAGTTGTAACCACTACCGATAACATCGAAAAAGTTAACCGAATGGTGCTAGACGACTGTCGAGTTAAGGTTAGAGAGATAGCGGAGGCTGCGGGCATCTCGAACGAATGTGTTTGTCATATATTGTAGATTTGGGGGCGTTGGGTGTCGCGCTTTCTCATTCAGGGCCAAAAACGCATTCAGATGAATATTTTCAAAGCACTGTTGCGAAATAAGTCGGAGTTTTGGCGTCGATTAGTAACTGTACCACTACGACAATATATCGGCTCGCATATCCGGAGTTGTGGCGGTCAAATTGCATGAATTGCTGCCCCATCCTTACTCACTTGACCTGGCTTCCTGTGACTTCTTTTTGTTCCCCAACTTGAAAACGTGGCTCGCTACAGAAGCGTATTTTGAAGTTTGAAAAGGTGTATTTTTTGAAGGGGTTAAAACATGGCAGGGACCCGGACGTTGGCAAAAATGTATCTTACTACAAGGAGATTATATATAAAAATTTGTGTCTTCATTCCTAACATGGGTATTTATTGATTCACCCCATGTCAAAATATTTTAGGTGGTTATCCCTACCAGCATTGGACTGCCACTTCTTTAAATTTTTCCAAATCATAGTTTTTCACATACTAGGCACCCGCATTACCCATAGGCAATCGGTAACAGCCTATCACCTTTTACGGCTAACCTCTTTATGGGTAAATTTGAAACTGACCTTAAGAATACTTTGGTTTACAATTAGTTTACTCGTCTTGGTCTAAAGCCGATGCATTGATGATATTTTGAATTTTTGAAACCAATGGTTAATAACTGACTTGAAATCGTACTTTGTATTTTGTAGTATTGTTTCTATTAATTTCCATAACTTTTTTGGTACTCTGAATGTTTTTAGCTCTTCTATCATTTTTTGCCGGGTTATGAAATGCGTTTCTTAAATCTATAAAGAGGATGTGAATCTCTGCTGTGTTCCCATGTTTTTTGAATTATTTGGTCTATTGTTGAATTGCATTAATTGTGGATCCCCCAGTATGTTTTCTGTGTATGATTTTAATTTTATATTTATTAGGTTGGCTACTATTTTATATGTAATGTTGAGAAGAGTTATGGCCCTAGTTTTTGCAGTTTTCTTTATCTTCCTTTTAATGTATTGGTGTTATTATCTAAATGTTCCAGTTTGCTGACATCTTATCTTATATCAGAGGGCATATTGGTAACAATTTGCAATCTAGAGAATTTATGTAATAGATGGCAGATTGTGTGTAGGGTATACATTTTATTATGGACTTACTACATACGAGTTCTCTGGTGAAATCGGACCCAACCCATTCTTCTTATTTCTGTAAGTATAATGTATACATTCTTTTGAAAACAAGAGAAAATAAATATTTTGTTAAATGTTCAGGTCTCGTGCTGTGGCAACATGAATATACAAGGATGCATGTACAAGTATATGACCTCAATTACTTATTCTGTTTTACCTGAAGTATTAATAATATAAATGAAAATGTTGCTTGTACTTTCGTAAGTATTATGAAGTCATACTTACCTCTGCACATAATGAATATACATAAAAATATTGTTTTAAATTATTTTTTAACACTATGCGAATTTAAATAAATAAATACTGCTAATTAAAAATAAGGTTATTCGCATATTTGAAAATTGCTTTTAGTTTTACCGAAATAATAATGAATTTCGTAATATTTATCTGATTTTATTTATAATTCATGATTTTTCGCTTTTTTAAAAACTTAGTTGCAGTTTTCAAGAACAAATTTTTTTATTTTATTTTTAACAAAATAATAAAAAATAGATACTTTTACACTTTTAGAATCACTAAATGCGCCGTCTTTTTGCTATTCTTTTGTGGAGCGTTATTTCTGGAATATAACAAGAGTCCAACAGTAATCGGCAAGCATGGAAGCATTCCAATTTCCCTGGTACCTTTCTCCATTGTTAATATATCCCGATGGAAGGGTTCGCCGTGCTCATCACTTACTGCTTCGCAGTTTCCAGGAAAAAAGTCCAGGTGTGAGTGTAGGAGATGGATCTTTAGAGACATATTGCAACCCAGTTTTTGATACGATGACAGCATAATTTCAATAAGAGTAACGTAATTGTCAGCTTTTTATTTTAAAAGAAATAAGTGACCACGAGGCGAAAGTCATTCCAAGCATTTTTTTTCAATATCTGTTAGAGTGCTGTCAAAATGTTCGTTTTTCAGAATATTTCGAACCTGTGGCCCAACAAATACCTTCTTTAATTTTTGCTTCACTTATGGGAATTTCTGACGCAGTTACTGAAAAGCTAGCCCATCTCTATTCAGTGCCTTAACAAAGTTTTTCATTGGGCCCGATTTGATGTGCGGTGGTTGCAATAAAATCTTTTTGGAGTCTACCAATGGCATAAGTTGTACATTCTTTTGACCTGGCTCTAATGATTGTCGAACATGCCAGTCTTGTCTTTTGTAATGAAGTGCCTTTGCCCGACTGTCCCATTCACACAAAAAACAGCAAAACTTGGTATAGCCTAGCTGCAACCCAAGTAAAAGTGCAACAACATTTAAGTCGCCACACAGATCTGCCATTGGTGCTCATCGTATTTCATGCTTGTCAATAGGTACTTCATATTGTCGTATGATTCTCTCATGCGAACGACATATCCAACAGGAATAGACGGTAGAATATTTCCAATATGCAATAATACTGCCTTTAAACTGAATGTTGAACTGTCTATAAACAATTTCCATTCCTCTGACTTGTAGTTTATATTTAAAGCGGCCAATAAACCGCTAATGTTATTGCAGAAAACCATGTTATTTTCCATGTCAAAACATGGCACTAGGCCTTTATGGCGATTACGAAAAAACACCGAAACATCGTCTTCTAATAGGTTCCACTGCCACAGTCTTGATCCTAGTAACTCTGACTTACTTTTTGGAAGTTTTAGATCTCTCACGGAATCAGTTTAATTCCTGACTGGGTTATTTTATTGCGGTTGGAGTTTGACGTGCTTAGTGTGATATCAGGATCTCTTGATATTGATGGCAAATCTTCATGACAAATCGCTGTATCGCTATTATCCGATTCGTAAGTGAATGTTCCTGGAGGTTCTGGAATAGGAAGTTCGTCACTATGGGACGCGGGTCTCATGGCAGATGGTATATTTGGATAGTTGATAACCGATTTTTTCTTCTTGGATATACCTGTGCCTTGCCCAACACGAGGTATTATGCAGAAATAGCAATCATTAACATGATTTGTAGGCTCTCTTCACACCATTGGGACAGCAAACCGCATAGATCGTTTTTTATGATTTAACCAGTTTCTCAGACTTGAAGCGCATGTATTACAGCAGATATGTGGCGCTCAATGTTTATCTTGATCCCCTATTTTGCAACCGAAATAAAGCCAATATGTCTGGTTTATCAATGGAGTAATAGACCGCTTCCGAGACGCAAAAGTCACCTCACCACAAACATAACAGAAGTGATCTGGATTGTTTACACACATTCGAGACATCTTACAATCTCAACTATTCGATTAGACTCACTAACTTCGACTGACTAACCTCTCCGCTTTGTAGCTGCTTATATGCCCAAATTCGGCTTTGATTTTACGAAGGTATTCGAGAATTTTCTATTCAATTCCATAATATTCGCGATAGTGGCGTTTGTCATTTGTTTGTATACAGGGGCTAATTCAGTACAAGGCGGACTTACGGTTACAGTATTAACATATAGGACATAAACCATGTATCTCTAAAACTTGAACTAATATTAAAAAGATAAGTTTATTTTCGGTTTTAGCACACCAAAAATAGTAAGATTTAGTCGATTTTATTTTAGATACATTTTGGTTGTTGTCCAGTGTTATCAGTGTAATTAATAAAGACTGACAAGAGTACAGGCCCCAAGTTTGATTCATGAGGGACGCCAAATGGACAAAATATCTTATGACCTCTGTACTTTACAAACCTTCTGGACAATAAGTATGATTTCAATATCTTCAACGATCAAGTATGTAAGTGTAACAATTTCAATACATTACATTATGGAACACATTGAGGCAGTCCCATGATATCCTATGCGTATATAATTGTCCCAAGGAATGCCAGAGTCGTTATACACAAGCAATGCCTACGCCCTCTGCTGATTATCTTCTAGCCCAAAAATGAAAATAAACCCTTCATAACTTACTTGTTTTATTACATCACAACCGGCAATAAGTAATAAATAAAACTACTTTTTTTCTATAAAATTTATTTAAAGAATAACTTACCTTGTCTAGGAAGCTAAGAATTTTTTTTATTGTTGTTAATCAACCTCAAGTACATATAAACGTCTACGAGTTTTGAAATAATTGTATTCATCTTGACATTTCAAATTCATGAATATCTTTAGTTTTCGGAAACGAAGTATGTAATTTGCAAAAATATTAGGAAGCATCTCTTCAACTATTGAAACCTCGAAAAAAATTGTAATGACAAACAACAGAGAGTATCGGCACACTCCTCACCACACAAAATGTTATTAATTAATTCGGAACAGCTGTTTCAAAGGCTCACTGGGCCCCCATTTTCAACCGGGTTACCGAATAAATCTGGGTGTGGTGAGGAGTGTGCCGATACTCTCTGTTGTTTGTCATACTACCCCACAGTCCTTGCTATCATTATTAAAATTGTAATGAACTCTTCGCTTCATATATTTATATCTTATCGATTTTGACTTCGCTGTATAGAAATATTGAATAAAATCAAATTGGATTTCGTGGGTGGAAGGTTTTCTAATACATTACTACCTCTTTAGTGCGTAGGTGATGGTGACAAGAAAATGTTACAAATAAGTTCATTACAGAAAAGGCCATTCCAGGTTTCATAAATAGATATTTTATTGTCTACTTATTCATTAAAAAACTTATTTAATTTCTAACGTATTGAATAAACTTTCACTAAACGGATCCTCGAAACTTGAAAATCCCGCACAATCTTCCCTATCGTTATCCGTACAGTCTAAAATTTGATTCTTGTAACGTTCCATGTCAGATAAGCGAGTCTTGTCGTATTGCATCTTCAAGATATCGATGGTAGGCCCGGTGAAAGGTCCAACAGCGAATGGCGAAACAGAATCTGTAATTACTAGGTGCATACCTTTCACTGTTCTCAAGACATATTCCCCCATTAATATTTGCGGTTGCTGAGGGGGACATCTTCCTACCAAATACAAGAAATAATTTGGACATGGCCAACCCCAGAAACCTCTTTCGCTGTTTATGGATTCTGCGAAGTAAAAAGGTGCTCTGTGGTGGTTGCAAGCTATAAATCCTGAAAATAGCGATAATGGTAATGATACTTTGCGGCCCAACAAATAAAAATATTCAATTACGACATAATTAAAAATGAACTAAAAAGACCTAAACTAAATTACAAATTCAAGTTAGTCCAAAATGTTTCAAGCTTCAATATGAAGACGGCGTTGTGTTAATCGACTCTCTTGAAAGGAAAAACAATAACGGGGACATACTATGCATCATTATTTTACAAACTGGAGGTATAAATTGCGGGAAAACGGCATTTGAAGAAAAGGAACGTTTTGTTCCATCAATGTATATGTATGTATATATATGCTGAGTTTCTAGCAAATAATTTCAATATACATTTCATTCTACAAGAATCTTTACAAAAGGCAAACAACTTCTCTATTATCAATATAATTAACAATAAAACATCGATATTCCTCGCGCCTGCCAGCTTTGAGCTAGAAATTCTTTCGTGCGTCAAAAACATGAAAAATAAGCGGTCTGCAGGTATTGATGGAGATAATCCCGACTTGTATAGTAAAATCATGTATTGAACATATTTCTTTCCCTTTATGTCATTTAATAAACTCTTGTTTTACAATTGGAACTTTCCCACAGCAACTTAGAGTGGCAGTAGTTAAACCTATATATAGAAAGAAGGTATGATATTAATGAATTAATGCTACAGACCTATTTCTTTGCTAGTAGTTTTGCTAAAATTTTTTTAGATATTTAATTTTTGATAGGCTTCTCTGTTTCTTTAAAAAACATAATTAACTTAACAATTTCCAGCACGGCTTCACAAAGGAAAATCAGTTGAAACTCTTCTTTTCAGTATACCGATGAGGTTCTGTCAATACTCGAGGACCGCGAATTAGCATGTGGTATATTTTTGGACTTAGGCAGAGCATTTGACAATGTGGATCACTCTATACTGCTTACCAAACTTGATAATGTACGGCATTCGTGAGGTTGCGAGTGATCTCATGCATTCGTACCTTAACAACAGAATGCAATTGGTTGAACACCTACACGAAAAATTAATGTAAAAAAGTCATATCATTGTAAACTAATACAAATGATACCACAATTTACTGAATTCAGGAAGTAACTATTCTGAATTGAACAGAGAATGTAATAGTTATTTTTGTGCACTTGATAACTGGTTTCTTAACAACAACTTAGCTTCGAATCAGCAAAACATCTTGCATGGTTTTTCGAACTTCTGCAGCAATACCAAGGCGCTTCTTGTGATGAACTGGGCGGTAGAGAAAATTGCTATAACCAGTTCAACCAAATTCTTGGAGTCTATATATTGACGAATTTTTGAAGTGGTCAGTGCACACGGATAACATCAGTAAACAACTTAATTCGATAACCTTTGGATTTAAAACTTTTTAAAAAAGATACTTAATACTCGGATCTGTTCGCGGTTTATTATGGTGTATTTTACTCACGCATGATTATGGTATCATTTTCTGCATGGGGTCAATCTCCAGAAGTATATAGAGTTTTCTAGCTCTGAAGAAAGTCTACTTAGAGTTATTTTCGGTTTATCAAGTAGAGACAGTCTAAAAACATGTTTTAAACATCGTTACTAATATTTATGGAGTATATATTTACAATTGCATAATTTTTTTGTTCAAAATAAAATGAATAAAAATGATTCTAAATACAATCACGTACATAATACTCGTTTAAAGATGACTTTTATCAGTACCCAATACATGAGTTAACATTAACAGAAAGGAATGTGTATTATTCTAGTCTACGTTTATATAACAAACTACCACTGTTCATCAAACTAGCAACAATTTAAGAATATTGAAAAGCAGATTGTTTGAATATTTAGTTAATTTAGAACCGTATACGTTAAACGAATATTGGAATAATTAAAATTATGTGGTTTTGTTGACTTTTCTTGTATACCTTTGTATACTTCGAAATAAATATAAAAAATAAAAATAAAATAAATAAATATATATATATTAGAGACTTGGTGGCAGTATTAGTTCTGGATTGAGGACAGTATAAAGGATTTGTTTGCTTAGATGCAGGACAAGGAACAAGGAAGTGCTAACAACTTATTGAGTAAATTAAATAAAACTTTAGGCTTAGTCTGCTATTGGCGAACATTTCAAACAAAGTTCTGTTTGAAATGTTAAGTTGAGTAACTATTTTCTTTTGTATACAAACACTTTAGGCATCTTTAGTACCAGCATTTGCTCAAGTAAGATTATCTAATAATTGTAGATGGGGAGAGAGATGCATATCAAGAAAGTGTACCAAATCAAGAAGCCATGTTCAAAGCTATTGCAGGAACACCAGATATATGCTCACTCAAAATCATTATTGAGTGGAAACTGACAGTCAAATTGCTCATAAAATATACTTTAGGTAAAAGAGATTAAGGAGGATTGTTGGCTTTGTCTTATAGGATTCAATCTTCGACAAACAATGACTTTTGGCAACTCAGTTGGAAGTACAAATCGTAAATAAATATTATGAAGAAAACTGAACCTAAATTACTTCCTTGAGGAACTGCAGATGTCGGTGTAAAACGATCAAAGTCCATATATAAAATGTTTTCTATCAGAAAAATGTGACTCAAATATCGATAAAAGCAATGATGAAATTCCAACACTATCCAATGTATTGATAAGCAGAGATCAAAAGCCTTGGTAAAGTCAATATGTACCGGGTGTCCCAGATTTTCTTGCACAGCCAATATGATGGTCATTTGAATAGATAGAAGATTATTTTTTGTAAAGAAAATCTAGGGTAGGAAATGTGCTTAAAGGTGCATCTTACGATATTAATACAGGCTGGTCCGCAAATGGCCCAATGAAAAAATATCTTTTTTTAAATGGCAAACTATATTTGTCGTTAGATATTCTGACTCTCTTAGTTTTTCGCTTGACAACCATGTGTCATTTACCTATTTACGTTGCGGCGTTTTGAAGTTATTCAATTTTTTCACTCCCCCTATGATTTTTTTAACAAACACGCTTCATTTGGCCAATGCCTATGCAAAACTTTTAACATAAATAACATCTTTGTTGAATTATAATTCTAATAAATCAAACCACATTTAAAATATAAGCTTAATAGCACAGGGAAATACAAATTAAAAAAACGAAAATTATAAACATTGTTCGAACGTAAATTATACATCGTTAGAATTAAAATATCTCATATGATAAAACTAATAATAGGTAATGAATTATAAATGTTGTTCAAATTATCCTCCTCCTGCCCTGACATAGGCCTCATAGATCAATTCTCTCGTACAGGAGGCTCGTACTATTTCAGGAGTTATACTTCAACAAACCTGAATGATTTTGTGTTTTAAGTCATCAAGATCTCTTGGCGAAACAACATAAACATCTTTCACATAACCCCAAAAGAAAAAAAGAAAAGGTGTCGGATCTGTAGATGGAGCTGGCCATCTTAAAGGACCTCTGTTTCAATCCAAGAATCTTGAAACGTGCGATTTAGAAAATATGTAATTACTGCACTGTTATGTGCTGGAGCACCGTCATGCTGTCACCACGTTGTTACCCTTGTTTCAAGTGAAATTTCCTCTAAAAGTTCTGGGAAGTCTTGAGTTAAAAAAATTAAGATGTCTTTCACCCAGCTGAGTGTTCAGCTGAGGTGTATTAAAAAGAGAAAAGTCAGAATATCTGATAAAAAATATTTTTTTTTTGATTGGGCTATTTTTGGATCATGTATTAATATCACAAGATGCACTTGGAAGCACATTTCCTATCCTAGGATTTCATACCAAAAAATAATCTTCTATCTATTCAAATAATCATCATATTCGCCGTGCAGCAAAATCTGAGACACCCCGTATAAGTCTGTTTGCCATCAACGATATTGTTAGGTAAACGTTGGGCTATCGTCAAGAGATTACTCATGGTAAAACATTCGCAAAACTATAAATAAATGAAACAAGTGGTTGTATTGGTTATCTTAAAAACGAAAGGATTCAGACTTACTATTATCAGCCCAGCAACCCGGTTGTAAGACGCCACCATTAACATAAAAGTCAACGTGTCCAGATTCTTGAATTTGTCCTTGGAAGAAAGCGTTTGTATGTATTACATCAACAAATTGCGCATCGCTTCTGTCCAATTTATCTTTAAATCCAACGGTGGTGAACCCAGGCATCGCCGGATCTAATCCAGTTATCCTCGGTACCTTATATGGCAGTAAGGCATTTGCTAAGAATGCCGAGACGTGGGCACCTGTAAATTTCATACGTGTTAGCTAGTTATAAAAATCAAATGTTTGTTTTAAATCTAGATTATATTTTTACCTAAACTAAAACCAATAACATGAATGTCTTCGACGTTTAATTCTCTTAATCGCTCTATCAATAAAGCTGAACATTTGCCAGCTGTACGTGCGTTCCATACTGCAGCGGGATAGCAAGGTCCTTGTGCAAACGCTCCCCAATCAATGGTAAAGATGTTCATATTGTCCCTCACCAAATATTCTGTAAGAAGTAACACTACTTGAAGATTTCTTCAAATGATAATTCTCTACAAATTGTGAATAAACTATATGGGTAGCATTCAATGAAGTTATATACATACATACTTACGATTTTTCACCTCAACTAAAGCTTTCAGAAACATTCCAGAATTATATCCATGTATAATAATTTTCGTGGGTTTCAAAGGGTTGAAAGAAGTTTGCGTTAAATTAGAATCAAATGACTCAGCACCTATTTGAACTTCTTCAGGTGTTCGAGGATGAATATGGCTGTAGAGGTAGTATCTAATCTCTGGGTTAGGACAGTCTCTGGAAGAAAATGTAATTTAGTTGTATTACATAAAATGTTGATTATTCATCTTTACCCACTTAGGATAATTTTACATGGACCTAGGGTGATTGCATTTTGTCTACCAACGCGGTGATTGTTGAATGCTGATGTTATGTTTGAGAAGAGGTTTTCGTTGAAATCCAAGCAACATACTGCAAAAAGAAATAGTCGTTGAGATGTGACAAGGAATAAAGAATTTTCTTAAATGGTTTAAATAGGTGGATGGTGGGTCCTTTGCATATGTTTCTATTTTACGATTGAAATTTTCTGGATGCTTCGATGTTTAAATTTTGAATAAGTGCAGCTGATAAACTATACTAAATCGTATTGACTTTTGGGTTATAACGCATAATAGAAAAAGAAAACATTTCTTTAGGTAATATTGACATTAGTAACTGGTGATAATTAATTTTCAAACAAAATTAACAATTTTACATATGAATACGGATTTCTAGAGTTTGGGACGCAGTAGCAAATATCAGTGGACATAGACTTTTCAAGTTATCAAAGGCCAAAACATGTTGTTTAATAATGTTTTTATACTGAATATATCTACAGCCCTTCTATTAATTTTCCATGCCAAACAAACAATAGAGTGCATTATTTAATGACACTATAATCCATCTCAAAAACAGGGAAGGGGAGGTGGTGTTCTTGTTGCAGTTGATTCAACTGTGCTATGTAAGGTTGTTGACCATGATTTTTCTGAACACTTTAGTCCTCTGATTGATGCGATTATTTCAGTTTCATGCTTGTAGCTGTATACACATCACCCAGCCTATCCGCGAATGATATTACTCTTTTTCTTGAAGTACTTGAGCTGATAATTTTAGATGTTCCAGTGATGTTAATTGGCGATTTCAATATCAGAAATTATTCTCCTCCAGACGTTGGTGATCCTAAGTATGCACGTAGTAATGCTTTCACCTCATCTGTAAGCCTTAACCAACTTAATACCAACGTTAACTCACGCCTTCTCGGCCTCGTATTTTGCACTACTGATTGTCAAGTATTGGTTGACCCTTGCGATTATCCTGTTGTTCCAGAGGACTCATACCATCCAGCTCTACATATCTTACTCAGTTCCAGAGGATTCATACCATCCAGCTCTACATATCTTACTCAGAGTTCCATGTCTATCTCAGAAAAACGTTTGCCAACGAATACAAACATGCGCTACCATTTTTTCCGTGCTAATTATTATACGCCCTATAGTGATATGTTCAAGGCAGATTGGAGCCTCGTCCAAAACGCCGAAGATGTAAATACAGCCGTTGACATTTTTTATTAGAGGTGGGACGAATCCTAAATTTTCTCAAATCCGAATCCGAATCCTAAAAGGTTCTCGAATCTCGAATTTCTCGAATCCTTAATATATCGTATGTCCCCGGATTGAGTTACAACGAGGGAAAGTTTTCAATTTTCGATTTCCCAAAAAAAATTATACTTAATTAATTGCCCTGCTCATTCTGCACTTTTGACCAATCAGGGACCTGTTTTAGGATCTTAGTGCTGTTTTATAGTTGGCAGTTACCTATAATAGTGTCAAAATTCCGTATTTTTAGTAATTGATCAATATTTTTAATAATTTTTGTGATTATTTATTGCTATAAACATTATATTACCCTCTTTTCCTATTACAAGTTTTCAAAATGGAGAAATTATTTTCTAAAATGTTTCTTAAATCTTTTCTTTGTCACTTCCTAAAAGTTCTGGATACTTTTCTCGGTATGGAGCATGTGTTTGCTGGTATAGCTTCTTCTGTATCCCTAGATTGCACGGCCCACACAGTCTATCTCTATTCACAATCTACAGTTTATGTTTTATAAATATATAAGGTTACAATATTAATTGATACCTTGAAATGACGTAAATCCTATTTTTTTTGAATTTCTACATTTTAATTACTATAACAATATAACTGCTAACTACTATAACATAACTGTCACATCCCTGATTCTTAATGAACGCTTCTATTGAATATCAATAAAACCGATCTTTCCAAAGTTTGGAATTAAAATGTTTAACCGCTTTTTAGGATCCGAATTTTGAAAAAAGCGCTAAGATTCGAGTTTTCGAATCTCGAATCTTTTTCAAAAATGCTTGATTATATTTTGTCATTTTTTGTTGATTACTCCCTAACGATACGCCACTGACCTATTCATTATAATCAAGTGTTCTTAATCGAAATTCTGTGTTTTGGTATATCTCTGAATTACAAACAAATATCGCAAATAAAATTTCTGCGTATCTTTAAAAACGAGGGTCTTGCGAGGTTTTCAAGGACATGCTGTTAGCGCTGTTATCATTAATCCTAGAGTTATATTCATTGTAAGTTTGGATACATGTACCAACTTTTATCAATAACATTTTCTGTGAAACCAAAAAATTTCCCATTTGTTGCATACTTTTTTGGACACACTGTACAATATAGTTTGCTTGTATATGTTCATCCAGTGTTCCTTCTATTTATGTAGAGGCTTTTTATTTGGAATATGTGAATATCAAACTACAAACTAATAAATACATGCTTCAAACAATTAGTTACTGTATTTCAATAACATTCCCATATGAAAAGTACCGACCGCGCAGAAATGTTCAAAATATTTGATCTGTATTTAGTATTTGCCTTAAATTTCGTAAATAACTAGTATTGTAATAAAAGTTCAAATTATAATATTAACTTTTTATACTTACCTGATAATAAGCTAAATATTAGCAGTAACAATTTCTTCATTTTCATTCACAAATTCACAGCAATAAAAGAAAAATAGTTCCACTTTCGCGTACGCGAGTATGTAAAACATTCACCTATATCACATTATCGTTTCTTCGTTATATCGATCGCGCACTCAAATAGAATTGAATGTGCCAAAATCGCAATAGTCTCACTCTAGTCATTGTACTTAATTTGTAATGCAAAAGTTGTAAGCAGGCGGCAAATTAACTGTATTTTTCTTTATTAAGCATACACACTCTATGACATATATCCAATTTAGACCATTCCAGTCGAATATTTTCCGTGAACTACTAACAACGGTCCAATAAACGCCTACACTGGCTTATACATGCGAATTCGTGGTGGAGCAATAATTTAATATTTTTTAATTAAATGCAAATCGTGCGGTAGATGTGCTTATGCAATTGCTTTATATACAACTGAAATCGGTGATATAATCCGCCATCGTGAAATTGAACTCATTTCGCTAATAAGAGAATAACTTGCCGGAAACCTTTTGTGATGTAAGAACTTGTATTTAAATTCTGAGGGTTAAGAAGAACCTGTTTTAAATTATTTTTAATTTATTTGAGAAGTCTGATTCGTATTAATAATTTTAGAAATGCAAATAACCATTCTAATGTCGTTAATTAAGAATAAAATAACTACTGAATCCGGTCTGAGAAATTTTCAGATATTTATATCTTGATGTTTTAACCTACAACAATCTTTGAATTAATGTAGGTTTCTGTAACGAGTGAGAATGTCATCCGGGAAAGAAATATTTTTATTCTACTTTTACAAAAATGGTACCTACTATACATATCCATTTATATATACTTTTATATTTCCACTATCACCATGAATGTCTGTACATGATTACAATCAGAAAATAAAGAATTCAAGCATTTGTTTTTATATTAGCTTGTTATATACATAGTAGTAAAACAAATATTTCCATGTTTTTATCTATGTGGATACATCAATATGAAAGTTCGAATTTCATGTATAGAATGAGGAAATAAATATTAATCCAATTGCTGGCAAACATATTCGCTATATTCCTTTCTCTTACTTGCCTATTTAATTTCTAATTAGCATAACAACTGCTTTTATGCGCAATTTAAAATAAGGTTCTTACGCAGTATGTTGTACAGTATGTCTATGGATTTGGTTCAAAAGAATTAATTTTAAAATTTAAGGGTTTAATTTAAATACCAAAGTCTTTAAAGGGTTCCCCCTGTGGTATTTGAAGAAGAACTGCTTCAGATCTCTTTTCGAACCGGCTTAATTGGGGAAATTTCCCGTTAGAGGGGGTAGTTTTTTTTAAATGCTTAATAATTTTTTGAAAATAAAATAAAAGTAAATATTTTTTAACAAAATTTTTTAAAATAAAGATGGTTTTATTAACGTTTTTTTTAAAAATTTGGGTAAACCCTTTTTTTTGCAAAGATTCAGCTAACTTAAAAGCAGCAGAAAAGAAAAAACTTTTCCAAACAAAATTCAAAAAAACGATCTTTTTATTATCTTTATTATAAACTTTTGGAATTAAATAAAAGATTGAAACTTGGGCCCTTCCCAGCGGGATTCTGTTGCGTAATTTAATAAGGGGCCGAGCGCTCTAAAGTCCCCAGGAAATTTTGGAAAAATTTTTGGTCAAAGTGCAAGTGTTTCGAAAAACCAAGGTTTCAAAACGGTTTAAATTTCTAAACTGTAGTGGGCCGAACCCCGTTTGAAGACAACCGTCTCCACCTGACTGGCCAATTTAAGGGGTTTTAATTTAACCTTTTGCGTGAATTATTTTTTTTAAAAATGTTGTTTTTTCCCCCGGAAAACAAATTTTATAAGAAATTGGAAAAACTTTTCTTGTGTGCTACGAAACGCGAAATTTGAGGACATGTTACACGGCGTTTAAATTTAAATTTTAATTTATTATTTTAAACCAAATGAATCTACATATTTTAGTTATTAGTTAAAATTTGTATGTTTTATTTTTTTTTTATGGCTGAAATGTACTAAAATTACATTAAATATCGTCTTCTTATTCATGTTTTTTTAAAATAAAATGATTTTGTGTTTACCGTTTTTTTTAAGTATTTGCCTAACATGCCTAAATCACAGTTTTTCGTCCTAAATACATAGTTTTTAAGGCCTAAAAAAGGGCCTTTTTAGCTGTTTTTTACGTTCTAAAATCCCGTCTCTATCTATGACATTCAATACCATCAACAACTGTACAATATTAAAATTTTCTGACAAAGGAGACGATATATAATTTTCGAAATTATACTAAAGATACTTTCTGTATATAAACACTTCTCTACGAATTTAATAAGTGAAGAATTGTAAATAAATCGATGAGAACATAAAACATAATTGCTTTTGCCGTAAAGTAATAGCATAGGTGCAGTTAATATACATAGGAAGAAATAATATTTGTATTTTTTTGAAATACAGAAATATTATTGAAATGAGCAAGAAACAAAGTTAAATAGATTACTAAACATCAATATATGGACGATATTATTGCATTCATTTAAGTATCTGATTCTCATTCTTCTTAAAACAAACAAAAACCAGAGACAGTTATTTGGTTAATTGGTTAAATTTGTTTTAATCTGGCAACAAGTTTATTGTTGTCCTGCAGCCTTATTTTAAAATGTGTCTTAATAAAATTAAAGGAAATAAAACACATTAAATTCGAAATAATTTATTGGCAAGTCGGTTATCCCAGTCCATAAGGTGGAGCATTTGCTGTATTCAACGAAAAAATTCCTCGTACGCTGCAAAATAAAACGATTATTAATAATACCTAGCTTAACACATTCGCTGCGTCTGACACGGATCCGTTTTGGCGCTAGTGCTAGCGGCACGGATCAGTGACACAGGTATATTCGCATTTACATTGCCAGCATAAAAACAGCATTACAAAATAGAATAAAATAAGTGTTTCTGGTAGGAAAGGAGGATTTCTTAAAAAAAAAAGCGATTCTTGGTATGGTTTACTTTACATGTTAGTTAAACATGTGATAATTACTAATAAGTAAGGTTCGACAAACGAGTACAACGTCAGAGGCGTATCGCGCAAAAGTAGGTACGTGAGATACAGTATTATTACAAACTAATATATACTTACCTTTTATTGACGTCTTGATGTCCACCGCGACAAAATACTACTGCCCCAAGACGTTAATAAAAGGTAAGAATATATTATTTTTTAATAATACTGTATCTCACGTATTTACTTTTGCACGATACGCCTCTGACGTTGCATTCGTTTGTTGAACCTTACTAATAAGTTAAACCTGCGATAATGAGAACGTATCAAATCGTAATTTAGGGGGTGCAATAAATTACCTGTCTGACGTCGGTATAAAAAGTGTAGTTAACACCATTGCTTGTTAATTACCATAATAAACCTTACTGAACATATATCTCCCTCTCGTGATTTCACTACAATAACATTTGCATGTTGCAAATAACTACAAAGTAATGTAAATCACAACCATCCAGTCAGTCTTGGATGCAATCCCTAAATGAGAACATGAAATGTCAGTGTGAGATGTAATGTTGATAATTTTAGTTAGGCACGCTTTTCTAAATTTAGAATGTCGCATGTACTACATTGTTTTTTTATTATATGCATACACGTTGTACCTTAAGATATCCTTTAATTGACCACAAATTTTTTGAAAGCAAACCCAGGAATTTGATCTCATTTTTGCTGTGGTTTTAAATACAGTAATTCCATGCCAACTGGCCTAATTTGGAAAGTGGTTCCTGCTCGACTATCTTCAATTTTGATAAAATTTCTACAGAATGTGCCCATATAGGTACATTCTGTAAAAATTTTATCAAAATTAAAGATGGTCGAGCAGGGCACCTAGGCCACTTGACATGGAATGACCCAATAAGTGCTTACTTGATTGGAAAAGGTTATCCCATGTCGACCTTAGGGGAAGCCATATCACCTTTTTATTATTTGTCAATGATTTCTAATGAGTTATGATGTTGTTGATCGATAGCAAATGTTTGTTACCTGTCATCTACTTTAGTATTAATCCTTCTTTAATTGGGTACATACACTTTTGTTGACAATTGTTTAATTCATATTTTAAAATAATTTCAGACTTCAGCTTCACCGATCAAGCACGCTCTGGGAGACCGAAGATTATTAACAACGAGGATATTCAACATGTGGAGGCAAATCGCGGTGCAACGTGCTTAGAGATTGCAGAAAGGTTCAATATGAGTGGTGAAACCATTCGTTTGCACCCAAAAAAAACACGAGCCTGGAGAGTGAGCGGCTGGGGTATCAGATGCCTACAAATAGACAGTCGAAAAAATTCTAACTGGAGGAGAAGGAGGAAAACGGAGAAGAGGAATACCTAAAAAGAAATTGTTAGAAGATGTTAAGACCGACATAAGAAAACTGTGGATACCGGCCTCGGAACGAAAAACAACAAATAAAAGGAAATGGAGAGAAATCGTGAGGAAAATCGAAGCTATAGGTCTTCAGGCTTGAAGAGCTGATATCTGAAATTTATTAAAAATCCTGAATGCTTCAAACATTTTGTGTACTAAATGGATTAACTTCAAAAGTGTACTAACTGTGGACAGCAGAAAGCTGAATAGGTCCAGTAACACTTATAATCTTATCTAGACTATAGGAAAGAAACTTTGAAACGAAGATATCCTGAACAATTTCATTTTGTCTCAATAACACTTATGTTCTTTGAGATAGTATTTAACGATTAAATAAACGTTCCCAACTCAAACGCCAAGCATTAAAGTGAACCCTAGCAAGGGTTAACGGTATCCCATCAAGCAAATACGGAGGAAAATTTTTTTGCAAGCTTTGATCTCTAATATTTTGAGTTACATAAAGAATTTAGTATCAAAGTAAATTCTAGCAGGCAAGCTGATATGATTGAGATTTACCTATGATCACAATGTTCTCCCATGGTAACGTTTTTACTTCTATCTTTACACCAACCCAGGAAAGGATCCCATACACTTCTACATTCTGCTGCAATGAACTTCTTCGATATTATCGATTCAGCATAATAAAAGTTCGCCATTATATGACTACATAAAGGAACATCTGAAACATTTTAAGAAATGTTCATGCTACAGTTAACTTACATTCTAAACAAATTTAATTAACAATAAACTCTTGGAAATGTTACCATTTTACTTACAGATAAAATTTTGGCAAGCGGGCTGTATACTTCCACCATTTACATAAAAATCCGCGTGGCCCATAGGTTCTATTTTCCCAAAAGAACCGGCATTTGTGTGAATAACATCCACGAAATTAGCGTCGCTGTTGTCTAACTTCCAATTGTTATTGAAATTGGCGAAGAATGGCAAGGCTGGATCAAGTCCTAAACAAGTAAGATTAAATGAAATGGCTATTTAGATGTATATTAAGAGAAATCGCACCTGTTATTCGTCCATACGGTGCACCCAATGTTTTCTGTATGTTATTGCTTGCGAATCCTGCAATGTGAGCTCCTAGACTAAATCCAAGAACGTGTACATCTTTAGGCATAATATTATAAGCTGCTAAACTTATTGATAATATAGCAACACACTGACCAACGTGCCATGTGTTTAAGAAAGCCGCTGGATAGCATGGTTGTTTGCTCAAAGGACTCCAATCAACTGAAACATACCATGGAACAATCACAATTTATTTAAAATAATAACCACAATAATACCTATAATTACATTATAACCAATGCCGGTATAAACCAATGAAATTGCCTTAACGGAATCATCAGGTTCGTAACCACCGTAACCATGGATCACAATCTTTAATGGTGCTGAAAAATTGTACTCTTTGGGTAAAATTGTTTTAAACGGATCCAAGATTATTGCATCCAATCTTTTCTCAGTGGATGTGGTGAGGTAGAAGCGAACTGTTTCTGAGGAGCATGGTTCATCGTAATGTATAACGCAGCTACCAAACGACAGCACAAAGGTAGAGATGAAGTGGATTCTGAAAATTACTAGAAGATGATGTTATTTTGGCTTTTTTAATGTTACTCCTTGATACTTTTGTGTCAATATGTATATTGTTCGACGAATAAAATTTTGATTAACATCTGCAGATTTTGATATTTTATCATTTGACCTTCTCAAATAAGTTATTTTTTACAGGTATTTAATTCGATATGAATTGTGGTACTTGTCAAAAAATGTTATGGTAATATAATTGCGCATGCGTTGAGAGATACTTTATATCAGTCGAAGTTAATGTTACTGCAAGACTGAACAGTTCAGTCTTGCTGCTGATGATGATAGCTTGGCTATCGAAACGTGCATCCAGTACGAATTAAGTGTTATGATAAGGGTTTTAGTGAACTGTTTCAGTGTTCCAGTGCCACAGTTTTAGAGTACCCGTTTAAAAAAATTCTCCTATACAAAATGGAATTGTATGGGATACGTGGGTTAGCGCATAAATGGTTCGAAAGTTATCTTTGCAATAGAACACAAAGAGTTTTCTGTGAAAACTATGTATTATGTCAACTTCTATTCTAGAATGAAGTACGGAATTATTTTCTGGGGATCATCTTCTGTAGTCCAGAGGATTTTTATTTTACAAAAGCGTGTTTTACGTTTTATTTTTGACTTAAAATTTAATGAATCTTGTTAAAATACCTTTAGGTCACAAAAAATGCTAACTTTCTACGATGTCTATATTTTAGAAATCTTGAGTTTTGTCCACAAACATTACAACTTCTTTAGTGACAATAAAATAGAGCATGAACATTATACCAGAATACCTAGTAATTATTTAATACCTCCGTCTTATAAACAAAGTCTCTTCCAAAAGAGCATTTTTTATATTGGATGCAAACTTTATAACTTCTTCCTGCCGCAATAAAACAAATAAATAAACACCATATGTTTAAATATTCCCTAAAAGAACTATTATTTTCCAAGAATTGTTATACAATAGATGATATTTATACATGATCTTAGTATATTGTTTCTCTTTTCTTTTGTGGTGCGTTTCTATTAATGTATGTATGTATTGTATTTGTTTATGCGTATATATATGATTGTGTCTGTGAAATAAAGAGTTATTATTATTATTATTATTATTATTATTATTATTATTATTATTATTAGAGTTTGCATTTTCCAAAATGAAAGATAAAATACATAAAAATAAACAAACCCATGTAGTGTACAAAATCCCATGTAACAACTGTAATGGCGTCTATATAGGACAAACACAAAATTTGAATGAAAGTGTCGTGTTAGTTGACAATGTTCTATTGTAAATTCAAAAAACAAAAAAGCTAACAAAGAACCGTATTACTAAAAACAAATTAATTGACTTGTTACAGTTATGGACATATACATTCTGAAAACAATAAAATTTTCGAAACGTAAAATCTAAGTTTTAATTAACTCAAACAAAAATATATTTAGAATTAAGCCGCTAAAATCAAAAAAAAAAGTTTTTAAAATTATTAAAAAAAACGGCTGAAACGAAATAAATTTTTGCATTAAACTAAGCGATTAAACAATGTGACCAGGAGCAAAATTTTTAATTTTTTTGTTTCATATTTTTTACCGGTAGCGAGTCCATCAATACCAGAAGTTATTTTCATTAGCGCTATCTTGGTTATTGTTTCTAGGCATCTTTTCATTATTTTTAAAAAAGTTACTTTTTTTGAACATTTTTCTGCGATAACCTCTTTTTAAGTTTTTTAAAATCTAAGGTACCAATTTAATGTGGATATAATTATCATTTCATTCATTCAAAGAAAAAAAATGCTTTTTTTTAAGTTAAACTATCGATTTATGAACAACACTAAACGCTTTCTGGAAATTAAAAAAATTTTACGCCCTTAATAAAATATTGTTTTGGCCATTTACTTATACCAAGAATCGTTTACTTCAAATTTTCAAAAGTTAACAAATGTCTTAATCAAGGAAATACAAATTTTCAAAATGAAAACCATTAATTTCGATACAGCGTTGAAGTCTCCGAGGAATAGCATCTTTGCTGATTGTAACATTTCAGGATAATTAGCTGGACGCCCGTTAATGTTGTTCCTCCCTCTTGTTGATTTTTTGCTGGTGTCGCAAAACTTTACCCCTTTTGAAATCCCCAAAAAAAAAATGGGGGTTAAGATCTGGAATCTCGCAGGCCATCAATGGGCCCTTATTGGGAATAATTCTGTCCCAAAAATATTCCTGCAGCCCGATGCGTACGGCACATGCATTATGAGCAGAGGTTTCGTCATGCTTAATACATGTTTGGGCTTAGCACTAAAGGTAAATTGTCTAACATTTCTTCTAAAACATTTTTGACCTTCAACATTTTCTATTTTTAATAAAAGGACCAATAACCCCAAATTTATAATTCCCAGAAACATGAACAGAGAATTTCGTTATTCCAAATTCTGAATTCATGAGGATTTTCGTCTGCCCAAAAATGCGTATTGTGAATGTTAAAACAACCATTTTTTGAAATGTCTTCATCTGCCAAAATTTTTTTTGTAAAAAAACTGGTTGTCTTTTATTAATACCATCATTCTATTGCGTAATTTACTCCAGCAACGTTATCTTCGAGATATAAGGGTTTGCCTTTTTTTAATTAGGGCCCAAAATTCTCATAAGTACAAAATGTACAATGCATTGGACAAAAAAATTCTCCCCAATTTTTTTCGTGCTAAGTTGAGGTCTTCGACAGCTTCCCCAAAAAACGTTCTTCAACATCCCCTGGGGGCCCGAATCCTTGGGTTCTGCATTATTTCCCTAGGGACAAAAGTACTGTTTTTCAACCAGTATCCAGTCTTCTAATTGTTTGTAAAAAGGCCCGACGATTTTATATTTTCCTCGATATTCCTCAACGGCTGCATAAGCGTTTCCATTACGAAGCCAAATACCTTTAATGTGGCATATTCATTAAAGTAAAATCTTTTAATAGAAACACAAAAAATAACTAATTTTAGCAAAAGTGAAGTACAATGGTTTAATTTCTCTGACACTAACAAAAATGACAACTAACAATCAAAAAGTAGTTATGTCAATTTTCATAAATACATATTACATTGTTGTCAGATCTATTTCTTTATAAAATTTTTTCCCTAAAAAAAAAAATTCTAAATTCTTAATTAAGTAATGAAACGGTAAGAAAGTTCTAGCATTCTTTACCAATGGCTTCCTCAATGTCAATAATTCTAATATTCGAAATTCTCAACTTTGATGAGCCGGTGTAATCAAACGAGGATTTTTATAAGATTTTTATATTAGGATTTTCAACTCAAAATTATGCGGACAATATCGCTACGAGTCCATTTTCCGCCAATTACCGAACACCCGGTATATAAGTTTACGCATATCCTTTTTATTTCGTAAGAAGAATAATGTTTGCAGCACCATTAAACTTAGAAGTCGGTCATAATCTATTTAAATATAAAAAACACGTATGAATGTAATTTAGAATTTACATACCTATAATGAAGATCTCCATGTACATCCTGAAGACGTCTGGTAACATTAACTTCAGTCTGCTGATAAAATCTCTTTTTATAGTTTCAGAACAAAATAAGAAAAATCTCGCACAGCTTTATATGTACCGTTAAATTACTTATTCGTATAACTATCTTTTACCTCTTCGCGGTAGTGTAAAATTACAAAGTAGTGGTCCGTTAAACTTACGAAAATATTCAAATTCTTAACACCGGGCACTATTCTCAACCTTAACAGAAAGTAATGTAGTCCGTATATTTTTGTTAACCGTACGGAGTTATCCAGCATGAAGAAACATACCTTGCCGGTTAATTATTATGCGACACGTGCTTGATACTGGTTCTGATAGACAATTTTCGTAATTTTTTTCCCGATTTCCCTGCGATGTCGGTCGAAATTTCGAAATGAATGCACTTCGAGTGCAGACACATTATCACTACTTTTTTTACAAATAAAGTAGTCGTACTTATTCTAACGTCTTCCACACTTAACATTAATATATTGTTGTCTAACACAGCACGTATACAAATACATATATCAAATGTGTAAATCTGCGATGGCTTTTCATATGTATTTGAAGTGAGTTAGACGAAAACAGAAATACAAACATTATTTCATTGTTACGTTGTCAAAGTCGTATATATTTGATACTATTTCATTGTACAATACCATTGTTGGACTCTCAAAGTCGTATATATTTTATATTGTCCTCATGTATTTAAGGCCAAGTATCTATAAACAGAAATACTAGCTATCGCCAATGTCATTGTCATATAAGTTTCCTTTTTGATGCTTTTCCGATTTAGGTTGAGGACAAGTAAATATTGCCTATATTTGCGCGGATTTGAGCCTTGACCCTTCGTATTACTTTTTGGAAAATAAAGTCTTCATCTGCGAACAATTGCTGCAAATTGGTTGCGGCAAGCAGTTTATTTAAGTTGAATACCTTAGAAATATGTTGCTGCAACAAAATTTGTTGTTTCTGTAAGTTATTGTAGCAATATATTTATTATCGATGCGAATAGAGAAATTTTGTTTGCTTATGGTGCTTGCTTATTTGTCTCAAACAATTGCATGTGTTTGTCGCAAAAGAGAGAAGTGTTTGCACGAGTTGATGAAATTTTTTGGAGGGAAAGGTTAATATAGATATTATTAATATCTATATTAAGCTTTCCCTCCATATCATATTAATAATAATAAATTATGAAAGAATTATGGGAAGTGCCAAATCTAGACATTATTTCTGTTTGCAAAAAATATGGTTGTAATAGCGAACACAGAAGAAATCTCCAATATAGTATGAAGATATTAAACGTTTTCAAGTTTCTGTTTTTACCGAAAAATTATAAAAGAAGTTAAAGTGCGCGCAATAAAAAAGTAGTGAAGTGATACAAGCGAAAAGTGGGCAGTTGCAAAGAGAAATAGAAAGAAAATTAACACATGACGAATAATAATAATAATAATAATAGCAATAATAATAATAACAATAACAATAATAATAATAATAATAATAATAATAATAACAATAATAATAATAATAATAGTAATAATAATAACAATAACAATAATAATAATAAAGTAAAGTAACTAAACAGGCAATCCATTTGTGGTGGTTTGAAGAAAAAAGGTGTCTCCTTTATTCACTAACTCAGTACTTCGCTCTTAATTTAGAATTTAATCAGAAGTGTAAACTACAATTGGGAAAAGTGGTTACAATAAAATCAATCTATTAAAATTGTATTTATTCGCAATGGAGACAATCTGAAACAGTAAATCTGATCTTTGATTGGTCATCACTAGAGCGGGCCAAATTGCGCCATCCAACAGAATCGGAATCAGGCGCAACGGCCGTTTATTGTAAATAGCGTATTTTGTGAGTCACAGCAGATATGTGATATTTCGGAATTAATACACAAGAAAAAAATAAAAAGCTGACGCAATAATAATTTTTAGTAATTAGAGCGGATATATATATATATATATATATATATATATTTTTTTTTTTTGTACACGCGGGGGGTGTTTTTTTTTTTCATTATGATTTTTTATTTGATTGAAAACGGTATGCGTTGAAAATGGGATGTAATAAGGAAATAACTGAGAAACTAAACCCCGTTTTTTTTATTCTTTTGGGACTTAATAATTAACTGTAAATAAAGATATAAAAAATAAATTCTATCCTTCTTAATAAGGGGGGGATAGGCTTTTTTTTAAAGTTCCCATCAGATAAGCCACATTTGCCTCTTAAAGGATTTTCGCCGAGACAAAAAAAAATGTTCTTATATTTCGAAAACGACCGTTCCACTCTACCGAAGTAAGACAGGCGTAATTAAAATAATCTTTAGACTTGCCCAAGGAACCCAGATGCCCCATCGCACATTTGTCTTAATCTCGTGTAGCCCGGATTTTTTTTTAAAACATTTCAACTTGGCTAAAACTCGTCCACTTGTTGCATCGTACTGTGTAACAATGTACTAATTTGCCCCGACTTGCACTGATTCTACCAACGACAATCCAGAATTTTGCAAATTTTCTATCGCGTCTATAACCCTTTGAAATTGTTGCTAATATTCTTTAGATGTTTTTTCCAACAGAAATATCGAGAAATCCCTTCTGGCTCACCCTAATAGCTCAAAGCTTCGGCGGGGACGAATTGCAAAATAACGGATTTGACTTCTTGAAAATGTTCATTATAATAAAAAGCGGCTTTTAACCACGTTCCCCAACGGGGAAAGAATGGGCTGTGGTGGTTCTCGAATACCGGGGCCCAAACCCTTTGGGAATCCCCTAGTCCTCTTAGGACTTTTGGGGGAAACATTTTTTTTTTGTGTTTGCTATTAATGCATCCACCTCCGGGAAAACATCTCAAAATAGTTTTTTCCCCCCAAATTAAACCATGGATTTTTTACACGTAACGAAAAAGTCCTTTTTTTTTTAAAAGGGAACACCCTACACTACATTGTTTTTACCATCGCTCTTGAACAAAAAAGTTGACTGGTTGACATTGAAATTTTTGTAACGTTTCGAGAACTACGGCCTAATTGTTTTTAGTACACTTTTTTTAACCCTTTCGGGCTAATAAAATTTTGCAAAATTTGGTTTAATAGGACCCTAATACGCGCACTATTATATTCAAAATAAAATTTTTTTGCAATTGTCGTCTCATCAAAACAAAAAAACAGCTGTTTATTTTTTTAATTCGGCTTTAATTCGATTTTCAATGTCCTCACGTATTCGTGGAATATCTCTCCGTAACGCTGTCCGAGATGGTAGTACCCCTCTTATTGTATGCCCCAGAATTTTCGAAATGTTTTTTATCAATATACGGTGGTAGACCACATCCCATAAACGTTAAAAGCAATTCAAATTGAAATTGACGTTGTTGTGACACACCATTTCTTTTATTTCTGTGGTGTCCCTATTTTTTGTCTTTCAAACCCTTTTGCTCCAGCACAGTAGTTTCTTTTTACAAACTTTACAGAAAATTGTACTCCCATTGTGGTGTAAATCCACAAATTCACTAAAAAATTTTAAAACTTTCGTAGGTAATGGCCGTTTTTTTTAATAGTTACGTTAGACATAATCCCCAAACGAGCACACCGACCTTGTTTCTTTTCCACCGAAGTGGTGCAAACGTAACATCCCGCAGACTCGTCATTTTTGATGAATGAGCGCGTCATCCGTAAAAAATAAGCCGCTGTTAGTTCGTAGCCTTGATGAATGAACTTTTTTTTGGAAAATGGCCCCCTGTGAACAACGCCCTATTTATAACGAACACCCAAACTGCAGGTGTATATTTGCGCGTCTTCACGACGTAATAACAGTGGTTTTTTGGGCCTCCCTCCCAAATAATTACATATTTAAATTACCTATGTTTACATACATATATGCGCCCGGCAGCCTGATTGCGAACCTGGCGCGTGGCGCTCTTGGCCCGCTCTAGTCATCACTAAGGTTCGACAAACGAGTGCAACGTCAGAGGCGTATCGCGCAAAAGTAGGTACGGGGATACAGTATTATTAAAAAAAAATATATTCTTTTCTTTTTTTTGGCGCCCTTTATGTCCACCGCGACAAAATCTACTCCCCATTAAGGGGAAAACTGCAACATAAGCAACGCTTCCATTGTCGATTCACTTGGGCCCTTTGACGTTTTTTTGAAAACGTGTATTTCGAAAATGCGAAATAGGATTTGCGTAATTGGATATTCCTTTATCTCTTCCGTGGGACTTTTTTTATTTTCCGTAATGAAACCCAACCTTTTGTAAATCGGGATTTTTATTTAAAACTGCAAAAATTTTTGAGCGACATCTCTACTAAAGATCCGTCAAGCTTTCTAGAGCGGCTTGTAAATTATCTAAGGTATTTAACGAAGGGCTCGTTAAAAAAATAAATGACTGTTTTTAACAGCGATATAATTTTTTACAACTGGAAAAAAGTTTTTAAATTTCCCTCTATTTGTAATTGAACGTCCCAAGGAAAAAAATTTTTGGGCCCCTGAATCGCCGATTAAATTTTATTTAAATTTTAAAAAACCGTCCCTTCACATTTGCGAAATATTTATGTTAATAAAATACCCGCCGGAGTTTTTCCCCTCCCAGTAATTAAAAGGCAAGGTGGTAGTGGAAGTTTCGGACACAATTGTTTGAAAACGCGGATATGTTTGGGAGATTTCACAAACACTTTTTTTGAAACATTCAATTATTTACCATCGGATACTTTCGAATGGGTTTTTGCGACGAGATGATACGCGTGTATGAGACGCCTTTTTTATGTGAAGAAGAGTCGGAAAGCATATTTTCAACATCCTACCAAGTTTCAGCATTGTTGCAGCTCCATCAGTAACTAACATTTTTGACTTGGGCCCTTGAACCCAAAAATTTTCTTAACGAATTTTTTTAAACTTCCCCAACGGTTTCAGCATCACTTTTTTCAATCCTTTTACTGGTTAATAACAAGGAAGCTGCTGGACCTTAAAAGACGCCCACCGATAAACCGATAATTATAGAGCCACGCCTATCGAATGACTAAACTCTCCACTGGCTTCGCATCGATCTAAATCCCCTCTCGGCGCTTCTGCCGTAACACGCGTTTGTATCACAATAAAATAAGCGAAACATTTTGCTGGGTCAGGTGTTGGGCTGGCGGCAAAAAAAATAATAACAATAAATGTCTTTATTTTTGTACAAATGGAACATAAGAATTAAATGAAAATAAAAAGAAAATGTAATGCGTTTAGTGAGTGCGCAAAGCACCACCAACCATTCCTCCACTCAACCTTGCATAAACAATCTATTTGCTTAGTTTTATATGCCTATAGGGTAACTTAAATTTAAATTCTGCGATATGAGTAAACAAAAAAGAAAATACACAGCTGAAAACAAAACAAGCAAAAACAGAATACCTATACAGATCACTTATCACATTATTTATTCTCTTTTTTTTTTAAATCAGGCACCTAAAATGTTTCGCACGCAATACTACATTCCCCTTCATTTCATTTGAGTGACTTTGTTTTACAGCAGAAAAAAAGTTTACTTGTGTCAAAGCTTTAATTCAAGACAATTACTGTTTCAATTATCCGCAATACAATAACTGTTTTAAATCAAAAGAAGTGTTTTCTTAACGTTTCTTTCTCCGCTTTAGAGAAGTATACGCTTGTAATGAAATAATAGTATTTCTTTGCTTAATATTTTCTGAAGGATAGTAAATAGTTTTCTTAATTCCAGAAAGTCTTTCGGTATTGTTCATAAATCAATAGTTTTATTTTCTTAAAATAAAACATTTTTTACTAATTTTCTTGAAATGCATATTCTTTATATGCACATTATTAATTGCTCTTACCTTGTTTAAAGCAGTACGACATATCCGTACATAATCCAGGAAATTATTTACATTGTTTGTGATTTTAAAAAGGCGAAAGTAGAGGTTATCTACATAATAATGTTTAAACAAAGCGAACTTAATGTGGAAGTACACATGGAAAAAGTGCCTAGAAACAATAACCAAGATAATGCTAATAAAAAATACTCTGGTTTAGGTCACTACCGGCAAAAAAATATAGAAGGAAGAAGCAAAACTTGTTGCTCTTGTATTTCTTTTCTCAGTTTACCAAATCTTCAAAAAAAGGAACCAAATATTTCCTGGAGCCAGTAGTTATGATGCCGTCCGAGAGTAGCGAATATAGAAACCGGGAAAAAAAAAATGTACTTTTTTTTATTTTTTGTTCTCCATTTTAAAAACTTTATTGTTTATAAGTTAGTTGTAGACTTTGCATGTTGTTACTTATCGTATTACTGTGAGTAGTTCTATAGAAGGTCGAATTCCTGAATCATTTACAGTGAATGAAATATTTTTTAAGTAATTACCCGTCACTGTTCCCCACATTAGATCCTTGGCTTTGGTTTCCCCCGTATTCATTTCTTTTATAATCAATATTTGACAATTATTGACTCAATAATGGCATCAATATTATTGGAGTTACTAAAATTCGCAGTTCTCGATATTGTGTAAACAATCCGAGGTAGATGGTTGAGGTTCTTCAATTCCATGTAGTACTTCGGGACTGATATTACCAGATACTGTTAACTGTTATATTTAGCTTTTTTGACTGGTCGTAATCCTTTGGAAAGTTTAGTTCTTTTCTTTGTTGTTACTGGATTCTCCGAATGATGAAAACACATATTCGTCTGCTGACATAACTTCTTCCCACAATAACTGCAGCCTTTGCTGTTCTTTTTCATAGTCACCCATTTTTATAGACACACAACAAACGCAATCATTCCTGATTAGGCATAAACTAAATATCAGTAGTTATGGCCACGGGGGACAGATGCTGTCCGACACAAAAAATATCTTTTTTTTTACATTATGGTTGAATATTGTGCAAAATTTAATATCTCCATGTTTGTTCAACACTAAAAGGAGTAGAAATATTGGAAAAAATACACATGGCATTTATGAACGTTTGATTACAATTTCCATTGTGGCACTTTAGGTGTTAATTCTATTTACATATATACTCATACTTTACAGCCAACTTGTTCTATCTAACACTTAGGTACACTTACCTGTTTACTTTTAAAAAGTTGTTAAAAGTTTAATGGAATGATTTTTAACCGTTTCAATATTGATAGAGCGATTTGATTTAAGTTAACATATTCTTATTCACTCTGAATACACAACAAACAATGGAATGGGCCAATTCAAAGCAATTCTGATAATATAATTTAAACAAAACATTTATTGATTTTCAAAAATAGCAAGAACAATTGATATATGTACATGTACAAATATTTCAATTAAGTTAGAAAATAAATTAAAACTCTAAATTTAGTAAGGTAAAAATACCGATTAATGCCTTCTACGTCGACCAGAAGATTCTGTTGTTGTTTTAACTGGTTTCAAACAACACCTTTTATCTCCAGGCGCGCCTGGTCCCGATGGACAATATGGAGGCTTATTATCGAACATGCAATAAGAACCAGTTGTTCTATAAACAGATATAAGCATAAAATTATTTGAAATGGCGTAAGAAATATGTTCAACATAAAAAGAATCATCTTACGTAAGTGGTGTAAAATGGCCCATTAACACTGGAATTCCAATTCTATGTCCTGGTCGGGGCCCTGTAGGACATCGTCTAGAACAGGGTTCCGCTTTCTTTGCAATTTGCGGGTTTAAACTTTCGGCCATGTAGCATACTGCCCAAACATGACTGCATAGTTGTTCATCAACTGTAAATACGATATTTGTGGATCAATATACAGGCTGTCCCATGACATGATTGCAACATCGTAACTGAGCAAGGGTAATTTGAAATCTGAATGAATATCAGGTAAAATCTCATTGAAAATCAGTTAAAAAGGAGTTACTTTATTGCATTAATTGTTCAAAATGTCCACCCAATTGCTCTTTACACATTCGAGCTCTTCTTGGAACTGAAGAAGTAGCTCTGCTAACAGTCTCAGAATCAGCACAAGTATTTTCTTCGGCATCCATAATCCTAGCAACAAGTTATTCTTTGTTTTTAGGATTCTCTGCGTAAACAAGACTTTTCAACCTTCCCTAAAGAAAGTAATCCAGGAAATTTAGGTATGGAGACTTTGCTGGTCAAGCAACTGCTGCACGTCTTCCAATACAGCGGTTTGTATAGTTTTGGTTAAGAAAAGCTGTTGCTTGCCTACCAAAGTGAGGAGGTGTGTCGTCTTACATTAAGAGTAACGTCATCCGGTAAGGCTGGAAGGTAATTTTAGAGAAAACAATAATGAACGGCAGTGAAACGCTCTTCTATTATAAACGGACCAGTGAGACGATGATCAATAACACCACACCAAACATTCATCAAAAATCTATCTTCAAAATGAGATTCTCTAATCTCCCGTGAAGATTCAAGTGCCCAACAATATGAATTCCTGGTGTTATTGTTGCCGTTTTTGGTGAAGGTGGCTTCATTACTAAACAATATTTTCCGACAAAGCCTTCGATTTCTCAGTAACCAGCGACTAAATCCTTGCTGCAGACGTGGTCGACAGCTAGCTCGACAGGTAAGATATGGTATGGGTACAAACCGAAATTGTGTAAAGTTCCCCTTACTCTCATGCAGCCTACGTCAAGTCTGTTCGATATTCTTCGGACACTAATAGAAGGTTGGGCGTCAACCATATTAAGTACTGCTTCTTCTTGAGCAAGTTCTTGTTGTACGGGACGTTCAGAAGTAGCGGCAATAAACTTGCCTGTTTCTCGTAGGTGCTGATAAACATTGCTAAAAACTTTTCTACAAGACACTATACGAGTGGGAAATCGCCGACGATATTCATCAACTAGCGCACGTTCATTTCCATTTCACAATTCGTAAACAAAGTGTATGTCGGCGTATTCTCTTTTTGAAAAAAATTAACATACTTTTAAGATTATTGTAATGTAACACAAACAACGAAATATGCTTAATTAAATTATAAGTGACGTTTACTGTCACAATGAATAATAAATTTCAAATCCTTGTAGCTCGGTTACAATAAAGTTTGGGGCATATGTTCATTAGACAATATTGACTTGAAATTGCTTGAGCAACACATCCCTAAGCTGTGGCAATCATGCCTTGGAACACCCTGTATATAACGGTATTGTACTTCCTTAAAAATTACGCTTGATCTGATGTATGCACATCTTATTTGGATGTGATCAACGAAGATCTTTGTGATAATTGTAACGAAACTTGAATAAACCATTCATATACAGCACATTGCATAACGAAGTATACGATTTATATTTAAATTAGATGTACAAGGCAAATTAACATGAAGAATATTATAATATTTATATATTTTTTCTTTTAACCTCTATAAATACAAAAATATAAGCTAAATTCTATAAAGAACCAGTACAACTTTGACGATGACTTTCCTAATTAAATCTATAATGGGTACTAGGTTATTGAATTGTTTGTACTAAATTCTTGTTCTTATTCTTAGATATGTTTCGTGTTTAGAATGATCATGAATAATAAGTAGATGGATAAATGCAACATAAAGCGTTGACAACATACATAAGCCTCATACAGCATATTGAAGCGGAAAAAACTTTGATTGCTGAATATTTTAGACGTGACGGCACTTCAAACTCAAGATCACTTCTTCTTCTACAACGCTTGTGATTAATTTCGCGTGAAATCGTTAAGGAGATGGTGATTTCAACGTAAAAGGAGAAAACGATATTGGTAGAACCAGTATATAAAGTTTTAGTGCCGTAAAATGTAATTTAAACGATTTAGAAGAAGAGCAACTTATCTCAAGAAATTCAGAGACCCCAAAAATGTTCTGCCTGTCCGATGTATTCCCATTAAGATCGTGTCAACTCTCCTGCATACTTTTAGCAGTTTTTTTAAAGCTAAATATTGGTCACCAATCCTACCTCAATCAATTTATTTTCCAAATAGTACTTTTTTCATTTTAAAGATGTACAAAAATAAAAGGTTATGTTAATATAACAAATATACGTCGGGAGATTTCCTAAAAATAGGAAAGGGTATTACTAAAATAATTTTACAAAATAATGCATTGCAGTTTTTATAGTAAAAGTTTGTTCATGGACTGAAGAATAGGTAACACAACTATTTATTAACTAAAAAGTAGAGCAGAGTATACAAAAAACCGGAAAATATAGAAGGTGGAACAAGACTAAGACAAAATAATAATTTTCTGAATGAAAAACATCGGTTGATCGGTTGATTCAAGATGACTGTCTATTGTAGATGGCATAAAAATTTCTAAATTGGTGTAGAAAAAGGAAGAAGAATTCCGCATAATATATTGCGTTTACTGTACTCTTGGGTTCTTTAAAACCGATTAACAAGATGCCCTCGCTATCTCAAAAAAGTGTAGCAATCGCCTTTTTTGTGCTTTTTGTCATCTTCATCTTCTTAAGGACGTGTTCGCCTTTCCAATGCTTTTCCATCGTTTCTCTTTTGCACAAAGTATCGTGGTTAATGGCCGTATTGTCGACTTCGTACAACTCAAGAAACTTTCGGCTACATTCGATACTTTGTTCGTTCTGAACCGCGCTGAGCAACTTAGGACCCATCTTACACTAATTTTTGTCATACCCAAATGCTCATGCAGGATCTTCAAAACACTAGTTTTTAAAATCCCTGTCTGTTCCTTAGCCTTCAACCGATCACTCAGTATGACTTCCTGGTGTCACTGCAGTAACGAGCCCTCCTTCGCGTGGATCATCTTCAAGAGATTCTCTACCGAAATGAAACAATTTTGACCAACGTTTAACTGTGACATACGATGGTGTAGAGTCTTTATGAAGCGTGGTCATTCGCTCTTTAATCTCAGATGGTGTCTTTCCTCCCAAAGTGGGACATTTTATCATTGCGATTAATTTTGGACATTTTGAAATTTAGCATGGATTGCTGAACTTTGGATGAAACTGCAAAATTATTATTTGAATGTTGACTAACGACAGATCTGTCGAATGATAGCATTTATTTTTGATTACCTTCTTACTAGATACCTAGGGTATTTAATATTAAAGAATAATATATCGAGTTTGGCAGGTAGCTTCACAACAGAATGATAATTTGGTCACAGATTTATTAAAAGTTGCATTGGCTTGTTATAAGCAATAAAAGTTAGTTCAGAAATATGAAGGAAAGGGAGACAGTGACTTCAAGGGCAAGAAACGAAATTAAAACTAAACCCATTACAAAACACTTAAGTATAAAACCTCCTATAATCAACAAAGTATTTAGGCTTCAACAATTGTGATGATTTCTTTTTGTTTTTGGAAACAATGATTGGAATTACTTACATCCAGCATTTTCACAGTACGGTTGTACTTTACCGCCATTGACGCAGAAATCAACATGGCCAGATCGTCCAGCTTCTCCGTAATGTCCAGCATTAGTATGTATGACGTGCACAGCAGCTGCATCTCCACTAACAAGTCTGCTAACTGAAGGAATTAAGGGCCTTGCAGGATCCAAGGCAACTATTCTGTGCATGCGAAAATGAACGGAACGAGATATTAAACCACAAGTATGGGCACCTATACATAAGTAGAAACAAATGTCAATTATTTACAAGTATTACATCATTATTTGCGCAATATATAGAACTTAAATGTTAAAGAATGCAATAATATGATCGAGGAATTAATGTTTTTTTTTTCATTTAATATATTGCGTAAATTTTATTGTAAAGTATACTTGAAGATATTATTAGATACCTAGTGAGTGTCCTATGCAAGTAAGCTTGTCTGTTCTTAGTCCTTGGTGTCTTAAATCAGTTAGAAGATCAGCAGTGCATTTTGCAATTGCTCTTATGTTATGTACCGCAGCTGAGTAGCATGGTGGTTGACTTAGAGGTCCCCAATCCATCATCCAAACATTATAACTTCCATTACTAATATACGCTGGAAGAAGAACCATTATATGATAAATTGTAGACTTTTATATTCAATTTAAACAAATATACAGGGTGACCACGAGAAACAGGGCGTTTTTGGTTGGGACTGTACCCGACAATGAGAAGTGGGAGGGAGAAGGGATTGACGGCCTTGAGCTCGAAAGGAATGCAATTTCAGAAACAATAGAGCAGTGGACGCTACAACACCGCGTATTTACGTACGATAGTTTTGTGAAAACCGGTGAGTCAGCGACAGCAACCCAACGTCTTTTCCGGCGTCATTTCAATATTGAGCGACACGGTGCGGTCCCCAACCGAAAAACGATTTTGAGATGGGTCGACAACTTAAGAAGAACAGGATCGTTGATGGAGAGAAAACCACCTGAGTGAAAATGTGGACAGGGTAAAAGCAGCGCTGTTACGGAGTCCAAGTCAGTAAATTCTGAACGGTACACTGAAATGATCAGAACCTTTGAGAGTTGCGTAGGAGGAGGAGGCTAAACACAAATGAAATTTGGTTTCAACAAGATGGTGCAACAGCCCATTCTGCAAGAATATCTATCGACTTGCTTCGGCGTACCTTCCCCGGTCGTCTCATTTCCAGGTATGGAGAAGTGACTTGGCCTCCGCGTTCTCCAGACCTCAGTATGTATGATTTCTTCCTCTGGGGTTACTTAAAAATCTCGTGTTTATGCGGACAAACCTCGCACATTAGAGGAACTTAAAGATGCGATTCGACGTGAGATCCAACTGATTGATCAGCAAACATTGGAAAGAGTGTGGGAGAACTTCAAAGGCAGAGTGGAAGAGTGCATCGATGAACAGGGTTCAAGGGTTCAAGAAACAAATAAAGGAAGTTAGTAACCAAAACAAAATATAAAACATGCAGATTTAATAACAGTAAATAATAAGGATGATTTGCTCTTTTAAAATTGAGATTTGATATAATGACAGTTGTTGTGATTAGGTCACTCAGCAACGAGCTCTTTGAGTGGATCTGGCGTCAAAGGAGACGAATTGACACTTGTTAGTAGTCAACATTGCAAATCATTTTCTTAAAATTCAAGATAGCTTTGACGGTTCTAAAAGAGATCTATTAAAATTTTATTAAAAATGCAATAAAATTAGTAGAATTACAGAATTTTGCAGATTATGCAGTTTTATGAAGGCATAACGAGAATTTCAAGAAAGTTATAATTAAATCGAAATATTTTAATTAAAAAAAGTGCTTTATAACTTATTGAGACAGATTACATAATTATTTATGATTGACCTTACCGTCTCGTAATACCGCAATTGGTAAGGTATCGTCTCCTCCGGCATATCCGTGTATGATAAGCACATCCTCTTTCTCCGCATCCCAAGAACTCTGTCTTAACCAATCCGTTACGCCGATGTCGACAACTTCCCGATTACCTTTAGCGGTGTACAGTATATACTTGACATCTGGGTCGGGACAAACGGTTTTTTCGTTGATTGGCCGCCACGTGCAATCTCGCATTGTTCTATTGGAAATCGAAGCGTTGTGGAGGAACAATTCATCTTTAATTAACGCGTTGGCGTTCGGAAAGAATACGTGTTGAGCGTTAGTTGCAGCTGAAAAAGAAATTATCAGGGTTTTAATTGTTTGATATTGACAAGTATAAATATATACGGGCTCTCCAAAATTCGCTTATTATGAGAGATAAAGTATAAGCTTAAATTTGGCAAAGTTCCTCAATTTAGTTTTGGTGAATTATCGCACAAAATATATTTATTGCTTTGAAAGTCTACTGAGTTATATAAGAAAAATATTCGTAATTACAATTTTAGCTTATATCGTTTACAACTTTATAGTTAGGGTCAGTCAAATGAACAAAAAGTCTCCACTCGACTCTCTTCAATTTTGATGAAATTTTTACCGGATGTACATATGGTTCTTACATGGTAGGGCCAATAGACCACTAAGTTTTTGCAGAGGTCAGTTTTCCATGTCGCGATAGTAACGAATGAAATAAATGTATAAATAAATCATCCAGTTTATTTCCATACTGTTCATGACCTGTGATGACTACCATGCTGAAATTTGATGATCCGGTTCAATTTTTTTGGTACAATAGCTTAGTTGTAGAGTAAAAGCTCAACATATGGGGGATTTACTACAATTTGCGGGTAAAGTGGCTCTTGTCGTGTCAAATTTGAGTCATACTTTAGCGACTCTTTCCCCATTTGCTGTCTGTCAGCATGTCATGAAGCTGTGCAAGTGGCGTCTTGACTACTCAAATTATTCTTGAATTATCCATGTTCAAATTCCATTCAAATATTTCGTTCGTTAATTTTGGGTCATCTTCAAGAGGCTGTATCGTAAAAGGGACATATCGAATTAGAATTTTCTTGATACCATTGCAAAGAGCTCAACTTGTTTGGTATTGTTTGTTTCATATTTGAAACTTTGCCTTTAAGAGCAAAGAAACTTTGTTTTTACTCATGTAAAAAATATACATGCTTTGCATGTTGTGCGTTGGTCCATGGTGGTTTTGCCATTACCACTCTCAAAGACTGGTACCCCCATCGTCAAGGGGCCACGCCCGATAGCCAGGAAAGTCCAGCCACGGGTGGGTTTCTTTACCACAAGTTCCCAGGCCTGAATGTGGGTGTCTAACAGCGTCCCAAGCCTAAATGTAAGTGTCTAACAGGTTCCCATGCCTAAATTGAGTTTTTATATGGTTCCCAAGCCATAATATTCCACTTCTCATTAGTTCAGTTGTTGGAATGTGGTGCTGTTAGTAATCACAGTTATTCTTGTTGCTGATGGAACTGGAATAACGGAAATTATGTGTTGCTCTGGAATCCAACAAACGTCCTATCTATCTGGCCAGAAGAATAAATGTTCAGGTCCATTGGGATTAATGAAGTTGATTAAGACATAATTTTATTCATTTGAGATTTCAGAGATATTTTTAATCCATCAAAAAACTGACCTTTGCAAAAACTTGGCTAGTGACCCAACGATACTACTTACAAAGCTGAATTTTGCATAATTCCATGTAAGATCCATATACAACGTGTCCCCGGATTAACGCATGAATAGGTAAGGCAGACAGAAAATTATTGCGATGAAATTTCATCTTTTGGGATTCGGCCGTGCTTGAATAGTAAGTAATTTATGCCAGAATTTTATTACCGAAAAATCATGTAGATCTTTGAAATTTACAAAAAAAAATTTTCAATTAGTAGTGTAGGAGATACTATAAGAGGGTTATTAAAAGACAATCTTCAGGGTAATAAGTTATGCTAGTACTTAGTGTGTAAACGCTTTTACCAAATCGGAATACTTTTATTTAAATTTAATTTTATCTGTCTGCCTTACCTATCCATGCGTTAATCAAGGAACACACTGTATATCAGGTAAAAATTTTATCAAAATTGGAGAGGGTCGAGTAGGGACCATATAAAAATTTTAGTTAGTATAGCGCTCGTAGCCCATTAGAAAAATAGTTGAACAGATATTTAGAAAAACAAAAAATTTTAATGTAAGATTGAAATAGCATGAATTCAAAGTGACAACGATTTCCATGAACATTTTATACATCCTATTTGATATTAAAAAATGTCAATGTATTGCTAGAAACTCCAAGAAATAATCGAATAAAATTTGAATCGGTGCTTTAGCGTGAAAGATCAACCGTTAGATAAACAGCAGCATTTCGCAAAAATCTCAAATTATGTCGAAACCTGTAACGTTGGCTATGGAAATTGAACAACCTGTAATTTTGAATATAATTTTTTTATAGCACTTGTCTCTGAATACCCTTTATATACATTTTTTTTTCTCTAAATTAATCAGGGGAGGAATTATCTTCCACTTACGCGTTAGATAACCATTTAATTAATCAAATTGATATCAAAAATGATGGGTACATATTAATACTAAAATAAATTTTACATTTTTCTTTGTTAATAATTTCAAAACTCTCTTTCGAAAGTATTGTAGGCATGTAATGTTAAGCGTTAATTGCTGTAAAGTTAAAAGAAAATGGTGCTAATGTATAGCAAAATGTTCTTAATTATTACATTTATTGACCACAAAATTCAATTATTTACGTTAATTGTGCCCTACTAGAATATAAGTTTAAATTTTTCCATTTATCATTACTTTGAAATTGTACCCCAATAAATGCAGTAAAATATTATATCAGCACCTCAGAAGCAAACTCTGTTAAGTCTACTTTTTACGGAAAATTAATTACATGTATCAGGTAACTTGATATAGTATGAAGTCTTCAAAAAGAGGTTCTATTTCAACAATGCAACTCTATCCGTTATAGAATCTCTTTAAAAGTAGAAATCGCATCCATTTATACAGATTTAAAAACTTTTTCGCTTGCCCTATAAAGTTTAAAGACTGTGACTTAACACAATTTACCTCTGAAGTACCGATATAGAATCATTATAAGTAAATTACGTAGGTAATCGTCGAATTTAAAAATAACAAAAAAAAACGAAATTTTTCGGTATTAATCCTATCATCAATAAATTGTCAAAAAGGCATAAAAATATTAAAATATTTGATAAGTCTCTTACCCTTACAAAATTTATATCTTGTTGCGTTTAATAGTTATAAATAATTAAATATTTCTAAATAACATACCGTACAAATAAACTATACAGCAAGTAAAGCACTTATACCAATTCATCGTAAGCGTAGGTACTTAAAAACACTTTCAGCGGGCGGCTTTTGAATAATTGCGATCCATACAAGCTTTACTTTATAAGGCTGAAATAAAAACAATTTTTATTTCTTTCCGGAAGTTATTATTGATCAAAAAAAATGTTCGTATGTGAATTTAAGTAATTCTATGTGGTTTTAAGAGAAAACTCCAGTATTTAGGGCGACCTAATAATAAACTCGATTGGATACAAATTAATCTTTATTTTATATCAGATTATCTCAAACTTTACTATCAAAATTTCTTTCCGCACTCTCATCTTTATTCTGTTATGCCGAAGAGATACTGTTATTCCATGTCGTCAAGCTGGCATATTAAGTTCCAGCTTTGCCGAGTTTGTTTACCGGAGAAATGCCCACTGTTTGTTGAGTATAAAGAATAACTGCGTACTCGTTATGTTAAGCACATTATCTTACATGTATGTCCGAAAGTAGGTAAACCAGTAATGGGACGCTTTTTACCTTTTGTCCATTTCCTAAGTGTATTTAAGATATAATAATAAAAAAAGGGTAAGAGTACGAAGCTAATAAAAAGTTACAATCGACAAAAAAAACTGTTTAAATTATGGTAATATATCTAGCAAGCCAATACACTTCTTTGCAAAAAAAGAGGATTATCTTACTCCTCCTAATCTAGTGTAATATTGGAAATTATCTATTACTGCAAACACGAAATAGAATTAAAACGTTTGGTATAAGTTAAAATACTCATAATCAAAGCAAGTTGTAATAAACATTGAAGTTCTTTGAAAAGTGGCCCCTAATTCAGCCCTTGTCAGAATATTGAGTTTGATAAAAGCCCTGTTCGTTTGAATTGCTTAATTTTATTAGTTTTGTCAAAAATAGCAAGTGTAGCACGTTTACAAATAGTGAACACATGTTATGTGCAGCTATTATTGCTCAACACTTTAGGCACGAGCAAATATAGCTTGCTACTTTGGATATATAGCAATTTGCTGAATGCAAACGAATGCGTGTTTAAAGTACGTGTGAGCAGCTAAATTTCTAACGAACACAAGAAAATTGACAAAACTGATATTGAGCACTTTCAGCAAAGCAAACGAACAGAGCTAAAGTATATTGGTCAAACTGTTACAGTGACGTCACAAGTAAATAATTTGAAATAACCTCAAATTCTGTCACACTCTACACTTAAATGTCATTGAATATTGAGATTAGGTTAATTTTCACTTTATTACAGTAAGGGGCGGCTAAAAGATTACAGGGAGCGCCCAGTGGGTAAGAAATTGTTACATAGTGTAACTATGTTGTAGAGGTTGGCAGCACGAACAGTGTTAGATGTAACATGGCGATCTTCATTTCATTACATCCAATATGGCGGAAATTTAGAAATATTTTTGAATATAGATGTTGCTAACAATACTAAATTAAGAAAAGAAAAAATTTAGAGTAGGGTGTATTAAGTTTGATAAGTTGCCTATTTTGTTAGGATGTGTTTTGCCAATTTAAAATTTTCTAATGTAAATGCTGGTGAGGTTGCATATATAGGGGCTTACATGTGTTTAATTATTACCGGGTGGAGTTGGGTTTTATTGCAAAATTTCTTCCCCACTACTAGCTCCATATTATTTTCATGGTGTCTATAGGTCGTAGCGGCTGATGGAAAAGTAAAATGTACAACTTCTTTTACTACTAATTACTAACGTTGTAGTTAATATAATAAAATACACATGAAAATATTTTGTTTGGATGCCATCGGAATCGTTTATGGCTTTATGAATGTTTACTTTTATTCAAAACTGGCAAACATAATTTAGGATAAATAGATAAGGATAACAACGAAAACACTTAATACAATCGATTCAGCGGATAATTTTCTATCTGAAACCGTCAACTTTGTCGACCAGAAATGCATCCCTAAGGATAAATCAGACGAGAACTAGAGCGATGTCGATTTAAGGGCTCGTTTTTGGAGGTCGGAAAACTTCAAACGCCCATATCTCCAAAACGGTTAGAGACAGCGGGCTGAAATTATATTCCGCAAATGTGAGACCATAGGGCTAGAAATCGGTACCGCCAGGTTGGCGAAATTCCGACTTTCATTTTTAGGCCATTCAAAAATTTCATCACTTTGGGTAGAAATTTTTACGGCTCTCTTGTATCTCGACATCCGAACGAGCTAGGAGGTTAGGTTTGGGTCCGTTCGAAAGCTCTCGGCGAGCGCTTTAAAACTAAAAAAAGGTCAACTCTCTAGCTCTAACCGTTCCGACGCTAGGGCGTCTCAAATTTAAGAAAAGAAGATTCCTTTTTTTAAGTTTGAAGCGCTGTAGCTGCCTAACCAAACAAGCTAGGAGGTTCTGCTTGGTCGCAATCGATTCAGCGGATAATTTTCTATCTGAAACCGTCAACTTCGTCGACCAGAAATGCATCCCTAAGGATAAATCAGACGAAAACTAGAGCGATGTCGATTTAAGGGCTCGTTTTCAAGCCGTTTTTGGAGGTCCGAAAACTTCAAACGCCCATATCTCCAAAACGGTTAGAGATAGCGGGCTGAAATTTTATTCCGCAAATGTGAGACCATAGGGCTAGAAATCGGTACCGCCAGGTTGGCGAAATTCCGACTTTCATTTTTAGGCCATTCAAAAATTTCATCACTTTGGGTAGAAATTTTTACGGCTCTCTTGTATCTCGACATCCGAACGAGCTAGGAGGTTAGGTTTGGGTCCGCTCGAAAGCTCTCGGCGAGCGCTTTAAAACTAAAAAAGGTAAACTCTCTAGCTCTAACCGTTCCGACGCTAGGGCGTCTCAAATTTAAGAAAAGAAGATTCCTTTTTTAAGTTTGAAGCGCTGTAGCTGCCTAACCAAACAAGCTAGGAGGTTCTGCTTGGTCGCAATCGATTCAGCGGATAATTTTCTATCTGAAACCGTCAACTTTGTCGACCAGAAATGCATCCCTAAGAATAAATCAGACGAAAACTAGAGCGATGTCGATTTAAGGGCTCGTTTTCAAGCCGTTTTTGGAGGTCCGAAAACTTCTAACGACGAATTTCTTAAATTATGGGTGAGTGTCACCCCCAACCGGTGACAGCGGGAACGACATTACAAAAAACTGTAGTTTTTAGTTTATTAATTGTTGATGGTATTGAAATTGTTGACATTTGATATAAAAATTTTAAAATTTTCCTTTTTTTACTACTACACCTTCCTCTTTATTCTTTATCTACGCTCAAACATTTGTCTTATATTTGAAAGATTTATTTGGCTTATTCAAAATCGTGAGGTGGTGTGACACATCTATCGTGAGAATTAAAATCTGCTTTCGTGTACCGGACGTATAAATATGACGTTATATAAACATAGACTATCTGCAAAAAATTAAATTAAATAAATAAAATTTATAAGAATTCGCGCCTTTTTGTTGTACTTCAAATTTGCCCAATCAGAAGCAAGATCGCACCAAACTGACAGAACAGTACATCTGTGGCGTCATTAGCTTGTCAAACTCTTTGTTAGAACGAGGGGAATTTTAGAAAGATTAACCAAGTTTAATATCAAAAGCATCGTAAGTCCATCATTAGATTCGAAAAAATTAAAATGTTTTGTGTAAATTGTGTAAAGTATTTCTAATAGACGAGTCCTTCTTTTTGTGACAATTTTATGAAAGAAAGTAAATTTTTAGAACAAAATGTCAAACTTTCTATAACGTTAAAAACAGGTGATGACGTTGCGGCACTTAATATCCAAAATACAATGAAATATAGTTTTATGGCAAGAATTAATAAGTTGGAATACGATTTGCTATATTTTCAACTAATTTGAGAGAACAATTTAAATTATAAGTACAAACCTTACATTTGTATTTTTATTGTAATTTTTAACATACCATAAAAGAAAATCTTGAATATAACTTAAAAGATTAATAACGCGCCAAATATTTTAAATTTGTTGTAATTCCAATCTTCACCACCAGCAGCATCCTGTTTTTTGAAATTTTGATCGATCGCGGTTGGCCGGCCATTAGAAAATGTAAGGCATTTCTGTTCTTGCATTGTTAAGGTTAATTCAATTTTTGACACTATTAATGTTAGAATAATTATCCTTTAATATTTATTCTAGTATTAGTTGATTTCGTAAGTGTTGTGTTTATTGCGGAATTAATAAACAACCAGCAGAAAGGTTCATATTGCTTTTTTTTTTACGTTACTATTGAAATGTGATACATCGTATGTTTTGATTCGTTTTAGAATGGAGTACGAGTGGGATGATTCTAGTCCTGTTGTGATTAGTGCAAACAATAGTATTCAAAGCGCATCTTTCCAGAATTCCTCGTTTCAAAGAAGAGGTAATAATAGGGGTAGGTTTAATAGATCTGATGGCGGTGGTGGTGGAGATGGACGAGGAGGCGGAAGAGGACGATTTAACAATCGAAGAATGGGAAATGGAAACTCTTTCAACAATCCAGGCAGAAGTGGCGATGCTAAAATCATTAAAATACCTTCAAAATTTGTTGGACGTGTTATAGGTAATTTTATAATTTTCAATGAATAATTAGAATCTATTGATGAATCTTTCTTGTATTTAGGTAAAGGTGGATCGAAGATTAATGATTTGCAGTTCGAATCAGGTGCTAAGATTATTGTGACGAAGGATCAAGAAGAAAACGAGACAATGGTGAAATTAATTGGTACGGATGACGAGGTTACCAAAGCGGAAGGATTGATTCGAGAACTGACGGTTGAACGTGATTATAATAGTCAGAATCAAGCCCCATTTAATTTCGTATACGAAGAATCTCCAGATGATGCTCGACCAGCTATTCCACTCATTGATTGGAAGGCAGCAGCTGAAGCAAGCGTAAGTTTGTTATAAAATAGCTTATTTTATTTTGTTTTCAATTGAAATTATTTATTGGGCTCATGGGCTTCGAGTAAATTAAACTAGAATTTTCAAAACATTCAATTCATTTGGTGCTTGTCATCATAACAACAGCGTTTTTAAATGCATTGGTTAATAGGATCAAATTGGATGAAGACATTAGATTGTCATAATTATATCACTATATGCTGAGGCTAGCACGCAATGGTCGCAGGACCATATACAGTTACATTGGATATTCTATAGATTAGACCCTAATTGATTTGTGAAGTGAAAGGGAATATTAAATTTTTCATACGTTTAATAATATTTATTGCACAGTATAATTTCCATTGTTACTTATGACCTCTTGCCAGCATGATGGCAATTTGTAAATAGCATTTTTGAAAAATGCCTTGTCTTTAGAGGCGAAAAACTCGAGCAGTGCTTGGCTGACATTGCTTGATTTTTGAATTTTTTTCCCTTAAAAAAATTTTGCAAGGAGAGAAACAAGTGATAATCGGAGGGGTGCTAAGTCTGATGAGTATAGTGGATGCGACAGAATTTCCCGACTTAGCTCTGTAATCTTCTGACGAGTCCCAAAAGCAGCATGTGGTCTAGCGTTATCATGATGCAGTACAATGTGCATCCTATTGAATATCGCCGGTCGCTTTTCTCTGAGTGCTTTGTTTAAACTAGGGGTTCTCAAACTTTATCAGTCCGCGGCGCACTTACAAGTTTAGTATTTTGTCCCGGCGCCCTCTTTAAAATATGTGTACAATTACATAAATCAGGCACAGATGTGAAAACAACTCTTAAGATAAACCGGATCACCACACATTTTTTCAAAACGGGGAATAAGGTTTGACACTACCATTCTCATTTCTCGCTCCACATCGATTTTTGAGCGATATGCTTTTTATTACAACTGCAGCCTTACAGCTTTTGAACACAAAGTTGGATATTCATTTTTGATTGATATCCAAAACTCCACTAAATCGGAAGAAGCAAATTTTATTTTCAGGCTGTTGTCGCAAGGGAGTTCAATTAGACTCTCTTTTTCCTGTGAAGTGAATTCTGGTGGAGCTTGAGGACGGAAAGGATCTTGGATCCACGCAAATTTCCCGACATTGTCTTCCTCAAAGTATTTTGCAAACCAGACTATGAACTTTGAGAGGTGTTCCTTGAAAAGGGACAGCAAGTCTTGTGAAACAACGATTTTATTACGGGCCACGTATTTGTGCAGAGAAACAATGTTGATCGCCATCCTCATTGATTTTTCTTATCCACAACTGCAGCTTTTTCCTAAACGCCAGAACCTTCTTCAAAAGTTTCAAAATGTGCATGTTATTTTCTTGCAGAAACAGATTGAAGGCATTCAGTTTGTCAAATATATCGCACAAATATGCTAGTTTCAGCAGAAAGTCGGGTTCGGCAAAGTATCTGAAGTTTTCGTGACCTTCCTCTTGTAGAAAAGTGTGAATTTCTTGACGTAGCTCAAATGCAGGGGATAAGAGGGCCGGGGGAAGCCATCGTGTTGCAGTAGTATAGACCGTGGTTCAGCCCCCATGTCCATGCATAGCGAAAAATCTTTTCAGTTCCTATTTTTTGTTTTCATTTTAGAAGTCATCGATTTTATCAAGGCTTTTCCCAAAGGGTCCACATAGCATGCGGTGCTTCGCCCGAATAAGCGCCTGAATCCTCCATAACGAAAGATCGAGCTCCATCAGTACACGTACCGATGTACTTTTCCCAATCCAAATCATTTTCGGTTATAAACTCGTCAAACATCTCAAATAAGTCTTGTCTTTGCGCTTTCAATGATGCTTTTGCAGAACAGAAGGTCTTCACCGATAATATTATCATCCAGGAAGCGTAGATAAAAAAAACATTTTTGTTATTTTAGTTTTCATCAAGTTGGACCAAATTCCGTGCCTTTCATTTTTCTATTAATTGCTCATTGAGATCCAGAGCATATGTGGTTTTTCGCTAATAGCGTTGTTGGACAAAAGAGTTTTAAAATTTAAATTTTTCCCCGCCGATTCTCCAGCATAATATTAACCATGTCAAGAGCAGCCGGTAGAATAAGCTCTTCTGCGATGGTGTGAGGTTTTTCACACTTCGCCACTCTGTATGCGAAAGATGCAAGCAGTGCGTCAATCTTGCAACTTTCTACTAAAGAATTCGCGAGATTTTTCAACCATGTTAGAGTGATTGGTCTCGAGATGTTTTAGCTTACTTGTAAAAACACTTTTATTCTTCAGAGATAACGAATGTATTTACATTGATTGCTTTCTAAAATTAAGGTTATGTTTTAATACGTCACCAGTAGCGGTGGGAAATTAAACCCGGTTATATGTTCAATTTTGACTAAAATATGTACATGTATATGTCTTAAATATGAGCAAAATATGTTGAAAATATCAAAATATGTTCCAAAAATATCTTCAGTGTGTCTAAAATATTTTGAAGTAACAAGGAAAAAAAAACACATTACGAAAATTTAAACAAGTTTTATTGAACAGATACCTATTACTTACATTTCTACATTAAACATTACATTCCTTACTGTCAAAACAATTCCAATCAAAGTTTTTCAAAGCTAAATTATGTCTCCTATCCGTTAGTAGCGTTTGTTGAAAAATTTGTTCACGTCAACTGATGTGATTGGTTTTTTTTTAAAACTTTAAACAACCCTGATTTAAATCGGTTTCAAGATCAAAATCGCCACGGAGAATTTGGTTTGCTTGTTGCAATAAATTTAAATCGCTATATATTTTTTTAAATATCAGTAAATTTTTTATTTATTGTCCAATTTTTCCAAGAACTTTCTGAAGTTTTCCCTTAAATTCATCAATCAAATGAAGAGACTCTTGTAGCGGGAGCGATTCAGTTTCAAGAATAAGAATAGTTTTATGAACAAAATCATAATTTGATTTAATTAAACAAAGTTCATGGTGCAGTGTGCTTTGTTTTTTGCCCCAAAATTTTTCTTCTTCAAATTTAAAAATTTAGTTCTTTAATAGGGACAAAATTGTCTAAAAACTGAAAACTTTTAACCATGTTCCCCATCTTGATTATTGGTTCCGGTGGCAAAGGAGTATTTGGTAATTTTTCTCTGTAACACTGAATCCTCAGAGGAGATTTTAAAAATATTTTTTTTACTTTACTAATTAGATTATTAAATCTAGGAAATGAATTTCTGACATCTTCCGCCATTCTGTCTAAACTGCGCTAAACACGTCACGGGAAATTTAAAATTTGGGAAAACAAAAATTTAAGTTATTGACCAGCTTTTAAACCCTGTATGACGCAGCATCGGAAACTATAAAGAAAATTTTGTTATTGGAACAATGTGGGGAAAGGAAAAAAATTTATGAAAGTTTATTAATAAACCGCCATTATTACATGGTTAGTTTTTTTAAGCTGTTTAAAAAACAAATAGGGGTTTTCCAGGATTTTAATAAAATATACTATATGTCTCTATATACATTTGTAAATAATTTTTCCAAAGTATTTGTCAGGTAAAATATTTCGCAAATTTTTGAAAAAAACATTTTAAAATTTAGGTTTTGTAATTTATGAAGTGGAATCTTAGCAGCAAGCAAAGCTTTGGTTAAATCCGAATTAAATACTTGTTCACTCTGATTTTTTGGAGATTAAGTTGAACCTGCTAGTGACTGGCCTACAGACATTTGCACTAATTTGGACTATCAAATTTTTTTTTTAGGAAGGTCAGTTGAGAGATGAGTAATTTGAGATTTTTTTCTTGCATGGAATCTATAAAAGAAAATAATATATTAGAAAATGTATACACACTTTTAGATATAAGATAATGAAATGATTTTGAAATTAAAGAAAAATATTTTTATGTGTGCCCGGCCTAATGATCACAGCAATGGAACTTTGCAGGTACGAGATGTATTGTGTAACCCGAGGCTTTGTTCAACAACAACGTAACAAGATAATTGAATAAAATCAAACCATTTCCCGTCAATATATCATTTTGAGAGTCGTTTCCTTGAAAAACTAGATTTTAAATTGTTGAGATATTTAAAATGATGCAATGGATTCAGTGACGTCGAACTTTATTCTTTAGTGCTGTTAGGTTTTTTCTGTATTGCATTCTATAGGTGCCGACGTGACAACAAAAAACAACGTATTTTTCCGCTTTTAGGAGAAGTATTTGAAGGCAAAATGGGCAAAATTACCGCCAATCATAAAGAACTTCTATGTGGAGCTGGATGAAGTAGCGAATATGCCAAGATCTGAAGTAGAACAATTTAGGAAGGACAACAACAACATCGTTGTTTCAAGGACTTTCGAACACGCAGAAAGCAATGCAAAACCTATTCCGAATCCAGTCAAAACATTTTATCAGGCATTCCACAATTACCCTGAAATTTTGGATGAAATTGTAAAAGTGGGATTTGAAACTCCATCGCCTATCCAAGCTCAAGCATGGCCAATTCTGTTGGGAGGCGAAGATCTGATTGGCATTGCTCAGACTGGAACAGGTAAAATTTGATTTGTTTCTAAGAAAAGTGAGATTGTTTATAAAACGTTATTTTTTTTTTCTATAGGCAAAACGTTAGCATTTCTGTTGCCAGCTTTAATTCACATTGATGGTCAGACGATACCAAAAGAAGAAAGGGCAGGTCCTAGCGTGTTAGTAATGGCTCCAACAAGGGAATTGGCATTACAAATTGACCGCGAGGTGAATAAATATAGCTACAAGGACATCAAAGCGTAAGTCGCCTTTTTCTTGAATAATTTCGGGATTTACCTAACAGGTTATTTTATTTAGTGTTTGCGTGTATGGCGGAGGGAGTCGTAAGGAACAAGTGAATATAGTAACTAAGGGCGTTGATATCGTGATTGCTACGCCAGGGCGTTTAAATGATCTCGTCGAAGCTGGTATATAATTTTTCATACTTTTTAAAATAGGATTTTGCCATTTCGGATGAATTCTATGGTTCTATTTTTCAGGGTATATTAAAGTTGAAAGTATTACTTATGTTGTGCTTGATGAAGCAGATAGAATGTTGGATATGGGTTTTGAGCCGCAAATTCGCAAAACCATGTACGATATAAGACCTGACAGACAGACAGTCATGACGAGGTTAGTATGCTATGGTTCGCTCTCACTTATGCTTTAGTTGAAATTCTTTTTTTTTTTTAATCTGTTGGAAACTATTCTGAGGATAAATGATTTCTTTTTGTGTAAATATTTATAGTAATTAATTCCTTAGAAATTGTTGAAATGTTTGCAAATGCTGACCAAATTTGCTAGCCTCACAAGCAGTAGTAAGTTTACGTTTTAAATAGAAGACTACAATCACATCAAGGAAGCCTCTGAACTGTAACGGTTTATCTAATAGAATCACTACGCTATACCGGGTGTCCCAGATTCGATATTGCAAGCGATATCTTCTTTATCTGTAGAGATATAAGATCGAGCAAGGTGTCGTCGAAAATGGTTTGCAGAATCCTAAAAGATACACTTTTTAAAACTACCCCGAGTAAACCATCCTCCAAAAAACCTCCCCAAAACCAATTTTGTTAAATTGCACCCCTCATCTTGAAGTACGAAGAATTTGGAATTCAACCTTATAAACGAAAATTGCATTCAAGAAATATTTAATACAAAATGATCATATCAATAATAAATAATAAAAAGATTCTTATAAAAAGTTAAACACAGCAGGGCCTTGATAATCCGCACACCAAAAATTTGCACCCTGTTCGGATCCACGAAGCGTTCGGATTATAGTATGGAGAATATTTTTATGGGGATTTTTAAAATAAAACATTGATTTTGCGAAATAAGGAATGTATTTTAAAAAGAACACAATGACATTCAATCAGAAACGTAACTATTGAACTTATTACACTTGTTTAAAGAAATCTAAAATGGCAGTTTGTCGGGAGGTATTAAGTGACATGTAAAAGGTTTTGTCTCGCAATTTACATAAAAGGATCTTCTCTTGCACAGGAATATTCATTTGGTCAGCCCATTCTAAGCGTATGTATAAAGCAGATACATCATTAGAACGGGAAATGCTCGGTACTGGTTCAAATGAAGCAAATGTTTCTTCACATTGGCTGTCACATTCTTGTGTTATTTGCCTTATTATTTCATCGTCAGTAATGGTCTCCTGAGTTTCATCAATGTCATCATTGCTTGCAAAGAAGCTAGTGATTGAAATCTCAGAATAGCGTTTATTACGGAAAAAGGATAAAGGAAGATCATCTTCGGGCTCAAAATCATTAACACAATGTTCTTCAATGTTTAACTGAGGCCACAAAGCTGTCCAGGATTTTTTTATTAGATTTGAATTTAATTGACACCAACTTTGAGCCAATTAATATACTGCGTCTTTCATAGTGACCTTTTTGAGAGGACATCGGATACAGAACAAAGTTTTCATCAATGGATTGCAAGTCTTCATCGAGCGGATGCGCAGGCGCATTATTGAGAAGTAAAATTGCTTTCTGCGGTAGGTTTTTATTTGACACAAATTTCTTCAAACCTATGAAATTTCAGCCATGTGGCATTGTTGGTTTTCATGCTATTAAGCTCAAAATCAAAAAAACTTGCGCAAGAAATTTGTAGCCATTATGGCAGGCCTGTATCATCAAGAGCTGACTGGATGCAGAGCTGTCGTTTGATAAACCTTCAGAGAATATGCTTGTGATAAAGTCCTTCAAGTCTCAGTACTTCATCTTGAATACTTAATTAAATATAGTTGTTTAAACTTGCTACCAAAAAATTTACGCATTAAATTTTGAGTTTTTAGGACCCTATATCTCAAATTTGACAACTCCAATTTTCTTGTTTTAACTACCATTAGAAAGAGCAAAAATTGTTCTATCAGAAAATGTTACTTTTATTTTAGAGACATATCAATCTAGTGTTTAAAATAAGAAAAAATTCTAGCATTTATGCGAGCTGTTGTAACATACCTAAGCTTACCTTAATAGCTTTTGTTTTTAGCTAAAGCATAGATTATTTTATTCAAATCTGAGATAGTCGAGTGTGAAGCACTGGTCCACTTGTTGTGGAATGACTCCTAAGTTCGTAGGCGGAGTAGAATACATAACTTCTTTCAAATACACCCACAAAAGGAAGTCCAGTGGGTTTAAATCTGGCAATTGAATAGAACCGTTAGTACCAATCCATCTATACGTCATTTAACTACTTTACAACCAACCACGAGTTATTAGGCGTAGCGCTATCCTATTGCTACCACAAATCATGGCGCTCAGCTAATGCAATATCCTCTATTAATTCGGGAAGGTCATTATGTAAAAAATGTAAATAACGCTGCCCTGCGAAAGTTCCGTCAAAGATGTATGGACCAATGATACGTCCATTAAATAATCGCACCAAACGTTAACACCCCATATTACCTGAAAATGAGTCTCACGCATCCAGTGAAGATTTTCTGGAGCCCAGTAATGCCAGTTATGGCGATTCACCACCCCATAAAGTATTATTGCTAATCGTGAGATCATCGTTTAACATTACTTGCATTACAGCAATGAATGCTGGTTTCTGTTCAAAATTTGTAGGCCTGAATGCTTGCAGCAGTTGTTTTAAAGGTTTTGTAAAAACACTACTTCTCTACGTATTTAACTATAGATACGAAAAGTATTTTCGCTAATCGAAATAAATATCTGAATCATTTTTGTTCGAACAACCTCTAAATTTAAATTAACAATTTATATGTTTTTATTAGTAGCTATTTGTTTATATCATTGTATTCCTAGTACTTCAACCATAAACTCAAAAAGATGAGGGGTGCAATTTAAGAAAAATGGTTTGAGGGAGGTTTCTTAGAAGGTGATTTAATAGGGGTAGATTTGAAAAGTATATCTTTAGGATTTTGCAAACCAACGTCGACGACACCTTGCTCGATCTTATATCTCTACAAATAAGAAAGATATCGCTTGTTATATGAATCTGGGACACCCGGCGAAGTAGCGTTCTTAGAAAAGTTTATTGAAAGTTCTATAAAAAAAATAATCTAAAGGAAGTGGGAGCGCACTCCGCACCATTTTTTTGTGAACAAATAAAATTTGTGCCCTAATTTTTTTTTACGTTCTATTCGTTGATGTATTTAGTGCTACGTGGCCTGTGGGAGTACGTAGGCTAGCTCAGTCTTACATGGTTAATCCGGTGCAAATTCACGTAGGATCATTGGATTTAGCAGCCGTGCACTCTGTAACCCAAACTATAATCATGATGAGTGACGATGAGGAAGAAAAATTCAATACGGTACACATATCACTTAATGTTATTTGAAAGTAGTAGTAATGACAGAACTGATCACATAGAGGAATATTTACTATTAAGAACGTCATCTTAATAATACCTTTTTTCTGCTTGGTCAGCATAGTCTCACTTAGTTGATGGTAGTTAATTATAAATGAATCTAAAATATTGTGAAGAATAATGTTAGCAAGGACTGGGGGGTAGTATGTCAAACAACACAGAGTATAGGCACCACACAGATTATTGATTAAATCAGAACAGCCGTTTCGAGGACTCGTGGGTCTTCATTTACCGTACCCCAAAAAATATATAAAGGATTTTTTTTGCCGCTTAGGACTAAATCATGCGAAAATAAATGGAAATAGACGAAAGGGTATTATCACCACGAAACAGCCTTTCCCCCCCTAATAAAAAAAAAGGAAAGGGCTGTTCTTTTTTCGTTGGCCTTTCCGCTTATACCCCTAAGACCAAAACATGGGAATGTACGGAAAAATAGACGAAAGGGTTTTTGATTGTAGCACGTACCATAAACCGTTTTTTACCGTAATAAATCGTAAAAGTAGTTTGTAATGTAATGGTCCGTTGTCTCTATTGATTAAACTTGTGTTCCTTTTTAAATTTAATCAAAAGAGAGGACGGACCATTACATTACTCCTGCCTTTTCGATTTATTACGGTAAGGCGGTCATTTGGTTTATGGTGGGTCCCAATAACAAGAGATCCTTTCATCTATCTTTCTGTACATTCCGCATGTTTTTAGTTTTAGGGTGTACATGTGGAAGGAACAGAAATTTGACGGATACAAAGAATATTATCGCTGTCTCACTCTATTTTTATTAGGGTGGGACGTCTACTTCTCCTTATTTTCGCATGGTTTAGTTCCAAGCGGCAAAAGTAAGTACCTGTGTATATTTTTCTTGAGAGCACGGATAGAGCGGATTTGTTGGAATTATTATTCGGTCACGCGGCTGACGATGAGGACCCATGAGTCCTCGAAACGGCTGTTCTGAGTTAAGTAATAATTTGTGTGGTGCGGAGTGGGCCGAGACTTGTTGATTATGAACAATATATTTTGATATGAGAATAATGTTAAAATAGTAAATAGTAAATTGTTTAGTGAGTTAACTGTTAGATGTCGTACAATAATTTTATTTGATATTTATTACTTATTTAATAATCTGCGATTTTTACAGTTCATGGAGTTCGTACACAGTTTACAACCAGATCAGAAAATCATAGCTTTTTGTGGAAAGAAAGCTCGTGCTAGTCATTTAGCTTCCGAATTGATATTACTAGGAATAGATTGCGCCAGTATTCACGGTGATTTGGAACAATGTGATAGGGAACAAGCTCTCGTCGATATAGCAAACGGATCCGTACAAATCTTGATCGCAACTGATGTAGCCTCTAGAGGCATAGATATTGAAGATATTACGTAAGCTACACTTTATTAAACTCGCACCTTTGGAGAAATTTCAATTCAACTCTTGCAGTCACGTTATAAACTACGATTTTCCAAGGAATATTGAGGAATACGTCCATAGAGTTGGCCGAACTGGAAGAGCTGGTCGAACTGGTGATTCGATAAGTTATTTTACAAGAGGTGATTGGAGCCAAGCAAAAGAACTTATTGAAATATTAGAAGAAGCTAATCAGGTGATTTAAGGCAAAATGTTTCGCAGACTTTGTTGGAATTTTATAATTATATCGTTTTAGTATGTTCCTGAAGAGTTAGTGGATATGAGTGAGAGATACTCTGCATGGAAGAAGCGTAAAGAGGAGGGCAGGGCTTTCGCTAACTCCGATCGACCTAGTCGTGGCAGAGGAGGAGGAGGAGGTGGCCGACGTTGGTAAATTTGTTGATCTTTATTTAGTATTTTTCTTCGTAAAGATTCCATTATTTCGCATGGATATTAGATATTTTATTGATTGTAATCTATCTCTAATAAATATCTATTAATGCTTTATCCAATTTACTTTATAGAAGATGATTATTATTATTTTTATTTATGAGAATTTCTTGTAATGGAAGTTTAAAAATAAAGGATAAATGTTTTTTCGATAAATATTTCGTTTTAATTTGAATCTTGTTGAATGTTCGAAAACAATTGTGTAGGAAAATGTGGTTAATGATGATAAAAAGATTGAATTTGTTGTTAAATAACGATTATTACTATCTGGGATACTCATAAGTAATCAATTATTTTCTGACGCTACGGTGTGTTTAGTTTTGTTTCAACAGTGGAATTGTTAAAACGCTTTTTATGAGTTTCTTACCTAATCTAAACTGTAATCATAATATTGCGCAATTAAAAAACCTTTCTTTGTTACTGGAGGATTTTCAGCCATCCGAAGAGTATATTCGTCATTGTATGAAGTTTAGTTTTTATGCCGGAACGAATGCAACAGTTGCAACTAAGAATATTTACGATATTTATGGCGATGTTTTAAAGTAAACAAATGTCAACGTTGGTTTAGACAATTTGCATCAGATGATTTTGATCTCTGAGAGACCTCGTAATGGAAGGCCTGTGGAATTTGATAATGAGGCTTTAAAAGCACAAGTCGAGACTGATCCAAAATTATGTATACAGGAATTAACGAATACACTAGGGTCAACAGTGCAGACTTCTCCATGAAATTGGTAAGGTCTCCAGACAAGGTAAACGAGTTCCACATCAATTGTGGGATGCGAACAAGGATTACCGTCACACAATTTGTAGTTCTCTGTTAACTAGATTAAGAAATGATCCATTTCTTAACAGGATTGTAACTGGAGATGAAAAATGGATTCTTTATTCCAATCCCCATCGCTTCAGACAGTGGCTTCGTAAATCAACCATAAGTTCCAGCCCCTAAAGCCACATTAACGTTGAAAAAAGTCACTGTGCGTTTGGTGGGATTTCAATGGCGTAATTTTTTATGAACTTTTACAACCAGGTGAAACGATTACTGCTGACATTTATTGTCAACAACTGCAAAGATTAAATGTTGAATTATTGAAAAATAGGCCTGCTCTGGTCAAAAGAAATAACGTGTTGCTTCAACATGCGTGACAAACGGTTGCACCCGCTGTGTTTACTATGTACATACAAGGAATCGAGTGGACATTCGGTTGATCGGTGTGCGTGTATCGATCAACCGGTAATAACCGAACGTCCACTCGATTCCTTGTATGTACAGCGGGTGCAACCGTTTGTCACGCTTTAATGATAGTGCAGGGACCTCGCGCGGCAAGAGTGACTCAAGAAAAAATCATGCAGTTGAGCTGGGAAGTCTTACCTCCCCCCGTATTCATCAGATATCGCGCTATCCGATTATCATTTATTCAGATCTCTAGATCATACACTAAGAAATAAAAATTTTCGATTAAGTGATTATGTTCGATGCCAACTTGGACACTATTTTTTATACCAGCCAACGCAGTTGTACATAATTGGAATTGAAAATTTGCAGAAAAGATGGCGATTATATCCTCGAAAATTGTATCTCGTTCTACGCATCTCCGACAGATTTTTAGTGATGATAAAAGATAAAAGATAAAAACTTTTTCATTAGGAGTGTTTGTTACAAAACTATCTTACTAGAGTCAAATGATCCTCTGAAATGAGTTTCGCATGACCAGAATCGGATCTAGGTATAAGTATTACTACAAATTTAAAACTAAATAATTTTAAAACAATTATTTTTTCGGTTAATGACATTGTGAAATCGCCGAAGTTATAACTGAGTTATGCAACTTTTTTAGCGTGCGATTAGTAAGGGAACAGGGAACATTTTGATTGTTATCTCTTAAAACATTTTCTTATTGGACAAGTAATAAATAGAAATTTGGTAGGTAATAAAATAATTAACGTGGTATATTATTTGTAGTGCTGACCTCTCTTGGGTGGATGGCGTCTGTCGTTTTCAGTTTAATGGTCACTTTGTCTATTGAATGGATTTAGCTGTAGTTTGCGCTATACTCCTTAGATAGCAGCAGCAGATATCCTTTAATCTTAAAAGAAAATATCGCTGAAAGATAATATTCGGTTTTTTCTAAAGCCTGTTTTACATGTCGCGATTTATTAGCCAATTAATTGGACACGTCGATGTGGGTTTTTTATTGTAGCATGTAAAACAGCAAAAATCGTACAAGTTCGTGAGCAGTTTATCGTACGATTAATTGAACTGAATAGAACACGTTCTATTCTTCCAACAATTTTCGCTAACTTCGCTCTTTTAATACCAACCTAGTAACAGAAAACTACCTACTACTAGCGGATTTTGCTTGGTGTTTTTAAAATAAAGTGAGGTTAAATTTTGAAAATTTATGGCGATTAAGATGTAATAAGTAGGCTTAGGATTTTATGCAAAGAAAACGGCTGAAATATGCACACATATATGCAGATGTTTTTACGAAAATATGAAGAAAAATATGCAAAATATAAATTTAAAATATGCACTATTTCGACTATTAAAAATTTCGGTTCGGAATATTTTACAAGAAATTGAATAACAGGTACCCCGCGAAAATGTTATTTTACTTATAGATAGTGTGTCTATTTGAATATGCCAATGACTTTTTAGATCCGTGAATAACTAAATAAGTAACTCTGTAAAATTCCTTAAACGTTTTCTTTTCCGTCTTTCAGTAATTGTGTTCGATATTTTTCAAATAAAATAAAAATCGTTTTCGGTTATGTGGCAATATGAAGTAATATGACGAAGTGAGGTTATAACACAAATTATAAGAACAAAACAGTCACACTCCGCAGCTATCGCTCTCAGATTTAACACATATACCGTCCATCTCTTTTCTATGGGCGTATGCGTTTGACAATTTACAGTTGCCAACCTACTTTAAATTGATATTATATGCCTTTTAACTAAAAACAAGTTTTATACCATATAAAAGACGCATTTCTTTAAAATTCAGATTAATCTGACTTTTAATTTAATATTACTTTTTGTTAAAAAGGTCTTTAAAAACAAGTTAAAAGACCGGGCCTAAAAATGAAAATTTATGAATGAATATGTGATTTTTAACAAAATATGAAACAAGTACGAGAAATATGCAACTTATGCAAAAAAAGTCTTTTTTTACCCATATTTTAATAGTTAATATGTTGAAATGAAAAAAAAAATGCAAGATATGCATTTTTCATAAAATCCGAAGCCTAGGAATATGTAATTTGAACAAACTCACCGAAGTAACCTAAGCTATATCTATGCCTATACCAAAACTGCCAAAATGTTGGACAAACGCAGATTGCCAATATATTTTTATAAGTAGATGAAAATTTCATATTTATTAACGGAATTAAACGAGTATATACGATCGTTAAAAGATTGTCCAATTTATTGTAGAATGTAAAACAGCATATCTACCGACTTCTTGATCAACAACTAATTGGTCGTTAAATTGCGACGTATAAATCAGGCTTAAGATTCTATCTTTTTCGGAAACATTTGAATCGTCACACTTAAATTGACTTGGCAAATCGCATTACTTTCAGAAATTATAAACTATGATTTCATCAGAAAATGATACCTATATGAACACGGCTTTACAAATAAGACTCTGGTAATTATGGAGAGAAACACTAATTTGTAGACTTGACATTTTTACATTTTCGCGGATAATTTAAGTTAGTAGTTCCGGGATTAAAGGATATATTCGTCTGTATTACGTTAAGAAATTAGCGAATATATCCTTTATTGCCAGAACTACCAACTTAAATCATCCGCGAAATTTAAAAAAATGCCAACTCTACTAAATTGTAAACAAGTATTAAAAAAGTAATAGATCGATCATGCAAAGTTATGGTTACATCATGAAATATCAGAAGATAAATGTTCTAAACATTTCATTTCCTGAACAAGTTATAAATTTTCCTCGATTTCGTTCTCTTATTCCCTTTCTTTCCGGTATTTCCAAGTCACACACAAATTTACGTTTTGTGGAAGATTGATGTACGCAACCTAACATTTAATTTCCTTATTGCTTCATCAGCTATATAGAGCAATTTCATTGCCTGAGATTTTTCTTGCACGTGTTTCTAAATACTCTATTAAATACGGTAATAATGGCTTGGCTTGGCTTGGCAATTTAAATAAGTTCGGCGATGCTTTCAATAAGTTAATAGATTCAGTAAATTCATCTAATAGGGCAAATTAAACGAACACTTTAAATAATACCTGCAGCAAGATTCAAGCGTTTGGAAACTATGGATCGGAGATAAATTTCTTAATCCAACTTGTCATGAAAGTCAGTAGTTCAGAAATATATTTAAGGAATTAAATTAAAATTAGAGAATAAAAGTGAGAAGGGACCTTTATTATGAGTAAAATCGAAGAGCTGACTTTTTATTGAGATAAGGGTATACATAGTATTCAAAGGTAATTTAGTTTCAAGTTACTTCTTGTTTATAAGGAGAAATACTGAAAAAAAGCGGTCAGATGCACGCAGAGAAACGTTTACTTGTATTAAAACTGTCCGCCTCAATTCAAGACAATTACCGTTTCAATTGTCCACAATACAATTGTTTTAAATCAAAAGAAATATTTTCTTAGCGTTTTTTTCTCCACTTAAGAGTATATACTTGTAACGAAATAATTGTATTTCTTTGTTTAAGGCATTTGTTAACTTGATTCAAGAAAATCTTGCAGAAAATTTGAAGAAAGCAATTCTTAGTATAAGTAAATGGCAGTTGTAACACAAAGCAATATTTTCTTAAGCATAGTAAATAGACTTCTGAATTCCAGAAAGCGTTTAGGTATTGATCATAAATCAATAGTTTAATTTTCTTAAAATAAAGCATTTATTTACTTGGAATTCTTGAAATGCATATTATTTATACGCACATTATTAATTGTATTTACCTTGTTTAAAACAGTACATAAAACAGTGAATGATTCTCATTGCTTGTGACTTTAAAAAGGCTAAGGTAGGTTATAGGGAACTTTAATGTAGAAGTACACATGAAAAAAGTGCCTGGAAACAATAACCAAGATAATGCTGATACATGGCTTATGGTATTGACGGGATCACTCCCGGAAAAAGAACAATGTGAGAAGAGAAAAGTACTAACGCTTTTTGTCCCTGCTAATTTTTTTGTGTTAACCTGGACTTCCATTAAGAGGCAAAGATGAAATTTTTGGATCTACTAGCAACTACTACTAGCAAAATATGACGGGTTTCTAGCAGATCATATTGAAAAAACTAAAAATATTGGACGGGGCAAAATATCTTATCTGTTTTCGACAATTTGCGATGAATTTGCGATCACATTACTAATTTAATTTTACAAAAAGTAAAAGAATCAAAATATTTTGGAATAATAGTTGATTCTATATGATTTTAACATGTTGATCAATTTATTTTTGTAATTAGGTACGTGAATTCATAAACATTTGAAGCGTCAGAAAGTTTTTTAAAATTTTTGCCTCTAAAAAGCCACAAAGGGATTGATCTGGCTCGAGAAATTGTGCAATATTTAATTGAGCGCAATCTTGACATTCAAAATTGCCGTTCGACAATGCGGCTAATATGTCTGGAAAGACATAAAGTAAGATAAAAGAAATAAATAAAAAATATAGAAGCTATATCTTCTTTTTCGGATTGTACAAACATTGTACAATTTCTTGTCAGGTTCCACATACAGGTGGAATTTGCTAAAAGAAGAAATTAATACAAAAATTTCATTAAATACTAATGCAAATGAAAGAATTTTTGTGATGAAATCTCTGTCTGACACAAGATGGTCAGCGAGATATGATGCCTTACTAACGCTTTTTGTTCCCATATTGCTGTTCATCTCCCAATTTATGCTATAACAGCATCGAAGTATTTCCCGTCACCACCTAGTGCCAAGAGATATAGTCATGCCGTCCTAGAAGGTAGCGACAAAAACCGGAATACAGACGCCATACTTACTCACACATTGATTTAACCTTATAACTCTCCAAAAGGTGTTTTACTGTGCCTTCAGGTAGGACAGGGCTCAGGGCGGGGTATGGCAGAGGTCCATCAAAGTTTGAATTTCGGTGAAATATTTTTAATAGGGCGCCAGGAGCTTTTTAAAGAAAAACGCCAAAAACTTTGTTGTACCTCTCCTTAATGTGTGGAAATATCTATAACACGTATAAAACTTTTAAAATCTTAAGGACAATTTTATTAGAAAGGAGAGAAAAACTTTATATATATATATAATATAAAACAATAAAATCTTGGTCGTGTGTGTGTTTTCTTTTTATTATATCAAAATCAAAATAATACTATCGTTACGTAGACGTTTTTGTCTTTAAACCTAGGTCCTGTTTGGCTGGGTCCAGGGGTGTCCTCTCCCAGGGGTTGCCCTCAGATCGCCTGGATCGTCGCACCCAGTCGCCGGCTCACTGGTCCACTCCTTTAAGGTTCCTCCAGAACAGGGTAATTTTTTATATTTGTTTTTTCTTAATACTTAGAAATACAAAAGAACCGGCAAAAAGGGAAGCTAAAACGGGTAAAATCAAGGAAAAACAAAATTACAAGTTATCGCGTTCAATAAATATCAAACAAAAATGATTAAATGGTGATCAAACCAAAAGAAAAATTATTTAACTGGTAATTCATTTAATGTAAGTCAAAAGAGGAGAAAAAAAGTCTTCAGCAGTTCAACAAATCTTTAAATATACGAAAGCTAACATAAAAAAAAAACGAAAGAAAGATCTGCAATTCTTCAAAATTTGAGAACATATATAAGCTCTTAAAACCAGTCGTTAATATGAGACAATACAGGAGGCAATATTGTAACTTCCAAAAGATTCTCTAGCAACTAAATGTCTAAAAATCGATGAGAGAGAAAAAACATCTCAACACATACACGAGGCTCGACAAGATGGCTGTGCCATAAGGTAAAGATAGAACAAAAGCGATAAGATAAAATTCACAAAGTTTTAAGCTGCAATAAAATATTACCACAAATATAATTGAATTAAATATGTAAGAAAGAGATTGCTCAAATGTATATTGCAACAAATTGAAATAGATATTCGTGTGCATACAGCGCCGTTCGAAATAAACAGGTCGCGTAACAATAAAGTCGTTACAACCTTTAACGTACAACGTTTCACAAACAATTTCAAAAAATACCGATTAATGTAATATGAATATTTTCTTTAACTTGAAACTAAATGATTTATTTGGAAGAAACATTTTACTGTTTTGGATTTTTTTTTGATTTTCTAACTCTAAGAAAATATTTATTTAATACAAATAAAATTTCAAGAAAATTATTTTCTTATATTAAAGATTTTTGTAGTCTTGAAATAAAAATATTTTCTTGAATAGAGACTGATTTTTACAAGGAAATCTAAATTCTCTGCGTTTGAGAAACGAAAATCATCAATATGATTTTCATTTCTTCCACCAAGATACTTACAAAACGTAATTGAAGGTCGATGTAATACCTAATTATATTCTTTTATGCTACTTTACTTCTCATAACGATCTTTTCTTACCTCCTCATACTGTGTATGTCTTTGTAATAACTTAATAACGTAGAATAGAATAAGTAGTTCTATGTTAGATAAGAAGCAAACCCACTTCGCTAATATTTGTGCAACTACTCTCATAGTTGAAACCGTGGTAAGTTTGCAAGAAGGGTGTTTATTGAGTTGAAAAGTTACGTAGAAGCTCTTTAACTAAATCTCCTTTCTATATTCACCACCTGCTTTCCTACACAACGCCGACTATGTGTCATGGTAGTAACTTAGATTAAGATCATAGACTTAAATTTACATCTTAATTATAATAAGCGGTTTTTAGATGTACCATTCCTAAAAACCTGTATCGTGCTCAGCCGAAACTGAACATCTTCTATACTTAGGTATAATTTTATGTTGCGAATATTTTTTATTTGAAAACATTTTCTCTAAATTGTTCAGGCAAGAAATTATCTTCCGCCCTCGCATCAGGTGGTTACGCTGTATATGTACACAGTTTATTTCCGTTCTAATTTCCTTTATCGAGATTGCAGTATGCCGCCTATATATTGGCCTTTAAATTACAAGTCTATCATTTCTTGCATTTGGATATTTTTCTGTTTTGTAACATCGGTTTAAATTAAATTTTAATCAATATATTCTAGATTTTTACGGGAGATGTTAAATCGTTGCAGGTAGATATGGTACCTGTTATTGAATTTCTGCTTCCAGTATGTTTCCTTGCTTCGAGCTTAAATGTTCTTTGTAGTTTATATGTACAGACAATCTAGTTTACATCAAATTTTTCTAGTTTACATAAAATTTTGTTACGTTCTCCTGGTGTGAAGAACAATGCCGCTACAGTCGAATCTTTCGATCTTGTTGGTTACGTCATTTTTTAAACGATGTGATTCATATGGATTTTATTGATGACATAACGGACAAGATCCCAAAATTCAACTGTAGTTGTCTGCTTCCGCGTATCTTCCTTGTGAAGAGGAAGGACCAATTACTTTCCTTTAGATGTATATGTTGCCGTTACTTTGATAAATGAGGGTATTATACATAACATCAAGTGCTTCTGATTAATGTAATAAATATTTTATATTTTAAAGAATTAATCACATTAACGTGTTATTATGAATAATATCCAGCACCCTTTGGTTAGTATGATAAATGTCACACTTATGCAGGTTTGAACCTGTCTGTGTGCAAGTTTCAACCTGTCTTAGTTCCACGTGGCATCTGATTGCTTGCTTTCATGACAGTTGAGGTTGAGTGTTCATTGAGTGTTATCTTGATATGGATACCGGTCGTTTTAACACAATGGAAGCTCGTTTTAATGAAAATTTATTGAATGCTTTTAAGACTAAGAAGGAAAATAGTGGGATGATGAGTAAAGAAGGCTACCAGAACTTAATTGAGAAAGTGCGACAAGGACGAGAACCACGAATCGTGCGGGGAATAAATGTTGTAGTATACATAGTCGAAGTAGGGACGGATGGTAATCGTTGTATTTCGTGAGGCCATTTCTTAGAAGTTTTATGAACTCTTACAAAGATATGCATTTTTCTATTATGCTTTTTTCCTTTGAGGCGGTTCTTTGTCTAGCGCTCGTCCATGTCTAAATATCGGTAATTCCAGACAAGTGCTACCAGTAGCTCCTTCGCACAGATATTTAATTGACTATTAAAGTGGTTTTTTAATTTTGTATTAATTTAAATTCTCTTGAAATTTTAGGTTTTGCATTTGACACAAAAATTTGAAAAAATCACCTTTATCTTTCACATTTTCTATACGTAGGTCTTTTAATTCATCTTTTCTCAAAGCTCCACATATTCCAATGACGCTTTTAAAAACTGATTTTCTGCATCTAACATGAACTCTGTGATATCTTATATATACATATATATATATATATATATATATATATATATATATATATATATATATATATCAGTTCTTCGGGCCTGAAGGCCCATGGCTTAAGAATGTGTGACATCTTGCTTGGTGAAATCTCTTGATCTTTTAGGAATGCTTTCATTTCCAAAAAGCAGATATACATATTTGTTAATGTTTACTTTACTTTTAATGGATAAAACACTTCACAAATTGAGCATTATAGCCAAATTGGAGATGATGTTTTTATCTTTACACAGTTCTTCAAGATAAGATAGTAGCACTTTCTCGTTAGTTATATTCCTCACATAATATGAGATTAAGACAAATGTGTGGTGGTGCATCTGCAGATTCATTAACTAGCTCTAAGGATTATTTTAATTATGCCTGTGTTACTTCCGTAGACGCTGAACGGTCTTTCTCGAAATATGAGAACGTTTCTCTATCACAGCGGACAACCTTCACCGAGGCAAATGTGGAAACATACTTAATGGTGCAAATTTTTCAACAATCCTATCCACATTGTTAAGAAGTTACGTTTATTTATTAATTATTATTTATTGTTAGGGTATTAAGTACAACAGATTTTTTAAGAAACTACTTTGTTTACTTTTTATGGTTATTACTAGAGATGCTCGCTAGCGCCAACGGGCAGTGGTGGAGGTTCGATACAACCCTCAGTATAACTGCGAGTCTCAACCAGATCTATTTCGTAATTCTACGTTTGTTTTAAAAATGTTGCCTACCTCGCGAAAACGTCCAATGTTAGACAAAGTTACAGAATTTATAGCAGAACTGCCTGACCTAAATTATGATGGCGTTAAAATTCAATGTGTAGATTGTAATATCCCTTTAATGTGTTGGTCCAAAAAGGATTGTCTACGTCACGTACATAGTAAACAGTATTCTTCAAAGAAAAATTGCACACGACACTATGACAAATTTGAATTTACTTTATGTGTTACCTTTATTGCATGTAATCTACCGTTCAATTTACTAGACAAGGAAGCATATGTCTTCTTTTGGAATAAATATTCGGACTGCAAATTACCAAGTCGGGCATCGTTACAAAAAATTGTGCGATCTGCTAGTGGACATGAAAAAAGAATTAAATCGGAGTTGTAAGATAAAAAACTGTGGTTATGTGTGGACGAAACAACAGATCGTAAAAAACATTCTGTGGTTAATGTAATGGTACGTACAATGGAACCACATCAATCGTCATCTTCAATTCTATTAGCTTCCAGATGAGTACAACAATGTACTGCCGAAGTAATTTTAAAGATAGTGTTAAATACATTGGAAAAGTTTGAACTTTCAACAAAGCAACTGCTGATGTTTATGAGTGATGGTACCGCAAACATGCTTTCTGTAGGCCGGTCCCTTAAAAAACATTGTGCTAACTTGTTACATATTACGTGTAAAATTCATGCTTTCAGTCATGTGGCAGATAGTATTAGAAAATGTTATCCTGAGGTAGACGCTTTAATAGCGCATACAAAAGCAGTGTTTGTCAAATCCCCAAAACGTATTCGCAAATTTCACAGACTGTGCCCCCGTATGCCTGAGCCACCAAAACCTATTCTTACACGTTGGGGAACATGGTTACAGGCCGCGCTTTATTATCGTAAATATTTTGAGAATATTAAGAATGTGGTTTTACAATTCGATCCAAAGGAAGCTGCGGCTATCAAGGAAAGCCAGTCGAAATTTCAAGATAGTCAGGTTAAAACGGATTTAAAAACTATTCAGAACAATTACTTCGGACTAGTGGAGGCAATAGAAAAATTACACAACCCTTCGGTGTCGTTAGTGGAATCTCTGCAAATAGTGCAACATATTCACGCACAGCTATGCGCGGTAGAAGACGCAAAAAATGTTTGTGTTTTAGAAAGGTTTGAAAGTGCGAAAGATTCTGATTTTGGCACACTAAGACAAATTTGTGAAGGTGCGCCAACAGAACCGTTAAGTTGTTCCAAAGATTATTTTAAGTATGCAAATATAACGTCACTAGATGTAGAACGTTCGTTTTCTGCATATTAACACACTTTTTCCTCACGCCGCACTCAATTTGCCGAAACAACTGTGGAAACATATTTAATGTTGCAGATATTTAACAGACATTATTCACTTTGTGATTTCACGGAAGACTCTTAAGACGGTAAGTGTTTGAGCACGTATTATGTTTTATTTGTGACCACTTATTTTGTGTAAACTTTTATGCGCCCCCCACTGACTGTTGGCGCAAATTGAACAACTCTAGTTATTACATTACGTATACAATATATACCGTTAAAAAAAAATCTAATAATGGCAATAAAAACAGTTCAACGTGTGCATGTATTCTCTTTATTTTCCAAACATTTTTATTGCGTCAGCTTTTATTTTTTACACTGGGATATTGATTTTGAAAATATCACTTCTGTCGGCTGTGAGTCACACGTACACTATTTATAATCTGCGCCCCATGCGACTGATCCGATTCTGTTGCGAAGACCGATTGTGCCCGGCTTAATAATAATACATACTAATAGTTAATACACATACAGATCAATACAAAACAAACAGAATTAAAAATCATTCGTTTGTACTCATAAAACTTTCTTGATTACTATTAATTAATTTCTTTAGTATTTCTCTATATACTTTTAACCAACGATCGTCGTGCAACACTCTGTATATCTACATGTCCATTATTTGCGAGTTGATAAGTCTTAGCGCTTAATTTAGAACGATTCGGCAATACCAACCATAACAACGGCAATATTTCGTCGTTGAGCTTTTTATCTCGTCTCGTATCGTAGATAAACCGCGCAGAAAAGTATTTATATATTTATAATGCGCTTTATATCGTCCGCGCACTTAAACGGAATAGCAAACGCGCGAAATCTCGGGCCGAAAACAAAACATGTAATCCCTAACAGTGAAAGAAAAAGGGAAAAGATGCGCCGTCGCGAAAAGAACACGGTAACAATGTGTTCTAGAGGGACGTATAGAATAGCCCATACTTCTGACGAGATCCTATGCAATCCTCGACGACACCAGACGTACGAATTTTACGTTTCCGGAATGTTAGCGCCGCGACACTGCTGACGCTCAGTCAAATTTTATCCGTACTTGAAGTCGGACGCCCAGTGGATATCCGGAACGCGTTTCACGCGTGTTACGAAAACACAATCCCTTTCCATATACTTTTTTTTTTTTGAGATATATTTTATTAAATTTAAAGTAAATACTTAGCTTTTTCGAGGAAGAAAATCACGTAATTGGAAAATAAGAAAAAATAATACAATTGACTTTTACTTAAACAAGCCTATACTTACACATACATGACATTTAAAACGTCTAATACTTTACATACTAAAACAGTTCGCGGCGTATCTTAAACAACGCACGTTTTAAACTCGTTTCAATTGTAGATTTTTGAAGCGTCGTTAAGATCCAAGATTTATGCGGTATTTTCAATTTCCAACTCGGTGACGATAAGTTTCAAGTGTTCCTAGTGCTTCAAACCGTCTGTCACATATAATACTACATCACGCTTTTCAGGTCAGTTACATATATTCTCTTGTCTTTCTTCTTACAGTGTGTATAACAGCAAGGCGGTTACTATATGCTGCTTAAATATTTTATCAAACACGTGGTTCTTTTTCTATTCGTATTGTGACGCGTTTTCGTTCAATTTGTTCCACTTTTTTCTAATGTGGGCCATGTTAGATCCGAATAACCGTTTGCTAATTTGACTTTTAATATACGTTTCTATATAATAGATATTTTTATGCGTATAAGTTGGATGTGTAGTCGTTTAAAAAGGAGTCTATCATGTGATACATACGTATACCGCAAGATTTTGAAGGAAACTGTGATGATAAGATGTAATAATCGTATTTTGTCTTTGTCTTTTTGTATTTTAGATGCTATTTACCAAGTTTACATTAAGAGAAAGAATATTGAATACATTTTTGTAGTGTAGTAACTAATTTAACTTTTAAATTTTGTATTTGCTAGAAATTTATTAGTATTTTATTAATAGTGATTGTATATGCATTTTTGAAGCCTAAATAATATATTGTAATGATGAATTAAGTTCAATTATCTCCCTTGTTCACTGTTAAATAATTATTAATAAAGCATTCTTATGGTATATTATTTATATTTATAACTTATTAATTCTAACGTAACACAACGTTTATGCAATGCCTTACATGCCAGCTTAATTTTAATGTAATTTCATGCATGATGATGACCAACCTCTGTGACATCTCCGTTTTTTACACATCAAAATAAACAAATTAAAAGAAACAAAAAAAACCAAAGTAAGTATTGCATTATGTAGTCTTTATACCATACTGGATTAGTTATAATTCTTTTTTTATTTATAAGTTCTGTATTGATGAAAGATTGTTCTACTACTGCCTTTACTCATTATTCTGATTCTTTTATATTTAGTCTTTGTATAAATGGCGTTTATGTCCTTTTAAGGTATAATATAGATTTCTCCTTAGTAGTTTCCCTTCTTCATTCCCTATTATACCGGATGTCCCAGATTCAATGTTACAAGCGTTTTATTTCTTATTTGTGGAGATATAAGATCGAGCAAGGTTGCGTCGAAAATGGTTTGCAGAATCTAAAAAAATATACTTTTTATATCAACCCCTACTAAACCACCCTGAAACCTTTATGATTAAAGTACTAGAAGTTAGGATGACAATGGTATAAACAAAAAATAAAAACATGTTATAAATTGTTAGTTTAAATTTAGTTCGAACAAAAAAGATATTAATTCCGATTAACTCTAATAAATGATTTTTGTAGGTTCGGGGGTATCCCTAGATACCCTTGCGGCAATTTTGAATGAATTTCCAACAGTAAAATCAAATTAACGAATTTTTAAGATTTTCAAATTAACTAACCTTTAAACTTTCGAACGACGCCAATGTATATAAACCCTCTGTTTACATACCCACCACAGGAACTGCCTGCTCTGGATATTCAACCCTATTTACTTCTCTAATAATGACTTTGAATACACAACGAACACTTATCTTTGGATTGGATTGAAGACAAACTTTGATTCAGCCAAGGCCGAATAGAGATTAATGAAAATGTAGGGCGTCGTTCCTCTTTCTTTTATTTTAAATCGCGAAAGACCGGCGATTGTTTTCTTTCACAGCCAATTTTGATAATTTACCCAAATAGAAACTACCTTTTCGATGACTTTCAATCAAATGATATTAGCATACGAGAACGAATGCAGTGACTTAACCAGGAGGTTGTTTGTTGATGATTCTGTGGTCGAACAAGCTTTAAAGAAAATCCACTGCTAATTTATAGAAACCTTTCAGATAAAGATTTAATTGATGAAATATTATCTGTTGTGCTTTGCAATTTATGTTGTTGCCTATTCCAGACGATTTTTACATTAATTTGGAAGAAATAAGTGAATAGAAAAATTAATAAACGAGTAGATTTGTCCATGATACTCCACACTCGTCATTATCTGGACTTATAATTAAATTCTACAGTCCTCGTCCCAAGGACGGTTGGCTGAGGGGGGATGGTAACGAAGAAATTTCCAATTATCCCCACAAGAGGGATATTTGGCTGCCAACGAGTGGCCAGCCTGACATTTGGTCAGTACCGAAGTGACAACCGAGAGAAGTTGTTGTTGTCGTCGATACAACGTTGAACGTAACATAACAGTACATAAACATTTTTCCCTTCTTTAAAAGCTTCTTCTATTACTTGTTTTAGTATAAATACTGCGTCATTCACTCCCCTATTAGGCCGGAAGCCGAATTGAGTCTCCTCTAAAGTTTGTTCTAAAATTAAGTTTACAAGGTAAAAGTCGACACTATGCACATTATTTTCACGTGTACCCTTCTAGAGTTTGGTCCGTTGCTCCTGACTCATCCTGTATATTTGCAGGAACACCGTATCAGGCTCTAATAGTAAAAGCGATGGCCATAGCTAAATGTTTAAGCCAAATATTTTGTTACGTGCGAATAACTAACGATTATTATGCTGCAAGCATGTTTATTTAACAATTCTTTTTAATGAACATCAGATATGCAGTGGCAAATAGTCAAACAAATTGATATAATGCGCTATTTGCTGATAGCATCGTATCTGTTGCGGTTTGTCTAACACTTTGGCGTTTACTACGAACTTCACTTATTGGTAGAAACCAATATCGCGACTTTGTGGTGTAACCAACGTAGAAAGAAATAGTATTTTTATCTTTAACGACCATTATAACAGTCGGGTATTTATATAAAAGATCTTCCAGGAGGAGATTTTCGTTAAAAATATACCGAGAACTAAACGAAATGGAAAGCAAACGGCCGTTGAGAGTAGATTTCCGCTCGTTTATTTTTAATGTTATGAAGACAATCTGCAGTAGTTCACGTTTTGGTTTATATTTTTTCTTATAATAGTTTGTAGACATTCCTGTGTGTTTTTAGCGGAAATGCAAGTGCATTTCGTTGCTTTTAAAAGAGTATATATAATAAGTAGTTATTAAAATGGTTTGAAGGGCTTTAAAGGAATATACAGAACCTATGTACGTTCTGCACAAAACATTATATTTGATCATAGCTCATTAAAATCTTATTATGTGTAATATCCTGTTTCTAAAAATACTTTTTGATATTTTCGCCTAGATTTTATCTTTGTAAAAATGGTTCCATACGTACCACGTTTATACTGAATCAAAAATAATATAATTATACAGACCAACAAAACTTTTTAAACAAATACATCCAAATCTTATGCATTTTTGGTTGCTGAAACTGTATCTGGTATCGGTTTTTTTGTATCACCCACAGTTCTCTCACAATATGACATCGATTATATTTTAACATGGGGAAAATTGGATAATAAAAAATTAAAAACATTTATCTTAAACCCTACTTTTATTTAATTAGGCTACAGTTTCTATCTACCACAACATATACCATTTCAATACAAATATTTTAGGTGCTTATTTTTTTGTATTTCCTTTCCCTTTTCTCTGTAAAGCTTCTTATATAGCTTTTTCTACAATGCGATGCATTTCGTTGTTCTCGATGAAGCGACCAACAGTAATCCCTGGTACCGTTCCTCCATCACCTTTATGTCCTGATGGAACTGTTCCCCCAATTCTTCACTCACATCGCCCAAATTTTCAGGAAAAGGGTCAAGATGGTTGTGCAAGAAGTGGACTTTAAGGCTCATCAGACATCCCAGATTTTTGAACTTGTCAATCATATTAGCTACGATAAGCTCATAATTTGGGTCCTTCACATTGCCAAAAACTCAGTCACAACTTGCTTAAATGATATCCAAGTCTCCTTTTCCTTTGTAGTCATCCTTGCTTCAAAGTTCGAATCGAACATCATTTTATAAATATCAGGCCCAACGAAAACACCTTCTTTCAGTTTGGCTTCTGATAAATGTGGAAATATTTCACACAAATATTTAAAACATTCACCATCTTTAAGCTAGGCTTTTACAAATTGTTTCATTAAGCCTTTATGTGTAGAGGTGGTACAGGCATCTTTTTTCGATCTACTAAAGGTTTATGCAATACGCTCTTCTCGCCAGGTGTTAGTTTTTCTTACAGGCCATTGTTTTGCCTTACTCTGCTGTCCCATTCACATATAAAACATGGAAACCTTGTAAATCCCTTTTGTTGACCAAGGATCATGCAAACAACTTTCAAATCCCCACATAGCATCCAATCGTGAGCCGGATAGTTAATTTTTTGTAAAATCATATCAAGATTTTCGTAAGTTTCCATCATATGGATTGAATGAGCAACAGGCAGTGAAGCATAAGCATTTCCTTTGTGTAAAAGAACAGCTTTTAAACTAGTTTTTGATGAGTCTATAAAAAGCCTTCAATCTGCCTTCTTGTACTCAATGCCAAATTCGTTCATTAGACTACTAATATCATGGCAGTAAATCAAATCCTCTTCCTGCTTGAAAAACTGAGCAAACTGTTGATCTCTTGTTCTATATTGTTAAATAGTTGCTCCAGATGCCAATGTTTTTGTTTCAGCCTAGAACCAAGCAATTCTGCTTTTTCCTTAGTCAAACCCAAATCTCTCACTAAATCATTTAACTCAGCTTATGTAAACAACTGCGGTTTTAATTAAATTTTCTGCAGAACATTGGAACTCATCGTCAACCGGTCGAGTTTCATCAGTTTCAGGTTCACAGGACTGTAAAACGTCATCAATAGACTGAGGGGGCTCAGGGACAGGAAGTCCCGGTCCATGTCTTACCGGCCGAATAGCTGAATTGCGGTTAGGAAAAACAATTACTTTCTTAATTTTGGAGTTATACCCAAAAATATCAACGCATTTATTAAATTAAATTGGTTTTCATAACAATTTAATTGAACCAATGTACAATTAAATTCTACGTTCTTAATAAACTTTGCAAACATATATAGGGCAACATTGGATTTGTGAAACCTATAACATCCCGTGACCATAGGTCCACAACACTCTCGCCGCAAATAAAGAAATTAAAGGGAAAAATAACGAAATTTTATTTAATTTTACACTAAATATTAAAATAATAAATAATTACCTTTAATATTACATTCGATTTATTACCATTTATTTACATGTGAAAAATCTTACGAAAATTTAATAAATAAATGATATTTTACAACAAAAAATAAATTCATTGTACAATATTGACAATTTATGTTTTGATAGTTTCTAGCTTGCCTGAGGATAAAGAAATTAAAAAAAACGAAATTATATTCGTTACACTCATTCTAAAATAATTGTTACCTTTTAATATTACATTCGCATTTGATACCATTTATTTACATTAGAGAAAATCTTACGAAAATTGAATATAAATGATATTTTACAACAAAAAATAAATTCATTGTACAATATTGTAATTTATGTTTTGGATAGTTTCTAGCTTGCCTGAGGATGTGTTTAATGCACGAAACCGGTAGCATTGTGTAAACCAATATCGAACTTTGTGAGTGGAGACCACTTTTATTTCTTCAGTTATAATAAATATAACATCAGAATATGTTATAGTAATCAACAAAAAGCATTTTGTCAAGTATTTACACAACTAGAATATTTACAATCTATAGTTGCACCTCTTAGTAACTGGTAACACCACTTGTTCTTTCTCTTCCGGCATCTTAGGAGCTCTTTCTCCACATCCGCAAGACGATTCAATCCTTCCATAGTAGTAATGAGCTATATGTTCTTTGAATTTGGTGCCTATTGCCAGTTTCGTTTGTCCAGTACAGACACAGTCACCGCATGCGATTTTATAAATTCCCGACCTTTCCTTCATATCCGGCTTATCTTTTGGATTGCATGCAAGGTTTCTGAGTGTTTTTTGAGAACTGAAAAACACGTTCATATCTTGTCCTCTAAAAACTTTACTAATACCTTCCGATATTCTATGAAAGGGAAATTTCACGTAATGCCTACGTTGGCCTTTCTTAAGACGATACGATCGACATCTATAAAAGAGTAACTATTATAAAACGTGTAGCTATTTATTTAAATCTAATTTCAAAACATTCTTTCGCTGTTACAACTGTTAACACACGACACAAGTGTTCGATTAGTGACCAATTGATACTCCGCGGTGGCCACTCTTTACGAAGTAACAGTTTGGAATTTCCTAGCTGTTGTGTTCTCTAGTATTCCCAATGTTGTATCTGCTGTACATGTAAAATTTTGAAGTGTGGCAAAACTTTGATTTGTATGGAATCCCCAACGTTTATCTGAGTTTCTCGGAAAAAAATAAGGCATCTAAACCCTCATACACATAATTATGTATCACATTTAGTACTAGCGATAGTAAATGGTTTCGTTTAACATTTTTTAACATAAACCACAAATGCTTCTGTGGATGTATGTGTAACATGTCGTGGTATTGTCAACTCTAATCAGATCGATTTATTCATAAAGTTAACAGAAAAATAAATGTATAATCAATATTCTAAATCAATTAAACGTATAAGATAGTTATATCAACCCTTTATAAGATAGAAAGGGTTGATACAAATTTATTAGCCGTAAGGGGAAGTAATGGGTACGCGTAACTGATAAACTTCGTAATGGCGCTGGAAATCGGACCCCATCAACCACAAAACGGGAAGACTGCTGCTTTCCCGTTGTCCGTCTCCGACGGCCATACATATTTCCTTTAAAGATTTATATTTTATATTTAATACGGTCTAGAACGTCTTGTTTTATTCTCTTTCTCATCAATTGACAATGAAATCTTTTAACTTTTGGACTTAATAATTTAATGTTTGTAACTTGAATTTGATTTTTATATTGTTTATATTACCAGTTAATTGTTTTTTAAATACACGCCCCGATGAAGGCTTTATTCAGAATCGAAAATTTTGCAAAAAAAGGAAATAGAGAATTAAATTTGGGTAGCCTTTTATCTTTCTGGCTGTCCAGTTTTGTGGTTGAGGGGGTCCGATTTCTAGCGTCATTACGAAGTTTGTAAATTTATTAGCTGCTACATCAGCCCTTTTTCGCTTTAATTCCGGCTCTCACCATCCAAAACCGCCCGAAGTCATAGAGATTAACGCGACAACAGGCAAATTTATGTCAAAAACAGGTTCGACCATATTTTCACTTTAAATTTATACCGATTCGCACATTTATCTTGGCATCACTTGCGAATATTTTAAAGGTAATTTACTTTATGGCAAAATATATTACCTGACATGGAAATTACAACACCAAAAGGGGGTGCGAATTTTTTAACCAAATCTCAAGGTTATATGAAGGTAAAATTTGTCCTTTACAAATAAGTGGTAAACGCAAAATCTGTTATTCTGACTACACTATCTTTTGATATATGTAGTTATATAAACTACGTAAATGGAATATTTTCCTTGTTGCATTAGCTTTTAGTTGCCTACTTCGTGCTTCTTCGCTATTGTAACAAAAAACAAAATTACTGATGTCTCTAAATCTAAGCTTAATACCTTAAGACTGGATTGACGAACCCGGAAAACAGTTTTATTGCTACGTGATTTGTTCTTTAGTGACCTCAAGTTAAAGCATTCGCCTTAGCGTGATATTTTTTATATCAATCAATCAAAAGGTGAACATTTTGCTATTCTAATAAAGATATTCTTCAATCGACGAGATAGTAGTAATATCAAAAAGCTAACATATGTATATAACAAACTTTGCATTAGCATCGACTTCAGCAACATTTGAAAAATACTTAAAGCAGAAAATACAATAAACCTATCTAATATTTTGGTGGGTCCAGGTGGCACCAAAGAAGTGAGAAAACTAAATTAAGTGAGGTATATAAAAGCATGAAAAGGGAACGAATATTGGAAAGTCAATGAGCATGCTATACGTGGGTAGCGGCATCAGCTGAAGTTCTTTCCAATTTCGATAAGACCGAGATTACTAAATTCCTATGAAAAGGACTATTTATAACATAAGTCTTATGGGTATATCGATTGATGATCGTAAAATTGCAAAGGCTAAGTATTCACCCATATCTTCAAAACATTACAGAAAAAAAATAAATAAGATATTAAATTCTCTTGTGTTTATTCCTGACAGCATACTTATCAACAAATTCATAAATTATATATTTTCAGGCATCAATAAAATGTAGTATTTATTATTTGAGAGCGCTAGTAAAAGCTATAAACTTTTACTAGCATATGAAGAGCGTTCTGAGCAAATGGGAGCGGAAAATTGAATTTTTATCTCCAAATTAATTTTAGAATGGTGAAGATTCTGGTGTAGTTACTGTATATGTACTACTTTAGGTAGATACGTATATGTATATTTATTTTTATTCTTTCGGTGTATGTATCAGCAATGGTGCTGGATAAAGTATAGGTAATTTGGTAGGTTAATGTAACTGACATTTAAGATATTCATGTGCTTACTACAAATAAAATGTGATTGTGTTTGTTTTATAAGAGTGCATAGAGAAAAACCCTTTCTTTGAGTAAGTTTAATGAAGGAAAGAGGAAATTTACACACTTATACAGCAATATATTCTTAACTGTACAACCTTGAAAAAGCGAAACAGTACTGTGTTAATTGGGTTGCTGAATGTTTGGATTTACACGTTTCAACGCACTTTCAAACAAGCATAGTAAACATTACAAGGATTGCTGAATGTGGTCGTTTTGTCTACCTAAGGTCAAGTCGATCGTGACGTCCACTGCGTTCCATTATCTTCTATTTGCATTCGTTGTCAGTAGAGTTGCTTACTAGTGCCAACGGGCAGTGGCGGAGGTTCGATACAACCCTCAGTATAACTGCGAGTCTCAACCAGATCTGTTGTGTATACATGTACGCTGCCGTAAATACTATTTCGTAGTTCTACGTTTGTTTTAAAAATGATGCCTACGTGGCGAAAACGACCAATGTTGGACACAATAAGAGAATTTATTGCAGAAATGCCTAATCTAAATTATGAGGGCGTTAAAATTCAATGTTTAGTTTGCAATATCCCTTTAATGTGGTCCAAAAGGGATTGTCTACGTCACATAAATAGTAAACATTCCTAAAAAAAAAAATGCACACGACACCATGACAAATTTATATTTAATTGTAATTGTAATTATGTGTTACCTTTATTGCATGTAAACTACGTTTAATTTACTAGATAAGGAAGCACATGTCTTCTTTTGGAATAAATATTCGGACTGCAAATTAGCAAGTCGGGCATCGTTACAAAGAATTGTGCCATCTGCTCGTGAACATGTTGAAAAAAGAATTAAATCGGAGTTTAAAGATAAAAAACTGTGGTTATGTGTGGACGAAAGAACAGATCGTAAAAAACATTCTGTGGTTAATGTAATGGTACGTACAATGAAACTACATCAATCGTCACCTTCAATTCTATTAGCTTCCAGACGAGTACAACAATGTACTGCCGAAGTAATTTCAAAGTTAGTGTTGAATACATTGGAAAAGTTTGAACTTTCGACAAACCAACTGTTGACGTTTATGAGTGATGGTGCCGCAAATATGCTTTCTGTAGGCCGGTCTCTTAAAAAACATTGTGCTAACTTGTTACACATTACGTGTAAAATTCATGCTTTCAGTCATGTGGCAGATAGTATTAGAAAATGTTATCCTGAGGTAGACGCTTTAATAGCGTATACAGAAGCTGTGTTTGTCAAATCCCCAAAATGTATTCGCAAATTTCACAGACTGTGCCCCCGTATGCCTGAGCCACCAGAACCTATTCTTGCACGTTGGGGACATGGTTACAGGCCGCGTTTTATTATCATAAATATTTTGAGAATATTAAGAACGTGGTTTTACAATTCGATCCAAAGGAAGCTGCGGCTATCAAGGAAAGCAGTCGAAATTTCAAGATAGTCAGGTTAAACGGATTTAAAAACTATTCAGAACAATTACTTCGGACTAGTGGAGGCAATAGAAAAATTACAAAATCCTTCGGTGTCGTTAGTGGAATCTCTGCAAATAGTGCAACATGTTCACGCATAGCTATGCGCGGTAGAAGACGCAAAAAATGTTTATGCTCTAGAAAGGTTTGAAAATGTTTTAGAGAAAGATTCTGATTTTGGCACATTAAGACAAATTTGTGAAGGCGCGTCAACAGAACCGTTAAGTTGTTCCAATGATTATTTTAATTACGCAAATATAACGTCACTAGATGTAGAACGTTGGTTTTCTGCATATAAACACACTTTTTCCTCACGCCGCACTCGGTTTGCCGAAACAACTGTGGAAACATATCTAATGTTACAGATATTTAACAGACATTATTCACTTTGTGATTTCACGGAAGACTCTTAAGACGGTAAGTGTTTGAGCACGTATTATATTTTATTTTGTGTAAACCTTTATGCGCCCACTGGCTGTTGGCGCAAATTGAGCAGCTCTAGTTATCAGTGTTAAAATGTACAAGTTTTTGGTAGCTTTTGTAATTAAATTGAAAACCGACAAACAATATGCAGTAAGCAAAATTATCGTATACAGTGTGACCCATTTAAAAAAATGTTTTACGCTGTAAATTCCAGAGATATTCAAATAATCACCTGGAATAAGGGCGAATAAACCAAAGAATTTGGAGCACTGGACATCACGTCGATTTTGTACACATATACGATCTTGCTACCACCACTTAGAAGAGTTTTATAATGCAGTAATAATTGTGAATATATATCAATGAAGTTTTAAGGTTGGGAAAGTTTAAAGTGCTCCGTTTGATTCGCCAACGCTATATTATAGACCTCCCTAAGAATTTTTCCAAAGTAACAAGTAAAACGATGCGAATATTAGTAACATTGTCCGATCTTATCTCCATTATTTCACTAACAATGTTAAAAGCGCTTTAGGGCAAACTGAGAAGAGTCTGTTAAACTTGACACCTGTTGCTTATTTCATTATCGATCGCCATTTAAAAGCTTTATGAGCCATAATGGATCATAACTAACTTTATTAGTATCTGCGCTCGTAGACGCTCTGAAAAAGAAGCACTACATTCCCATGGCGTCTTCGCGTTTATCTTATTGGCAAGTTTAAATTGACAATAAAGTGGTGACGGTGATTGTGTGTGAACCCATACAAACAATATATTTTTATTTTTAAAATTCTTGTGTAAATTCTATAACTTTTTCTGTTAATATTTTTCTCAGGTCGGGCTTGATTGAAAGTGGGTTAATAAAGGCTTTAACACAAGTTAAATTTTGATGCGGAGAGATATTTTATAATTAATTCATCACAGAGATTTAGAAAATATATGTATGCGCTTTTGGTCTAATATAGGGAATAAAATATATTGTTCTTTTTATTTAGAAGTTAAAAATAAATTCACATTTTTTACAATTTATTTCTTAAGCAGTAGAAGAAACAACATTGCGAACAAATTAGTTTCTTCTTTCATTCATTCTTGTGGATTCTTCCTCTAGTTACTTCTTTCAACTTCTTTTAACTTTCCCCTTACTTTTCTTGTGTGTTAATTTATGAGTAACCTGGGAAAATATGCGGTAACAGCCAGAAGCGTGGCGAGCGCATAAAAGTTTACACGTAAAATAGAAGGTAAGAAATAAATTATAAAACGTGTTGAAACACTTACCGTTTTAAAAGTCTTCCATGAAATCACAAACTGGGTAAAATCTGTTAAATATTTGAATCATTAGATATGTTTCCACAGCTGTTTCAGTCCAGTGAGTACGACGTGCGGAATAAATGTTTTTTAATGCCGAAAACGACCGTTCGACATCTAGCGATGTTATATTTGCATATTTAAAATAATCTTTGAAACAACTTAATGCATCTTCACGCACCTTCACAAATTTGTCTAAATATAAGAAAATCGGAGTCTTTTTTAAAACACTTTCAAATTTTCGTATTACACACCAATTTGTTTGCCTTCTACAGCGCATAACTGTGCGTGAACATCATTCACAATTTGAACAGGATCCACTAGCGACAACGAAACATTTTGTAATTTTTCTATTCCCTCCGCTAGTCCGAAGTAATTGTTGTGAATAGTTTGTAAATCTCTTTTAACCTATCTTGAAATATTTCCTGGCTTTTCTTGATTGCTGTAGGTTCTGTCGGATTGAATTTTAAAACTACCTTCTTTACATGATCAAAATATTTGTTGTAGTAAAACGCAGCCTGCAACCATATTCCCCAACGTGTAACAATCGGCTGTGGTGGTTCAGGTAAATCAGGACACAGTTTGTGAAATAGTCGGGTACGTTTCGGGGATTTTAGAAACACTGTCTTTGTACCAGCAATCAATACATTTACTAGTGGAAAACATGTCGCAAGATTTAGAGTATGAATTTTATATGTTACGTGTAAGAAGTTGTACGTACCATTACATTAACCACAGAATGTTTTTGACGATCTGTTGTTTCGTCCACACACAACCACAGTTTTTTATCTTTCAATTCCGTTTTCATTCTTTTTTCTATATGTTCACGAGCAAATGGCACTACATTTCGTATCGATGTCTGACTAGGTAATCTACAGTCCGCATATTTATTCCAGAAGGAAACAAATGCTTCTTTGTCTAGTAAACGAAGCGATAGATTACATAAAATAAGAGTAACACATAAATCAAATGTAAATTTTTCTTGGTCTCGTATGCCACTTTTTGCAGAAGAGTGCTGTTTGCTTTCGATGTGACGTTGACAATGGCTTCTGGTCCAACACATTAAAGGGATTTTACAAATTAGACATTGAATTTTAGCGCCATCAAAAATTAAGTCCGGCATGTCCACTATAAAGTTTTTAACCGTGTCTGCCATTGGTCGTTTTCGCGACGTACCTAACTGCGACATATAAAGCAAACATAAGCGTATTACGAAATAAGTTACGACAGCCTACATATACACAGAACTACTCGCATACAGCATCGATTTAGTACTGACGCTGTGAACGCGTGAAATAAATAATCGCCGACTCCGCACCACATATCTACTACACTGACTGTTACCGCTGTTTACCCAGACTATTTACGAGTATGATTTCTGGCCTTTTAAAGTGTTTTTTTTCGTTAATTTTTTGTTCATTGTTTCTTCTTGTTTCTAGGTACTTTTATCTACAGACCTTATCTAAGGTGACCTTAAGTGAGAAATATATTCTGTGAAACACAAATTTCTATATCAAGCAGTGCTTGAGGCAAAATACACCTTGAGGAAGAACTATGAATAGGGCGGTTACTGTTTTTGTACTTGTAATTCACAGCATTTCTAATAGCGTACTCGGTGAAATTATCAATATTCACAACAGCCTTCTTCCGATTCTGTTTTCGTTTGGGTTTGCTAAGTTGTTTCTCTTTTCGAAATCATTTTTATGAGCACTGTAACTGATTATATTATGTTCTTTACAGCAAGCATCTACAGCGTTTGGTATAAGTGTAGTGTATTGAATCCAAATTTGACATAAAGATGGTAGTGTTTCATTTAAAATGAGGGAGTTGATGGCTACTTCCGGTATAAGAGAGAGATACCGGCAGTTGAAAATATTTAAATATATTTTTCATCGTTGCTAACTTTTACACATTTTATGTTACTAGATTCGATACAGTACACTTATGCTCAATGCTGTAGATGCTTGCTGTAAAGAACATGACATAATCAATTACAGTGCTCAAAAAAGTGATAAGAAATATTACCTCTCGTACAGTATTTAAAAGCAACGGAGGTCAGAGGTCCGCTATTATTACGTTTTGCTTCGAAATTTGCAGGACAAAATGCAATTTACGATTTGCATCGATCACAAAATGCTTTCAGTATAATGGATTATGAAGCTTATGAAAATAACTGTTTTTTAAGCATGATTCAATAGCAGCAAAGCTAGCAGAACACACGGGTTCTTTTTCCTAGCATCTAATTCCTTCATTTTCAGTTGAGTTGCTTCATTTTCAAATCACTTGCAAATCATTTTAGCTCATAATCACTCAGTTATTTTGTAAAAGGAGGACGCCTCAGTTGCTAACGTGGCGAAAGTCATTTTCAATGCAACCAACTCAATTTAAAATTTGTTATCGACATTTTTACGCAAACGAAAAGTCTTTTGTGAGAAGGGAAATGAATGTCTCTTTCATTTCGACTACTGCCACGTAGTTTGTGGAACCTATATATGTAGTAGTGATAGAAGATGGATACTGTTTATGAAAAATTCATGTGTGAGAATTGTTTATGGTTTAAATATACGAGGATAGTCTGAAAAGTGTCTAGCTTAACCAAGAAACAATAATTTTTTTGGTCAAATTCAGTTTTATTTGTCAACATAGTCTCTTTATAAATATATACACTTTTCCTTGATATTCCCATCTCTTTAATCCGTCAAAATCTTGTCCTGCAAAATAGACGTTTACGAATGTGATGGTCACCTCATTCGATGAAAATCTCTGTCCTCTGAGCTTAGAGAACAGAAAAAAGTCGTTGGGGGTCAAGTTTGGTGAATAGAGTAGGTGGCCTACAGATTCGAATCCCAATTCGGGAATTTTTGCCATAGCGATCACTGATTTATGTGACGGTGCGTTGTCTTCGTGCAACAAAAGTTTCTTTTTTGGTTTGGTAAACTTTTCCGATGTTATCGGTAGTGATTGCAGTTTTTGGCCGTTCCAAACGTTCATCGTCAATCAAGCTGGTACGACAACGTTTAAATTCAGCCATCTTCATGTTGAGGTTTGAAATTTTTCAAAATACCCTCGTACCACAGCATATTTCTAGCAAGTCTGACAGATATAAGGTATTGCTTCAATTACAATTAACAATCCCGTATTTGATATACATATAAGTGTACAACGTAATACAACGTGGTTTACAACAACATGGCCAACTTCGTCGAAATCTGAAAGTTTTGAATGGCACTCAAGTTTATGATGTTTCTCGTAGATTATGAATTAATAATTCTAATTGATAATCCGTACATACTCAGGGCCCCTTCGTATAGCAAATCGCAAGCTCCGATCTTCCGTACCGATGACACTTCCTACCATCACCTATTTTTCACTGGCAACGAAACAAAGGAGGAACGTAACCGTAGCAAATGTGTGCGCGGCTATACAGAAGTTTGCCAGCAGATGCCTTATTATATGCCCGTAAGTTTAATTAAACCTTATATGCTTCGATAACTTTGCCAAAAGTTTAATGCGAAACGCCGAAGTTGATTGATTATAGCCACAGTATTCACTTAGCTTTACGCTTTATGGATTAAAAGAATGTCGCTATGTGGTAGAAATTTCTTATTCCACAATTACTTCACATAATCTGGTATGTTACGAAAGACGTAGATATCGTTGACGTTGGAGTATTTGGTAAACTTGTAATTACAAATCAGGAAAAATATACAGGGTGGGGCAAATTACGTATTACCTATTTGCTTAAACGAAAAATTATTAAATAGAAGTTACTTGAGATCAAGTAGTCTATGATCTACCATTGTATTGGTATTGGTGAATGGAAGAACGATCCCAGTTCAATCTTTATTGACATTTTAAAGTGAGATAGCTATTTTGTTATTGCCTGAGCACAAGAAAGGTCTGAAGTAAATATGTACGATGTGCCGACAAATACATTGAACGAAAAAATAGTTTTTGTTATCGACATGAACATTTCTTTCAACCGCTGTTAGTCTAGGCAAATTAGACAAAAAATTGCAAAAGGGAAATAGTTTATAAAGTTGTAAAACTTTGAGAAAATACTAATAGGGGGTGTAGCAGTAAGAATCACAAATCCCAAATTTTTTTTTCAATTTCTACGCATACAGTTCATTTCCCGAAAAGAACTATTTTTACAAAAAATATTCGTCACGAAATTCTGCATAAAAAAGGCTCTACGCATATTTTAAGGAAGACGAACCACTTTCGAGATATTGGAATTGGAAGAGGATACAAATTTTATTCAACTATCATTCTTGCAACTTTCCTGGCTTAGTCAGTCATGTAAATGAAAACAGTAAGTAGTTACATGGAAAGGCGTGGAAGGAAGTTAAAGGCGATTAATGTTCGAGACATGTTTTTTAATGAAGATACAAAGTGTGTTGAATCTCACTCCTCTTTTCTGGGTGACCTCATTAATAAAGAAAAGTTTGTTGCACAGCTTGCACAAAAATTGTAGAGTATTGACATTGAAACCGGTATTGCGAAAGATGATGTAAATGTTGACATTGTTGAAAAAGCAATAAATACTTCACAATTATACCAGCAAGTTGTTATTGATGGTCAAGATGTTGATCTTCACACGTTACTATAGCTTTTGCTCCAGAAAACAAATACTTTCTCATGATGAAGGAAGGTAAAGGAAACGCCAAGACCAGGTGTTACAGTCTCACACAAGAAATCGATCCTACTTTATGCAGTAAGTGGTTGTAACACCACCATGTTTTTGAAAGGGAAGTTGCAGACTTTCCAATTATTTAACTGATTCCAGCATCTTCATGACATTTTCCGAGTATTGAATGATCCAAGCTCGAATCCTGAACCTATTGAAAAAGCGGGAGAAAACTGCATCCTCTCTCTGTACACAGAAACATGGAAAATTAGTGATAACACATCGAATGGTCACAGATTTCAATGTTTTAATGTACTTGTGGGTCAGGTAAGCAATGCTGCTTGCTACCCATTTTTGATGCAGCATGCTACCACTCCTATCACGTTTGAACAGCTTGCACCCGAAAAACTGGGGATGGAGGGAATCAAACTCATCCCTCTCTCAAATTCCTACGAAACGCGCACCATATCCGGGATTTTTATTTAAAACTGCACGAAATTTTTGAGCGACATCTAGTCCTATAGGATCCGTCAAGCTTTCTAGAGCGGCTTGTAAATTATCTAAGGTGTTTAATGAGTCTCGTAGCGATAAGTGACTGTTTTGTAACAGCGATATAACTTGTACAACTGCAGAATAGTTAATAACAAGGAAGCTGCTGGATCATTACGTTTTAAAGAACGCGCTACAACATGAATCACGTTGTGTTTCTGTGCATCAGTTGCTTCATCCGCACTTACGCAAATTTTCTTATTTTTCAACTCGTCTACTATACAGTTTTTTACTGTACCCTGCAAATGTGGTAAATTGTATCGCAATTGTCTAGTGGTCGGTGGTTTCTACGAGGGAACATATTTATTCAAAAAAAGACGAAAGTGTTCATTGTCTACTAGGTGTTGTGGGATGTTGCACACACTTAGCATAAAAATAAAATCATACAGAAATTCCCAGTACGAAATATTGTTGCTTAAATTCAGTACATGACGTTTACTTTTAATATGTCTTCTACAGTGAAATGTATCGCGACCTAACAACCATATATTGCAAATTTTGCACTGCATGATAGTACCTGTATATTCCAACCCAGGGAAACGGCTAATATATCTATTCACATGCGATGCTAAAGATAAACCTCGCTTACAACGATCCATGTTTTAAAAAACGCACACCGATAATTATCGAACGACCGTTCACTTCCACGCCTATCGAATGACTAAACTCTCCACTGGTTTACATGTACGCATGAGGAAATCTAATATCCACTGGTTTCGCATCGACCTAAATTCCCTCTCGGCGCTTCTACCGTAGCACGCGTTTGTCGAACCTTAATTATGACTTGTAATTATTATTGTGTCTCATTTAAAAGTTCTGACACGATAATTGGACAACCTGTTAGTTGTAGGTAACATAAAAAATAATTAAAAAAAACCTGGCCTCTCGATTATGATCATATTGTATTTTTGAAACCTTTAAACTATACAAAAACAGTAATTTACTATAAAATACAGATTCTATACAAAGCAAATTTAGAAAACTTTATACTGACAGGAAGTGATTCTAAATTACTTAAGAAGGTAACACAATTTATATTACAATTAAAGAAAGTAACTGATTCGAAGCAGAAGTTTGAACAACTTATAAGAAGCATGCAATAATTTAAATTAATATTTTATCGCCCCATTTTAGAGAATTGTATTAATTGGGAAACAATTAACAACATTCGAGAAAGTAAATTTGAAGTGTTATGGAATATGTCAAGATGCACTTTGTTAGTCAACTATGTCCATTACTTTTACAACCGCATAAGAGGTTTCGAAAACCTTTCAAAACGAGGAAACCAATAACTCGTTCCTCGTAATGCTAGCTTTAAATTTGTCGGTCTTAACGCGTGTCTCATCTTCTGCATATAGCGTATAATATAGCCGTATTACCTCATTTGCATTTAAATTATACGGCTGGAACTATTGGAACTAGCCGGATGTTAATATAGTCGAATTCGGAATAAATTTTAAGCGATAAAATATTTAATTTTATTCAGGCCACGTAATTTCTATATGTTTAAAGGTTGTATTTATAGAACCCGTATATTTACACGTGTACTCATATGTGTAAATTGAATACAAACATGGTGTAACAAGTAGCAAGTACTGCGTGAATTTGGTATTAGTTGCTAACCTAGTTTTTGCGCTATCGGCCCTAACATTCTTATTATTGGATACGCCATTGTATTCTCCTTGATTTGTTCGAAAATATACATACAAGCGCCGAAAGGGAAGTAGTCTCGTGAATAAATTATTGATAACGTTCCCATTAACCTCTTATCATCATTAGGATATGCATATATCCATATTGACAACATATTTATGGTCTATTGCTTCATGCTGGGAAAATGAGCGATATCGATATCCTGGCTCAAAAGCGGGAATTATCTTGGTTTAATTCCAAATATAATCTATTATTTGTGAAACTGTTATTTTCCTTACTTAATCTTATCCTAAAACCATCAGATATACAGAGAAAGAAAGTTCTTAAATCAAACAGATATACAGGGTGTTTGGCAAAACCATGTAAAGTTTTGAACAGCTGATAGGCGAGGTCTTTAGGAACCATATTAACCACATTTACCTTAGTCCAAAGTCTAATGGATTTTGCGGCAAAAAATCGCCATTAAACATTAATAACTCTTCTTATTTTTGTGGGATCACGCTAAAAGTTATTTTTTATGGAAGTTTAATGCATCTTCCTTTGAAAAGAGGCAATTAATTAAAGTTCGAAATTATTTAGAAAAAAATATAGGCCTAGATATCTCACTTAACGAGATAGAAAATTTATAATTGGCAAGTTTGTGGTAATTTTTTTATTTATAAATAAAACAATTCGAATGTTAAAATTACTTTGAAAACTTCCTTATTTTGTGCTCTTCCGAATAGTACCTCATTTGTAATACAAACTTTTAATAATACCAAGAAATTCAACTATGACAATACAATAAATCAATACTGCGAGATAAGGGAACAGGGACCACTACCTTTCTATTTAGTTGTCATATCTCGTCTCCTAGACGATGAGTAACTTAGTAACCTGATTTTTTTGACATTTGTCGAGTTTTGCTGCTATTTAGTGTTATCACGACGTTAAGAAGTTTTTTCTATTAATGTTGTTTTTATCATTACGCTACGTTGTTATTATTTGTTTCTTTTTCGTTATTATTTATTACTCCCGTTATGGCTCCTTATAGCAACGAAGAATACAGCGACATACTGGTAACGTATGGTCGTGCAAATTGCGTTGCGGTGGAAGCGCGACGACTGTATGACAATTATATCCAGGGAGAAGATTACCAATCACCAAGTTTTTAGCAATACGTATCGACACCAGGAGCCCCGAATTAACGTCCGACAACATAATGTGGATGTTGATGAACTCATTTTAGCCGCACTTGAAGAGGACCCTACTACTAAAATTAGAGATGTAGCCGCTAACCTTAATGTGTCACCGTGGAAGATCTGGTCTGTATTCCGCACGGAAAAGAGATACCTCTTTTACTGTACACCATTGCAAGGTTTAGAAGTAGGAGATCACGTCCGATGGATACAATTTTCGCGATTCTTATTACATGAGGACATTGAAAATAATGATTTTTTGCGCAGCATCCTATGGACTGATGAATGCAGATTTACTAGAGAAGGATCAATTAACTTACACAATTTGCATTATTGGACGAACAAGAGAAGAAGAGAATCTTCACGTCAAGCATCAAACATTGTTTCAACAAAAATTTAGTGTAAACGCGTGGACCGGTGTAATAGGTAATTCTCTCGTCGGCCCATATTATTTCCCCGACAACCTCAATGGAGAGACTTATCTACAATTTTTACAAAACGATCTGCCAGAGTTGGTACAGGACTTGTCATCATTTGTAAATGAATATATTTCTGTCTGTCTCACTATCGTTTAACCGTAAGAGAATTTTTAAACAACGCTTTTCCGAATGCATGGATTGGAAGAGATGGTCCCATTCCGTGGCCGCCACGCACACCAGACTTGATTCCCCTCGATTTCTTTGTTTGGGGGCGTTCTAAGAGCCTTGTATACAACGAGGAAATTCAAAATCGGGTCTATCTAGTTAGAAAAATAAATAGTGCATTTGATAGAATAAGGGAAGAAATAAGACTGAAAATTACCACGGTAGGGATGAGGAGAAGATTAAGATCTTGTATAAGGCATGAAGAAGGACACTTCGAGCAAGATATTTAAATAAATTGACTATTAATTATTGTTGTTTTATTAGATTTACACCTAACATTAATAAATACGCTTTACGTTTTTTAGCGTTCTTTACTAATAGAATATCTGATTACCCTTGTACTATTAATGACCATCTAACGCATGCCCTATTATTCGAAAGGGCATAAAGTAAGGAAGTTTTTAAAGTAAGAATTGTTTTATTTCAAAAGAAAAAAAATCACCACAAACTTGAGAATTATAAATTCTCTATCCAGTTAAGTGAGATATCTAGGCCTATATTTTTTTCTGAATAACTTCGGACTATTAATTAATTAATTAATTAATTGCCTCTTTTCAAAGGAAGATGTATTAACATTTCATAAAAAAACAATTTTTAGCGTAATCTCATAAAAATAGTTATTAATGTTTAATGGTTCCTAGGGGCTTCGCCTATCGGCTGTTCAAAACTTTACATCGTTGTGCCAAACACCCTGTATATCTTAGAAATTACTTATTTATTCCGACAAAAGTTTATTTGGGTGAGAACACATTTTTTAAGAACAATAGATTGAATTGGTTTGAATGTACAAACGTTTTTATTTGATATAATTTTGTTGAGTCAAACAAATATATGTACATATGTTAGAATCGTGCGCTTCGCGTATCGTCGGCAATTTCCGTTGCGTGAACGTAGGGCAATCGCAATCGTAGTCTTAATTTAGGTTATGTGAGATGGTGGTTCGTAAGCGGTGAGATGTAAATGAAGAAAATAATGGGTAAGTAGGATAATGAATGTACATATGTTTGGATAACTAACATTAACATTTCTGTATAAATAAAGTAATAAAATAGTTGCCATAGTTTGGTGAATATCAGAATTCCTATTTGTAATAGGGATTAGCGAAAATTACAAAAATCTCGCCGATATCATTTTCAGAACCAGTAACACCAATATTAGCAGTTTAAATAAATTGCGATAAAATTCACCACACATCTAACAATGCTTTAATCTTTCCGTTTTCATATTTTGTAACTAACTGTTAGTATATTTCCTCCTTTTCTGATATAACAGGTATTTCAGCAAAGGAAAGTAATAAGGCATGCTTGCATGCATAAGTCCCTTGAAGTATCTGCTGTTCCATTTCCTACCCTTTTTGTCATATTACGCAACCATACAGTTATCCCTGTCACTCGTTCGCGATTCTCAGGATTCCTACGAGATTACCGAGGTAGTAAGTTTTGTAACATTCTTTGCAAACAAAAGTAGTACAAGTATCACTTTAATCTTTATGTATCTTTACATACAATACAGAAGTTATTTTGGGATTATGTCATCTTCATCGAAATGATTTTGTACGTATACAATTACATGGATAATTATTGTTTTTATAGATATCTATATAAAAGTGCATACCTTTTAACAATTCTTTTGTCGACGTATTTTTGTAGCTATATATTTATAACAATTTGAACATACTACAGTCTGTTTAAAGTTATCGGTGAACTATATCCAACTTTGATATTATTATCATTGTTAAAATCTGGTTACAACTTCGACATTGAAACCTAACCTAACCTAACTAGATTTACTTTACAGGTTTCTGGGAAATGTGAGTAATCTGGAAGAAACTCGAAGGAAATCTGTAAGATCTAAGGTTCACCGTTTTTGTTTGCGACCACATCACCTTAGCGTAATGAAGGAAGTTAATAGTATTTTATGGAGCTGGGGCTTATTTACAAGAATAAAAGTACCACGTCACTACAAAATGGGGATTATTTTTTGGCATTATACTTATTCTTTATGTACTTTTGTTAGTTTATCCACAATGATAATAAAGTTTTTCAAAAGATTGTGCATTTTTAATATTGGGTACCCCATGTGCTCATAAATGGATGCTTTCTTCTAACCTTTTAATGACAAACGTTCCCAAAATGGAAACATACTAAAAAATCTAATTTTTATTGAATTAATCATATTATTTGCATAAAATTTTTAAAATTAACAATCAGAAATCGTGTTTTTTACCTACGACCCTGAAACAAAGCGCCAATTGATGCATTGGAAGAGCCCAAGCTCACTACGGCAGAAAAAGCGAAAATGAGTTTTCGGTTTTAGCATTAACATTAAGGATAGCTTCTGAGGAAATTCTACTTAGTACATCTTTTGGTAAGGCACTATTAAGGCCAATTTTTGCATCAGCTCCAAACAAAGTTGTTCTTCTAAAACTGAACTAAGTAACATCCAGTAGACCATTGCGTGCAATCGTTATCCTCCAACCATGTACGTTGCATATTTTCGTTGAAAGCGGCATGTGGTCTTGCCTTACCATGGTGGAAAACCCAGTCGTTCCTACGCCATTTCTCTTGACGTTCCTTTTTCAGATCCTTCCTTAGCCGCCTTAGAACGTCATGTTACAACCCAATAAAAAACATTAATGCATAATGTTTTTTTATTAATTAAAGGTAGCAGTAGGATTACAAAGGAAAATGGTCTCCAAGAAAATAACATAATTATAGTGGATCTTTCGTCATAGGTTTCCCCAAGAAACAAAGGTACACACTTTTTTTCTAGCGGCCCGAAATAAAAATAAAACTCAGAACAAGATAAAAAAGCTTGAACAGATCGAACATGAATAATAGGAAACAGATTTTTCTGAGTCCAAGTCTGCAGTTTTTTGTTATTTATAGTATTGTTCTCTAACGTAGGAATCATGAATGATATTATTACAGCTTTATAAAAGGAAAAAGGCTAGAGGAGGATTCATAATATTTTTGTCATTTATCTACCCTACCTAATTTTTACGTCATTAAAAACGCAATGTTACGTGTCTAAAAAATACATACACACTTAAAATATAGCCGCATGAATATGGATGCTTGCTTTTACGACGTGCTTAAATAATTATTAGCACGTCACTGAGCGGTCAAACCTATCATCATAAACTGCCAAAAAGGCATTTTTTCTAACAGCCATTGTTGTACGTAACCGTTATCCTTGATTTGCATTTATATTAGCTTGTTTACGTTTTAATCGTTTGAAGTTTTGGTATATCCTTTGGCAGATTTCTTTAGAATTTCATATAAATTAGTTAGAATTATTCACTACCATGGTTATCTAATGATCAGTAGTTGTATGTGGATTAGCATACACAGCAGTATTTTGTCGTTTATCTATGTTGTAATATGTGATTATCAGATTCACCTCAAAAATTTTCTTTGTCAAATTAAAAAAGATTAAATTTATTACAATAACTGACAGAGTTTCTCATGCAACTTGTTTATTAGTAGCTTTGGCAGTTAGTGTCTTAGTCCTATTGAAAAATTTTAATTCATATAAGTAATTACTTGTAACCTTTAAACAAAGCAACACTATATACAAAGTGTTTCGCTAATTACAAATCGATTTCTTTCAGTTAAATAACAATAACAATAATGGTTCATTTGTCTATGAGACCTGCAAGTTACAAGATAAGTCAAAACAAAAAATACATTAAAGAGAAAAAAAAAAAAATCTTTCCGACACATCAATAATAATAGCAAGGGCTGTGGGGTAGTAAGGCAAACAACAGTAAGTATCGGCACACTCCACACCACACAAATTATTAATTAATTCAGAACATTCGTTTCAAGGACTCGTGGGTCCCCATCGTCAGCCGCATGTCCGAACGGTATTTTTGATTAGTAATTTAGACATTTTTAAAAATAAAAAACAAACATAAATCAAAACGAATGAGGTTTTTTCCCATATACCACATAGTTCCAATTTATCAAAACGAATATTATAATTTAGGAGATCAAAAGGTTCACTAAATTAAAAAAAAAGGCTACCAACATATTTACCTTCCTCTAAAAGCTTCCAAATTTCGTACAGATATAATACTTAACACACTTGTGTGTTAGTTTTTGAATTCACTTCATTATAAAAATTCCATTAGAGCTAATAAATATATTGAATAGAGTTCCACAGAACTCGAAAAGGTTACGTGACGCTTGCGTGTAAATTATTTTGTGTTTCTCAAGTTTAAAAAATTAAGACATATTTCATAAAAATGAAATGAGTTCGAACGTGTTTGCATTTTTATAAGTTCCTATTTAAGTTGTTTGTTAATAACAGAGGGGGGGGCACTTTTTGGGGCCGAACCAATGTGAACCGTTTTTTAAAAGTAGCTCGCTTTTTAGCAATTTCAATTTAAAACTTTTAGGGCCCCAAAAAAATTGGGAACATTTTGGGAATTTTTTTGGGAAAAATTTTGGGCAATGGCCGAAGGTTTTCTGGGAAACCCTTTGGGAACCTTCCAAAGGCCGTTCTGGACCATTCGTAACCTTTAGAAACATCCCCGCTACAATTGGTAAATAATAAAATCTTTTAGACCAGTCCCTTTTTTTTAATTGCCACACCTCGTACTCTAACCAGAACTCTAAAATTACTGTTAAAAGCTTTCTCTAATGGGATTGGACTTGGGCAGATTAAAAAAATTACTCTTAAGTTATAGGCAAATTTTGAAATCATTTGGGTAAAAATTTTTCCAACATTTTTTTCGTGTGGACATTCTATTAAAAGCAACAAAGTTTGCTATCGATTCCAGTATGACCGCATCTAGTGTTGCACGAAAAACTCTGTATAGATAGTCAGATTCATTGAATCTGGAATTAATTTAACAATCCTGCATCCCTGAGGACACAAAAAAGAAATGGACGTAAATTATACGCTTTTTGAAATTTAGACGGAATTTTTTTATGTTCACAAGGAAAACATCCTTGCTTGGATAAACATTGATAAAAAAGAAGGCCACAGATTATTTACATGATGATGGCGCAAGGTCGACTCAAATTAAATTATTGTATTCTTTCTTGCTCATATACACAGCGAAATATCACTGTTAACTTGGGTATCTAGATGAATAGCATTTTATTTATGTACGGCTGTAAATTGTCGTCTTTTTACATGCTGAACGGTTCCAATGAATAACAATAAAATATACCCTAGTAAAAAAGGGGTTGGGTGATGGTGTCTGGATCTAAAATGTAATTTGATTCCGGAAGAAAGGAAAATGCGAATTAATTTCTTGTTAAATGTAATAATTATACAGGGTGTCAAAAAAACAACTCTTAAAAAACTTCAGGAATGGCAGAGGTAACCAAAATAGATATTTTTTGTTTAGGAACAATAGGTCAAAAATGTATAATTTCTCTGCTGGAAATAAAAGTTCTTTCAAAATTCTTGCTTAGGGAGAGGCAGCTTATTCCTGTATTACTATTCTATAAACAAATAACATTAATTTTAAGTGTAGTGAGTTCATTTAACTGCCAAATTAGGTGTCAAAGTTGACTATGAATTGGTAACATTTGTGACGAAATGGGTTGCTGCGTCTTATTTAGTGTTATCGATAATTTTCAATATGCAGCGTTTCACTTGGAATGAAATGGCGGACATGGATTTGACGTACGGGGCTGCAGGCAAAAGGTCGCTGGTACGTACATCTAATTTTGACGAAGAGGTTCTTTGACATTTTGAAGAAGATACATGCTATACCAAATTTTATAGGTGTTGATCGCAGAATTATTTGGAATGTTGAGCAGTAATGACTTCCTTTTCACCTGCAGAAAATTTATGCTCTACTTTTAGATGATTTTCCTACCAGGCTAAAATATCCTCGTGGAGCAAACAATGCAAATAGATAAGTTTCCAGCTATTGCTTTCTTCACCGTCATGATTTTTAAGAGAAGGTATATTGAATAACCGTAAGAGTTATTCGGGCCGAAGACAATCCTCACGGGGTATTCCTTCATAAGCATCAGTAACGATTTTCAATAAATGTTTAAGCAGGTATTGTGGACGATTTTATAATTGGCCCGTGTTTGTTACCACCTCGATTAAATGTGCAGAATAATTTAGTAGTTTTACAAGAAGTTCTGCCAGAACTGCTGGAAGATGACCCATTAGACATGCACCAAGGTGTGTGGTTTCAGTGCAATTACACTCCTGCACACCTTGCTAATGGCATACGAGAACATTTGACGGGAGGTGAACTGGAAGAGATCGGATCTCACGATGTCTTTCTCTGTGGGGCATAAAAGAAACTTAGTTTGTTCAAGACTAGTTGAGCTAGAGGAAGAACTTGTTGTTCCCATTTTCTTCCAACGAGTCTTTAAACGAACCCGGCAATCCTTTCTTCGCAGATGCACTCTTTGTATACGGTTTCAAAGTAGACATTTTGAACCGCTTCGATAAGTATTAACTGAATCAAGTTATATTTGTTTTATTGGTTTGACAAAGACGTTCTTATTTAATCATACAATTAAAATACAGGGAAAAATTTTGGGACAGCAAAACTTTGTATTTTTAAAATAAGAACATATCGTTGGACATAATAATACGAATATTTTGTAGCAGGGTCACGTGTATCATAAAAGAATCGAACCCATTTAGGGGAAAGTTTCATTTGTGGCATCAATTGTTCCATTTCTATTCTATTCCCTCTCATGATAAATCTTCAATACCTCGAAAAGGCACATCCTTTCCCAAACGATCCAATATTGTTTTGTGTTAGATTGGCTCTATGCTAACCAAAAAAAAAATGCTGAATACAATTCAATTATGCAATTTTCCATTGTTTTGAAAATCTACCTAGCTAAATCATTATAATCTCCATGCAAATGCTGTCATTTTCATGCGGTTAGTATACGAATCCATGGAGCGCAGCTGTTTCAATTGCATATACATTTGGGAATCTATTCTATTTATGTATGGTATATTATATACTGAATATGCTATTGTCACGATTTGTTAGCATTTGCGTGTCTATGGGCGTGTAGCCGTACAATATTTGAATTAATTAGGCTTTATTGTGTTTGTTTGATAAATACATATGTAGACGTCGATATTTTAAAACGGAGCGGGTAATTGAAGACGTTTTCTCCACGTTTTACATGTTCTATCTTTAGAAAAGATGGTTTGCGAACTTGCTGATTACATATTGCGAATTGAGTATCGATTTTAGTATAGACAAGTCTCCGAAATATTACAAAATCGTATTTGCTTGTAAATAATTAATCGTTGATATAAAATGTGTACAAGGCATTTCGTTCAACTTGTCCGTAGTTAATAGCACCAAACAGATATTGGAAACAAACAATTACATAGTATCTATTACGTCACGTATTACGTTAATAAATTGTAGTTAGTTAAGGCATTCAAGAATAAGCAGTAAAAATTGTAACTTAGTAACTTAGAGTTAGCTGTTTGATTTTAAGGAATTATACGAACAGGATAAATTGGGAAGTAATTCTAGCATTATTTCGTATATCAAATATGTTTCTTTAAGTTATCGTTATTTATGTCAAGAAGTTATAGTATTTTAGGGTTGTCGTTGAAGTTTTGTATCACAGAGTCATCTATTTTCAATCGTCTAGTCGAGTCAGTCCATACATTCTCTCATGCTGCTTCTAAAAATAACTTTATTCATCAAAATTCTTCGTTAAATTATATTTGGATAGAAATTATCAAAACTTGCTGTGGATAAAAACAATCGCCATCGCGATTAAAATAAAGGAGAAAAGGGACGCTAATTAGATTCATCACTGCTGGTCAAGCTTTCAACGAATTATCAAATCATAGAATAAATTGAAAGAAGAAAGGAAGGTTGGAAGTTAGAATGGGCAGGTTTCCTGTGAATGTCATAGGAACATAGAGTTTTATAATAATAATAATAATAATAATAATAATAATAATAATAATAATAATCATAATAATAATAATCATAATAATAATAATAATAATAATAACGTGGCGGAAGAGGATTAATTTCCTTCGAACAACTGTACGCCAAAATAACAACGTCGACCGCGGTGTATATCTTCCAAACACAGGACCCATTGCTGGACCTTGGGACACCACGAGAATGCGGCCCAAGGGGGATTCCTGTTCAAGGCTGCGAAAAGAGGGGTGATGATCTTGGCTTGAGGGGTTTAGTTTGTTACGGGAAAAAGGACACTTGGTAATCTGGCGCTCTGCCCCAAAAAGGGGGTGCGGAACAAACTCCAACATCACTACGCAGATGCACTTTCAAGGACCAATACAAAAAGGGTTTTTTGGCATACTTCAAACATCTAAAAGACCATCAGTTATCAAAACCCCGACATTCCCCCCTTTTTCCCCCAGTCTCCATGCATATTCGGAGACTGAGGGTTATATAGTGGCGGTCCAGGACCCTATTACACTGGCTTATCAGCAACGTCCTCGGTTTACATCTGGATGACATTCGCTGTAGAGCATGTAAAACAACAGAGGGAAAACCCTAATGCACTTACTATCAACATGCCCAAAATATGTCCAAACTTATATATATCTCGCCATGACATGGCCCCAAAAATTCTATACTTTCGATTCTCATTCTATGGCATTGACCAGCAGTTATTCCCGTCGTTTCAAAAGTTAGACCTGTCTGCAACGGTTTCCAACGAGAGCTGCAAGATATTTTGGAATTTTCCGTTTCACACTACGGAGTGTCCGCCAATAAGCCAGATATGGTAATCCTGGATTATAAGGAAAAGGATATGTACGTTGTCGAGACCCCCGTGCGACACCAGAGTAACTGGGGAACGGAAAAGAGAAAAGTATTTGGATCTGTTATACCAACTGGACTTACTTAAAAGGGCTTCCAAATCCATTTCATACCTATTATTATCGGCTCCTTGGGCGGAATCCATACCACGATATTGGAACACCTAAAAAAATTAAAATACTCAAGAAAACAAACCTGCACATACCCTGTCAGCTCCAAAACAGGTCAAATTGGGTTTTCCGGGTCCTGCGGGCCCTGACTAGCCATACACCATCCAGGGCTAGACTAACCACTCCCGATCGTCTACGACGAAGCAGGTGGAGAACCTTCGGGGATGAGGCGTATTCGCGAGCTGCGCCGAGTTACCACAGACACCCGGCCCCGGGTTTGGGGAAAAATTCCCGGGGGTACGTTAGTCAATTAAAGTCAATTTAAAAGGATACTCTAAAACTGTGGCACTGGAACACTGAAACAGTTTCCCCCCCAAAAACCGCCTTTTGATAGCCAAAAATTTTATCAGCACAAGACTCTAAATCTTGCTGCGAGTTAATTTTTCGAAAAAGTGCTCCAATTTTTTAATTTATGCCCTTTAGGCTTCCTGGGGGGGCAGGGGGGCGTTCCCCGGCCCTTCCCCCCCCCCGGAGGACCCCGGGGAGCGGGTGCAGACCCTGTGTCTGTAGTCGTTTGCTGGGCCAGGTGTTGGGGTGGAGGTAAAAAAAAAATAAAATAATAATAATAATAATAATAATAATAATAATAATAATAATAATAATGACATTTTTTTCAATTTCAACTTTCGTTAATTTCCATTTACTGGTATCAAAATTCGTTTAAAATTGCCGAAAGAGTGTCTAAGAATACTTCCGAATTCCACAGTTCATTTAAAAATTTAATTAATTTACAAAAATTTTTTTGAGCAATTTCCCCCAATTAAATCATTTCACTACACATACTGTTATTTACGTCTAATTAATTTAATAACACATACACAAGCAATCTTATCAATTAGCAACTTGCAATACCTAAACTGAAAAGCAAATCAGGTATAAATACCTGTTATGTTATGCCTGTTATATCGATTCACTTAATGATATACAGGTATGGATACTTTAGAAGAGGAAACTGATTTCGGTGCTGGCGGAAAGCAATGTGCGCTCTTTCTAAGAGGTGCGAATATGACCTTAGAAGGAACAGCTTAGCTGCATCAAGTTCTGTTTTAAACTCGGCAAGATTGGCGAAATCTTTTCTTGTTCAGTATGTGGTATGGGCACGAAGTGCATGTCTATGTGTTGGGCATTGTTAAAGAGTGTAGTTTGATTTTTTAAAGTACAGTAATGTTTAATGTATTTTGTAGCGTATTCTTATCTCTACCTAGTTTGATATTAGGCTAATTAACTTAATTAGTTAATTAATTCTAGATAAATTCCATATTGGTAAACATGCGGTGTAATTATAAGGAAGTAGGTGTGGATAAAGCAAACAAATGAATAATTTCTATATGAATAATTAATTAAATCAAATATCCGTTTGGGTAATTTCCGAAGTGCGAACTCAGCTTTGCATTGGACTCCATGTATTTTAAAAAAATATTGCTATACTTTATTCATTGTAAGACTGCAGCGATAAAATAGATAGGCGAAAAATTCCTGGCTTGTGATTGGCTAATAAACGAGGCAAATTCACATACACAAAAAACATTTCATTCAGTGGTATTCAGTAAATGAAATTAAGTTGGATAAAACGAAATATCACCGATATCTAATGTCATTTGTCAAACATCTTTGTTGGCTTTGGTTTTGTATTTATTGCTTTTTATTGTCGTTCGGTTTGTTTTTATAAGCAAATTGTCGCAGAATAGTTCCTTTTAGAGCTCTACTTGCTGCTGTTGAACATTTGAAGGTATTCTTGTAATAATTATATAAAATGATACTGATAGCATAGTATTTGTTACAACAGCTTTGGTATGGCTGGTAAAGAGGTATTTAACCCACCAAAACATCCTCCGGGAAAAAAAGCGACAGCACAGTAAGCGTAAAGGTTTGTGGCTTATAATTTGTATCTGACCTAAGCAGGACACCAAGTCGGCAGTTGTTAAACTGGCTGCAAAGCAGCTTGGGCTAGGTGAAAGAACAATGTGGGATATTGTAAAAGAAATGGATATCACGGGACTTGTTAACCACCCTCAGAAAACGACTTCGTCATACAATATATGATTCTTTTGGACGAAACGCAAAAGTCAATCATTAGAAGACACGTGCATTCCTTTTTCTTGAAGAACGAATTACCAACATGCACAAAAATATTGAGCGTAAATATAATATATACATTTATCTTACACTTATATCACCTTATTAAATCTTATAGGTTGTTAATGCAGACGATACTTTGCCCACATTGTAAAGAACAACACTATGGAAGATCTTGAAGAAGTTGGGGTTTAAGTGGATGAAGCGAAGTCGAAACAGTGTTTTAATGGAACGGCAAGATATTGTATTATGGAGACGTCGATATTTAACCAACATCAGGAAATTTCTTGGGTCAACGCAGGTCATACAAAACGGAAAATATGGGAAGACACCACAGTACTTACAGCAAGACAAGCATTTGTGGAAGGGGTTACCACGGGACTGAAGAATCCTGCAGGAAAAGGGAAACGTTTAATTATATTGCATATTGGCAGCGATGATGGTTTCGTTGAAAATAGTCTCCTCTTTTTCGAATCGAAGAAAACAGGAAATTACCACGATGACATGAACAGCGAAGTGTTCACTGAGTGGATGAGAAGTATACTACCTTTTTTTGAACCAAATTCTGTTATTTTCATGGACAATGTTCCTTACCACTCAGTCAGAACAGAAAAATTGTCTACCTCTGCCTGGAAGAAGCAAGAATTGATTAAATGCCTTCTTGCGAAAGAAATTGGTGCTGACAATACTTTATTAAAGGTTGAGTTACTTGAACTTACAAAAAAATATATTGTCGATAATCCTATTACATTATATGTTATCGATCAAATGGTATTAGACAGTGGTCGTACAATTTTAAGATTGCCTCCATATCACCGCAAACTCTTAAACCCCATTGAGCTTATATGGGTACAAGTGAAACATCATGTCGCTTAATAATAAAACTTTTAAATTATCCGAGGTCAAAACGTTGCTAATTGAGGGGCTAAACATTGTGGGTTGTGATGCATGGAGAAATAGTATCAAACATGTTATCGAAGAAGAGAATAAGATGTATTAACCGGATAATATCATTGAAGAATGATTGAAGAATTTATCATAACAGCAAATACATCATCATCATCATCGTCAGACCTATCATCAGAATCTGAATAATCATTCGTATGTGTATTAAGTTAATCACATTTGTATAGCAAATTGAAATTATCTGTTCGTTTTGTTCATACTATCGCATTTATATATTTATTTTATGTATACATCAGTTATTTTATAAATAAAATGCTGAAACTAAACAAATCTTTTTTTATTAATGTTAATTCAAATATTAATGGGAGAAAATTATATAAATTTGTAATACGTGCAAAGCTTATTCAATTAACGCCAAATGCAATCCCATTTATTTACTAATACGATTAAACAAGCTCCAAGTATTCCATCAAATCAAACAACCGAAAGATGTATTTACCTGAGTAAATTCGATTAGATGTATTTATATTGAAATTGATTTCAGAGATGTGTTCACTTGTTTTATTTTATCACGTCATAATATAACCATAACATATCGCACATAAAATACGAAGAGCTATATTTTCATGCGATATTACATTTTGCTATTTACTACAAGATGTTGATAACCAAACTTTTAACGCTTACGACGCTGTCAAATAATAATTCGAATTCACCGCTGTTTTCCCATCCGCGATATTTCCTCGGTGTAATATGGACGCCGATCGTAGCGCTATCTACCGCATTCTTAACGTGAATGAATGGTGTGTATATTTCATATTTCTTTTCCGTTTTCATGAAATACAGGCTCCCTATTCATATAAAGGACGTATTCCTTAATTTTTTTTTTTTTTTTTTTTTTTTTTTTTTGCATTAAGGGATCAAAGCCCATCAGCCACATTACCATCGCAATGTATCAAATTATAAAAAACTTCACCTATTAAATTGTAATTCGACAGTCAACGAGAAACTTAATAAGAACTCTGTAAATTTCAATGTTGTTAGACCTTAGTAGTAGTATTATAGAGGTGGGTAAGGCTACTTTATGTGCTACTAAATTCTCAAACAGATTTCGTCTTTGATGCTCATGCACTGAGGGAAAGAAATGTGTTAAAATAACAAAATTGATTTTGTTAGCTGGAGAAGTGTTAGTTCAACAAATTTTATGATTAAATTACCTACCACCTTGCGTTGACTTAACAATTACATTTGTGTCAAAAAATTCTGTTCGTGAAACACATTTATTTGGTTGGGAAGTAAATTAAAAAAAAAGTCGTTTCAGCAGAGCACAATAGTGATGTCAATTTAACAAAATCGTTGATTTAACCAAAAAGTTGAATGAAGTTAATCAAACATGATTGTTGATACATAGGGATCAAATGTGCGTCTGAAATTAATATGGTGTGCTAATTGCCAGAATATTGCTCGGGGAAAACCACTGTATAGAAATATCGATTAAAATGAAATATTTGTTTTAGGCTACTTAGACATTAGCAGTTTTTCATGAATAAACCTTCAGTATTGTATGCAGGTGTTCAGTTGATCAGCTTTTATTGGTTATAGTGGGGAGGCATCGTGTCTTGTCTTGTATTGCATCATCATTCTATCTTTTATTTGGTGCAAGTAGCAGTGTGCAGAATTTTTTCTTTAGTTTTTATATTTGTTTTATAAAAAAATGGGGGATGATTATGTGAAAATATTATTAGTGGAATTGGAGTTTGACTGGTTAATACCGACTTTCGCAGGTAAGTAGCTAGTATCTTTTATGAGTAGATACAAAAGTTAGTGAGGAAAATGGAGCCATATTGTTAAATTAACTGTCTTTGAGTCCCAATAAGTTCTAATAGAAATTACGAAACAATCCAAATAATGTATACATTGAACATCTCCGATGTCGTAATACAATGGCTTCAGCTCTGACTTATAAAATGGTAGGAATTTCTTTGTAAATATCGTTTTATTTATTTTTGTTTTGGGTAACTAGTTGATAAAAATGACACATTACAAAGAATACTAAATAGAATATTGTTTTTATTTGAAATTCGAAAGTACCAGAAAATGCTTATGAAACATTTTATTGAAAGTTAGTTGATAATGCATGTTTAACGAATTGAGTCAGAAACCATTTGTACTGTTTCGTAAGTGAAAAGTAGAACTACGGAAAATGTATAAGCCCTGGTTTCGATAATTGTTCTTGTTGATGTTTATATATTTACATATAGATACATACACGCGTTGTTTCTAATTTTGAATTTATTATGCTATAGTTTATGTAGAAAATTGCTTAGTTGCCAGAAAATATTTTTAAGAAGTTGAGGTAATAAATTTAACAGATGATAATTTATAAAAAATAATTAAAGAGAATATGCATATGTAAAAATTGTACAATTATAGAAAAAATAATACACTTCTACCTATTCAATTTGGCCCTATAGTCGACGAAATCACGTACACCTTACAATTCACCCTTATTAGCGGAAGTCAGATTTTCCCAAATCAAGTTGCATATTCAATTATTAGCAATAAGCGGTATTTTAATAATTTCTTATATACCTTCTGTCCGTGCATAGGTAAATACTCCAGTGACTATCAACAAGTGAGTTTCACTATTAACGATACAGTATCTAACGTTTGTTTTTTCTTCAGAAATAGTTACTACTTATTCAAAACCGACGTTCATCTGTTAAAATTAATGACTAATAAATAAAATAAGGCCCTTACAATGAAATCTTGAAATATGGAAACGGTAAGAAATTTGAATAAGAATTTAACTTAAAACTATATTCGTTATTTAACTCAATATTGATGTAACTAGTACGATACTTCTACCATATTCGATGTTTACAAACATCTTGTAATATACGCACTACAAATTCAATGACCCCCCAATTACCTTGTAATCATTAATCATACCTGTTTATTAGAACAATGAAATTGATTAAGAAGCCTCTACTACAACTTGATGAAAATATGATAAAGGAAATTATTCCGTCATAGGAAAGAGAGTGAAATTTTAGCAAAATTGCGACACTATCAAAATATAAGTGGCGCAGGTTTACTCCTCGCAGATAATATGTCTACTGACACACTTACTTTAAGTCCAGTCACAGAAGCTTCAGCAAATTCCAGTAGTAGCACCAATTTGGAGCAACGTCAGCACACCCTCCACGAGGAATGCAACAAATCAAAGCGCTCATACCCATTCTTGGGAGAAGGAAACGTGAAACGGGCATTTAGACAGTCTTATAAAATTGATTTACAACATTTAATGTACATGTAATTAGGAAGTACTTATTCGTATATATGTGTTATTATATAATTGTAGTTTCAGATTAATATTGTCCTTGTGTTACTATTATATATCTGATGTATTGTCTTTGCATATCAGTGTTGAATATATTAGTTAGATGGAATACAATTTCTTTTTATTTCTTTCTTCCCACTTAAATTTGTGTTTTTAAGTAAAAAATATTTCAGGGAGTAAATTTTACATGTTAACGGAAATATCAAAATATTTTGTTGCAAAGTTTGACTATAAATACTATTTTATTACAAACTTGAATTTTTAACCTTAATTTGTCTAAAAGAATTCAATTTTGTAACAAAATAGTATTTACATTCATATTCACTAAGATTTTTTAACAAATGAAGGTACTCAAAACAACAAAGAGATTTGTTAAATTGAATAAGAAAAATGGTTGAGCTAACACTTTTATAGCCCACACGCAACAAGTTTTTATGTTATCGCAACGCTATAATTTTTGTTGACCTGACGAAATTGGTGGGAACAGAATGAACAAGGGATAAGTTTAATTCAATCAATGAATATGTTACACTAACCACTCAAAATTGCTTAAACTGAGATTAAGCGCACTGTTGGATTAACGTCTCTGTTACGTTTGATTTAACAATATATTTTGAAGCAACGATAAATGTTGATTGAACCAAAAATATCGGACTGTATTTAACCTAAATTTTTTGGTTGGTTGTCCATATTTTTGTTGGATCAATGCATTTTTTTCTCTCAGTGTACACGCGGCATGCTAAAATAAGGTGATTTAAATCACCCACCCCATATCCACATGTGCAAGCTGGAGAATCCAAAATCTTTAATTTATGTAAATGTGAAGGGAAGCAACCATGTCCGAATTTCAATCTAGCAACAACAGAATATTCGTATCGTGACACTCTAGAGATACTTATGCCAACGCGTTATATGAAAGATTGAGGGTGGATTATGGCATACTGCGCGGGATGACATTCATATGAGGCTTGCCACCTACTTTCCATTTTTCTTCTAGAAAGAATCTTTTGAGGTTACATAAAACTTCCGATTCGTAGATACTAAGATCTGCGACTTCGCCGTTAGCTGCTGACGACTTAGCTAAAAGGTCTACTACCTCGTTAGGGGAGATCCCCACATGACTTTTAACCCAAAAGATTCTTACGTTGGTATCTTGTAATTTAAGCTCAGCACATTTGGCAATTATATCAAGCACCACGGGATGAATTTTAGCAAACCACTTCCTGCGTTTCAGTGCACTGAGTACACTTTGAGAGTCTGACATAACCACTGCTTTAGTAAAACCCATTTCCTCTATATATTTAAGTGCCTCTAAAATTGCTCTAGCCTCCGCGGAAAAATATTCAGCAAGTTGTTTAATGCAAATGATCTACTGATATTATTATTAGAATCAAAAATCGCACAACCACAACCATTCTTTAATTTAGAAGCATCGGTATAGACGATAGCAGAGTCAGTAAAATTACTTATTAACTCAAAGTGGAGTGCTTTATCTTTCACACTGCAGCCTGTGTAGTTGGGAAAGAAAATGGGAATGGGGGTGATATACTCACTGTAATCAATTGCTGGCAGACTTGGCTGACCAATGATGTAATTCAAGTTCGAAACATATCGATAGGCTTCTGCAAGTAAGGGGGATTTTTTCTTTACCCAGTATGGACTGGTCAAATCTAAGGTGGACAGTCGATGAATATTATTAAAAACAGTGCTCTGACCTTTGATCCTCAATTTTACTATATATTTGGCTGCCAAAAATTGCCTCCGCAGTTGAAGGGGAGGTTCTTGCGCTTCCACATATAAAGCCTCCTGTGGAGTCGACCGCATTGCACCCACGCAGATTCTAAGCGCCTTATTTTGAATTACCCTCAGTCTATCCAAATTTTTACTACTTGTATCGCCGTAAACAGTACATCCGTAATCTAAATGTGACCTAATACAAGCATTGTAGAATGATCGTGCCACAAAAATGTCAGCTCCCCATCTGACTTTAACGAAAAATCTAAGTAATATCAATGTACTTAGATTTTTCGTTCGCATTTAGCCACTACATGATCTATGTGATCGGACCACTTTAATTTATTGTCAATAATAAAGCCTAGGTATCTAACGACTTCTTTAACGGCTACAGCACTGTTGTCTAAGTCAATATGGTTGCTGGGTTGAATTCTATGACGCGAGAAAAAGACTACGTTCGTTTTTTCAATGGATAGATCGAAACCGTTTGAAAAAAGCCAGTTATTTGATTGAGCCATTACACAGGAGAGTCTGTCTTGTAGTTTGGAAAGAGATTTATCAGAAACGATAATGCAAATATCGTCAGCATATTGAATAGTTTTAACACCTACTCCCGTAATTCTGTGATAATCTGCAGTATAGATGTTGAACAACATTGGATTCAAAATTGATCCTTGCGCTAGCCCAACATTAACCACTCTTGGACCAATAAAAGAATGATTATTAGCCCTGACATATACTAACCGATTCCTGAAGATGTTTACTATATTATCTGCAATGTAATCAAGCATACTCAAACCACAGAGTTTTTGAAACCAAATATCCAAATCAACCGTGTTATACGCGTTCTTGAGATCGAGAAAATTACCCCTACATACAGATTCCGAGAAAAATCTACTTGAATTCCAGTAATCAAGTCTGTTACCGCATCAATTGTGCTCATTTGATTACGAAAACCGTACTGTTGGATAGGAAGTACGTTGTTCTTCTGCATCCACCATTCTAGGCGACCTTTAATTATGCGTTCATAAGTTTTTAAAATGCAAGATAACAACGAGATCGGACGGAAGTTTTCAGAATTAGCTTTTGGAATTGGTACGACTACTACTCTTTTCAATTCTTCTAGTTCCGCACCATCCAACCACATCGCATTAAATATTGATAAAATAAAATTACGGATCTCTAACGGCAAATATTTGAGCATAATATAGGAAATGTTGTCGAAACCGGGAGCAGTATTTTTCGATGTACTTAACGCTAGATTTAATTCATCTAACGAGAAAGGATGGGTTAAAAAGGGATCCTCTGAAACAAAGCGATTGATTGTAGGTTTTTTGTTTACCACTGTAATGGGTGCTATAGAATCTAAAAAGGAAACTGCCACTTGTTCGTCAATAAGTGGGTGATTATGTGTGGGCACTCTATGAAACTTCTTGATAGTACGCCAAATTTGCCTACATGAAATATCTTTGCTTAGGTTAGTACAAAAATTGACCCAGCTGCTCCTCTTCTTTTTCTTAAGGAAACGTTTACTGTAAATTCCTTAATTTCTTGGCTCACTATATCCGAATTTGATCTCTATTGCTGGAGCTGTCGATTTAAATTAACCGGGAATTTTCAACAAAATTATAATTTTAGACAATTAATACAATCGTTGAATAGAGTATTTTGTTTGCTAATTGGTGTGTGTCTAATATACTCGAATATTCTACATTGTTGAGCAATTAGAAATAACTATAGAAGGAGATGTAGAGACTTAAATAATGACATGAACTACACTACTGTTAAAAGTAAATGAAAAGAAGAAAGGTGAGAATTTAATTAAATCAAAACACTATGAAATCTAATATTTCAGAATCGTATTTATCCGAAGTGTTTATTTCCAGCTGAACGCTTCGTTAACGAAATCAATTTAAATCTTTTGATTTAATAAAATCAAGCAAAAAAGAATCTGCTTATTTAATATTCCAGGACGCGTTACGCCAGCGAAAATCTGACGTTATTATTTCATATTACATACGTACATATGTGGTCGCAGTATTCCAGTAAGAGGATAACTGAAATAATTTTCTGTATCCCGGCGTTGCTAACGCTTTACAACATGGCACGTACATTATGCCGCCTAGCATTTGTGGTGACATATCACATTAGAAGTAATAAAAACAAATGTATGGCAATAAAGTGCAGTCCACTTTATTTGGTATTAGGAGCACATACGCGCTATGTTGCTGAGGAGAAAAACGGCGCGCATTGTTGTAATTGGCGTGAAATATGTTCTTTGTTGCGTTTGTGATGTACAGTACTACATACATATTCACTTCAAAACCTCGGCTTCGTAAATAGGCTCTAAAATGTTTTTCTCTCTAATTGGATGATGGTAGTGTATTAGTTTACTTTTTTTACTTTCAATTCTATTTCTTGGGAAGTTGTTTTGGAGATATCGCCATCAGAGTGGAAAAAAATGTTTCGAGTATTGGATCGAACGTATGCAAAAACGTAAATCTTATTGGCGAATATTTAGAAAAATAATTAAATTGATTTGTTTTTGTAAAATCTTAAAAGGTATCCCTCGTACACCATATATTGAAAACTCGATCTGATCCATCACATTTAATGATATGGTTGGAATGAGCACCCCAAAATTAGCTATATTGATATAAAAAAAACCGACACCAATCTAGTGCGTGGACGGAAGATAATTCCTTCCCTGAGCAATTCACAGAAAAGGTTTTCAAATAAAAAATATTCGTAGAAAAATGCTGCACAACATAAAATTGTATTCAACTATACAGGGTGTTCAATTTCCGCTGCCCACGATACAAGTTTAGTCTTTTAAACGGAACAGCCTGTATATTATGGCGATTTTAGATGTCTCTTTTCAATTCATGTCAACTTCCATCAATATTCCCTACACCTATGTATCTATCTTAATTTTTGTGATCATTTATATACTTTGAGATTTTTTTGAAATGCCGCTGTTTTTTTAACGGCCGATATCTTAAACGCCTTACACGCTAGGATGGTGATTCAAATTTTATTCGATTTCAGAGTTTCAGGTAATATATTGAAAAGTTTTTGATATCCAACTGGTGTCTGCAAGATGACCATGTTGCCATGTTTGTTTTATGCTATTTAAGCTTTTTTAAATGGAACATCCTGTATGTAATAACATTTACACATTTGCTTAAATAAATATTTTCAGCGAAACAAAAGTTTATAGTATTTCGGCACAGCACTCTATGTTTTTAAACGAAACGCTTATCTGCATAGCTTTATATTTAATTTACCAAAGAGGGACGCATTTTATGTATAGGGAAATGTTTACAAAATAAAATTCTAGAAGAGCTTCTCTATTATACATATATACGACAGCACTACACAAGCCTTATAGGCTCATGGCTTTAATTGTTTTTGCCATTGACTTCCACTTCTTCCTATCCATCGTTTTGCCTTTCCAATCCTGGATTCCTGCCTGTCCAATATCCTCTTTAATTGCCTCCAACCGCCTTTTCCTCGGTCTACCTCTTCTTTTTCTCTGACCTTCTCTTTCGAAAAGTGCTTCCCTGGCAGGTCTTTAATTCGGCAGTCGGTATAAACGATCTAGCCATTTTACTCTTTGGGCTTTAACTATTTGTGTGATATTTGCCTGTTGGTAAACAACCATAACTTCTTTATTAGTTCGTCTTCTCCATTCTTCATCTGCATCTTTTATACCTCCAAATGTACCTCTTAAAATCCTCCTTTCCTAAATTCCAATTTTCATTTCATTGTTTTTGTTAAGGGTCCATGTTTCACAACCATAAATACCTGTAGCTCGGATTATTGTTCTATATATTCTTATGTTTGCTCTTCTACTTATTAATTTAGATTTTATCATTTTTATCAACGCTCCCATCGCTCTACTTCCTTTAACCAATCTTTTATCTATTTCAACATCTTCTTCATTTCTGTCCGTGATTGTTACTCCTAGATGGTAAAATTGCTCAACTCTTTCAAATTTGTATTCTTTCTTTAGTCCTCTTAGTGAAATAACTTTATTTGTGTTTTCTCCGCTACATTCATTCCTAGATATTTAGTCCTTTCTTCATTAATAAGAAGTCCATATTTCCTTTCTGAACTGAACTGAAGAAGGTTTTTGGACAATTGAAAGGAAAGAATTGTCCAAAAACCAACTTCAGTTCAGTTTTTGCTCTCGTCAATAGAACAATGTCGTCAGCGTACGCTATGACCTGGTGCCTGTTGTGGTAGATTAAACCTGTTGTTTTTATCCCGCTCTCTTTGAATATGTTTTCTAAAACTACCATTTCTCTTATCGTGACTTTACTTAGAGTTTTTTTCAGTGTAGTTCTCACCAAATTTACTATTTTCTTGGATATTCCTAATCTACACCTCATTTTGTTTCTAATAATTGGGTTTGATCTATATTATATTTTGTAAAAATATATGGGTGTTCCATTTACAAAAATTGAAAAAGCATGAATCAAACCTGGCAACGATATCGACGGCCATCTTGTAGAATTTGGTTGATATAAAAAAATCTCCGACGTCTTATCAAAAACTCAAAGAAATACTCAATCGAATAACTTTTGGATCACCACCTTATATCGGCTGTTAAAGAAACAGCGACATTTTGCAAAAATCTCAAATTATATCAATTATTTTAAAAACCAAGCTAGATATGTACAGAGAATATTGACGAAGCCTGCCATGGATTGAAGAGAGGTATCCAAAATCGTAATAATATACAGGGTGTTCTATTTAGAAAACCAAACTTGTATCGTGCACCTGTATACTTGAATATAATTTTATGTTGTGCGGCGTTTATTTCCGAATACTTTTTATTTTAAAACTTTTTCTCTAAATTGCTCCGTCAACGCACTAGGTGGACACTCTGTATGTGTTGGCTTGCGTTATCAATAGATGAAAGAGAATAAAGTGTATCCTTTAATATTCTCAATATTTCAGAGCGAACTTAAATTTGGTTCCACATAAACTCAAACAAATTTGAAATAAGGATGGTCATCCTTTTAAAAATATTTTCTCTTTATCGTTCATTAATTAAAACAAAACATGATGCTATATTATGTTAACGCTCAGTAACATTTTTCTCTTCTTGTTTCAGGAAACGCGGACAAAATCGCAAACTAAACAAAGTTAATTAAAAGTGACCATGCAATTAGAAGTATTATTAATGTCCTTAATGAGCATTACATCCACCAGGAGCGATACATTTACGATGGGCTACTTAACCGGATCGAAGAGGCTACCAGGTGACTTAGAATACCCGAGGCCCGGCCTTACCATATCCGGGGCGATATCGTTGGCTGTCAAAGAGGTTAACCGCGATATTCTAGAGAGGATAGGACACAAACTTGACTTCGTCGTCGCAGAAACGTACGGCGTAGAGAAGATTAGCGTGAATGAGACTGCCAACTTACGGGAAAAGAAGGTTTCAGCTTATATCGGACCGCAAGAAACTTGCGAACATGAGGCCTTTCTGGCGGCCGCATTTAACTTGCCTATGATCTCATATGTAAGTATTTTAATTAAAATTAAGCCCTAGTTGTTGAAGACTGAATACTTTGTTTACGTAATGATAATTAAAACTATAATAATAATGACTTTTATTTCTTCGTATTTAAAGGAGAAAGGCATTTGAAATAAATATTTTTCAATCTAAAGGTAATACAATACAATAAAAATAATATGATTTTATAATAAAATAAAATAAAAACTATTTCAGATACAGACAAACGTTTGCGTTATCTTTAAGCACAGTTTATTACATTATGTTTTGAGTAATACAGGGTCATACCCTGATAAAATACAGGCGAGAACAATGGTTGTGTCCTTTCTGTTCGTCAAATTTGTGTTCTTTCCTTCTCTCTCTTACACCAAAGATACATGCCTATGAGGATGGACCGTTATATTTCTCATGTTTCTTCCATGTATTACAGTAGAGGCCTTTTTGATTTATGGTTGTACTATGACAGGCTTCGATCCTCTCGCACTTTTTCCGCATGCATCTCAACAACTCAATAAACACAAATTTTAGTATCGTAAACAAATGCATACGGTTCCATTTAAAAAATAGTGACATAAGGTCATTGCGTCGTCATGACAACCAAAACGATTGCCACAATTATTTCAACGTTTTTTAACATTACACGTATTTCTGTATTTTTCTTTATTATGGTCACAAACCCTTATTTTGAATTTTGTGGATTATTTTATCATAACCCTGTATATCATTTAAGTATTCTTGATGCCTAATATCACGAATGCAGTGCTCGATGTTCAGTCTTAATGCATCAAGGGTTCGCATTTTGTTTGCATGGACCACAGATTTAATAAATAACCCCATAAAATGTAATCTAAAGGGGTTAAATGACAACTTCTTGGGGACCAACTAACAGTTGCATTTCTTGAAATTATCCTTTCACCAAATTCTTCTTGCAATATATCGATGGTGATATTAGCAGCGTGACACATGGCACCGTCTTGTTGGAACCACACGTCCTCTAATTCAATTTCATCTAAATTTGGCCACAAAAAATCATCAATCGGTACCGCTTACCAGTCATTGTAACTGCACTTGTTACCTCGTTTTGGAAAAAAATATGGTGCGATGATGCTACCATGCCGTAAGCCACGCCATACAGTGGCCTTCTGCAGTTACAAGGGGTTTTCTCGTGAATCTTTTGTGGATTGTTTTCACACCAAAGACGACATTTTTGTTTGTTAACATATCCATTTAACCAAGAACGAGTTGCATCTGAGAAGATAATTCTTTGCCCGGAATTATAATTCGTTTCAAGCTGCTCTGAAGCTCCAGCAGCAAAGTCATGATACGGTGATCCAGTGGCTTCAGTTCATGGACCAACATAATCTTGTATAAGCTGTCGTTCTTCTAAACCCTAATTCTTGAGTACGACGAGGAATTGATAAATTTTAAACCTCTGCAACACGATATCTCCCACAGCAGCAATGTTCTTTACACTTCTTACATTTCGATATCTTGTTGGTGTTTTCGCATTCAACGAATAGCAAGTATAGAAGGGCGATTATGTGGATCATAGTTTTTGTCAAATGCACGATGAATATCTACAAAAGTACGTCTATTTTCATCAAATTTTTGGATAATAACCAAATGTTCTTGAAACGTGTATTTAATCATGATGAATTGTCAAAACGGTTGCCAACTCATTTCAAAATCATATCGTTTTCATTGGAAAATATTATATAATACAGTAGCTACCAACATTACTTTGAAACAGAATAGAAAACGCAATCGTATAATTTCATTTTAGTAATTCAAACTAAATTCTCAAATTACCATGTTAAACGCTTCAACTATGGGATAGTATGAAAAAATACGAACATCAAATTAAATTTAGCAACCCCAAACAGTCCTCTAAATTGATTTAGGTCAAGTGTTTTACTTTGTTCCGGCGCTGCCACCAAAATTATACCCGACATATGTCTTTCTAGAAACCTCTAAAGTACTGCATAATAGATTTGTATATGTTTATAAACATGGAAAATCTAAAATACAAGAACATTGGTTGTATTTATATTTAATCAAATTTAAATTCTGGCAATAGAATATTCCTAAATACCTTTGCAAAATATTACAAAAATTTTTATTCGGGTTTTCGTTGAGTCTATTTGGCATGCTAAGCTCGTCGTCTAGGGAGGTCTCAGGCACTTATCTGTGAAGTTAGCTTTCAACAGTAGCGTAAATTTAATATAATGCTCCCTCGCAGTAAGTTTATCCACAATTTGCTGCATGTATCAGTGTACTAACTGAATATGTATTCAACCGGATTTGATTTACATACATCCTCTGTAATGTGCACGTTAGTTGCAATTTGTATTTCGCTGAACTGTTATGCAATATTATTGACATCGATCTAACCACAAAGTACAGAATTTTGACGAAATTAATTAATGTTTATTAATACATTGCTGTATTTTTATGTGGTTAAATAATTTTAATCGTTACAGTGATATTACAAAACCTTAACAAACAGAATTTTTTGCAAGTGTATCAGTTTTACCAATTTTATTATTATTAAAGCATCATAGAATAGTTACTGATACCGCAACGAGACAATATCGACTGTGTTCATACAGCAATAGATTTGCTTTATTGGTACTGATGTTGCTCTCTTTTCCAATTAGAACCTACCAGTAATTGTTCAAACCTGCCAACAGATAACCTAAATGTCACTAATTGCACGCAATCAACGAGAATGCATACAGCTATGGGTTATGAAAGCCATATATTTGATTTTAGCAATTTCATAGTGCAGGAGGGAAAGATCGTATTGCGTGAATCCATCAATATGCGAATTTTTGAAAAAAGAAATACTTTATTTAGACATAATTTCTTCTGAGGGTACCTCTAAGTCTCTTAGCTTTTTTAGCTTTTGCTAGGCGTTACTAATGTTACGAACAGCTGTAATTTCCTGTTGATGAATCTCACTATAGAGATATTGGAAATGTCATTATTTTCTTTATACTCACTTATACAACTAATTAAACTTACTTCAGAATTTTCGCTCTCTAAGAAAGCATCGATTCGCACATAGCATATTCGTTGCTGGGGGGTAAACATTGCAAGGAAAATGTAAGTAAACTTTAAACATTTTTGTCTGCAACCGTTGTTAAGAGGGTCCTTTGTGAAAAAGTATTTTATATAGTGTAGGAGTTATGTCAGGATATGTCGTGAGAAAAGAATAACTACAATGCTGAAATTAATATACTTATTATTTACTTAAGGTGACAAACACGACGATGTTGCTCTCGCGATAGACAAATACGATCTCTCTATACTTTCGTAAGTTCTCTAAAGTATCTGGTTATTGCACTCATGCGGAAATACCTCGGCAGACGCATCCGTATAATGCAGGCAATAACGTACCCTCGAAATACAATAGTAGTGTCTGTTCGTGTCTGCATGTCGAAATAACATAAAGAGTGTCCGTAACCAGTTCATTGTTACCTCTGACCTGAGTTTCTCGATCGGGAGAATACTATTCCTTAAACATTACGCTTACGTTAAAATCCCTACAATAGGTACTCACATAAGGAATACTTGTCCGCTTAGTAGAGTATTCCGTTGTCTAAAGGCATCCGTTAACGAAGTTTCACCGTAATAATAAAATAATGATAATATAATAGCAATGATGATAAATGATTTATTATATTGGATAATTAATTTAACATCTATGTTGAAAGAAACAGACTACAGTATTAATAATAATAATATTAATAATAATAATATTAATAATAATAATATTAATAATAATAATATTAATAATACTAATCTATGCTTTCGTATCCCCCAACAGCTTCCGCCAGTTACAGGAGGCACGGGAGTTTTACTCTTTTTTTTTATTTATTTGTTCTGCATGTTTTAATACTGTGTGTTTTTATACATCTTTTATTTTATCTTGCTTTTATTTATTTACACTTATATAGAATCGTTATTTATGTTTATATTTGTTGTCATCAGATGTAAAATAAATGAAAAGATGTTTTAATTTTATTCAAGTATAATTTACTATTTACAAACCACAAATTGAAATCTTGCAGTAAAAGGTATTTCCTGGGTTTAGCCCTAATGTAGGTGCTATCATCTGTACAACGAATTAAACTGGAGAATGTCGGTAGTAAATCATTAATAAAAATTATAAATAGTAATGGTTCGATTGGAGAACCTTGCAGAACACCTATTTTCAATAAAAGCTTATTAAATTTTCTATCATAAAACAGTGCATTCCACAACTGTATAATTTCTGAAGTAAAATATAATGATTGGCAATATTCGAATGATTCAAATATTACGTTAATTTCAATATTCCAATACAGTACATAATGAGTAGTGGAATACAAAAACCTGCAATACGCCCAACCCTAAATTAAACTATGAAAAAAATAACGATTTTATTTACAATTTTATGGTTTGTGAAAAAGGGCGCTGAAACCCATAAATCTAAAAGTGAGCCGCTACCTTGTTGCTTTTTCACATTGTAGTTACGTATACTTAGCGCACATACACATCAATATAACGAAGCGACTAGTCGCTCGAAAATATGATAAAAGATCTAGGTTCAAACACGCCAAGAGACCATTAGTTTTAAAATTTATGAGAATGTTGAACCTGTTTTTAAGAATATAAATTTCATAAGGAATTTGTGCGAACGATTTATGAGGTGTGGGTATTATGTAGATAGTTTCAGTTACATTAAAGATGTATTGGCTATTGTTTTGTTGGAGATGCGTGTTCTAGATTTTGTAGAAACATTGTAATTTATTTCATTTTACAAACGTAGCAGTAAGGTAAGATTTGTTGTTCTTAGTTATTGGATAAGTTGATTCACCATAACTCTTTTGTTTTTCATTTTAGGAGCATAATATAACAAAAACATTTTGTTCAGAATTGGATTTATGCTTGAATATACAGGATGTTACTGATGTTACAAAACGAAACTAACGATTTATACTAAAACTACGCTTACGATAGACTGACTGTTGTCATAATTGATTCAACAAAAGGTAAAGGCTAGAATTTAAGGATCGTAATCTGAATTTATTGAAATGTTTTTGGTTTTGTACATTTTCATACATTCATAACAATGTAATTGTACATTGCTGTTTACGTTCCCAATTAACTTTGTGTTATCAACATTATGATTCTTTCCAAGCAAAAGTTAGGCGACACTAGATTTGTCAAGAATCCCTCCTCCTGGGGGTAAATTTAATACAGGGAAATTTTGAATTTAAAGTATGTCACCAACCTATCTCATCTAATTCTATGGAAAATAATCCAAAGTATTCTTAACGCCGTTTCAAATTTACCCATAAAGAAGTTACCCATGAAAGGAGACAGCCATTACCGTTCTTTTAGTTTCATGATAAAGGGTGTTATTTACATAAGAAAAATTTTGTTTCACATAAAGCTTTGCCAAAGAGCTTGGTCTCAAATTTGGCATTGAAAGGTTAGCCATAAAACGTTATTCATTGCAGTTTGTTGGTGAAAGGTGTTATTGATCCGGATGAAATTATATATACTGTACAATATCCTTGAAGTCATTCACAGAGTAGAATGCCTTGAAAAGAAGATATTTCTTTAAAGTGCATTTGAGAGACAATAATGGTATGTCTCTCTGTCATTACATGTGGCAACACATTACAGCATTTAGTGGCGTGATAATTAATTCCATCTCTAGATTTGTTAAGTCTATGAGATCGTAATCAAATATTTTTATTTTGCCTTGTAGGATAAGTATGGCAAGCAGAAATGAAGCTATAATCATCTAAATTCAATATAATAAAGTTCCCACACTCAAGAATGTGCTCTCAGAGATTTGAAACAGTCTTGACAATCAGCTGTATAACCCACGTCACTGGTATTATGCCTATGTATATCTGTAGCCAGTAAAAGCACTCCAACGGCTGCTAGGGAATCCGAGCTAAACCTACCTTCTCTTATCAGGGGAGAGGCTAGAATCGGAGCATACAGACTGAAAAACATTGGTAAATGGAGAACCCCAAGTGGGTCGGGACACATCAGAATAGAAACAGCGGTATTAACATATCCTGTCTATGATATGGGTAGCGACATAACAATCTCCAGGATCTCCTATGATAAAACTTTCAAAGTTTTCTTGAATTTGGAAGGATGGAGAAATGGATAGGGAACAAAATCTAAAACCTAAATCTGGTATACAGACGGGTCAAGAATGGGTACTAGTTCTAGTGTTGGTGTTTATGAGGAAATCCAAGTATAGAAAGTATGTGCATCATTTGGGCTATACACCACGGTATTTCAAACAAAAATATGCTATACAAACCAGCACTTGGGAGAACCTGCGTCGACGGCCACGAAGGAGGACGATCTGCATTCTCTCTGACAGTCAAACAGACTTAAAGGCACTAGCATCTTATCATATACCTTTCAAACTAGTATCGGAGTGCTTGCAAAACTTTATGGTTCTATCTAAACACAACAAGGTTAAACAGGGTAAACTGTGGACCATCTAGCGAGAGAAGGTTCAAAAATGAATGTTACAGAACCTGAATCGTGTGTAGGTATTACCTAGAATGCAGTGCGTGGTACAATTAATCAAATTGGAACCATGCAGCTGGACAAAAACACAGCAAACGAATGATGGAAGACCGTCGCAACACTTGATTGCTGACCTACTTGCACTAACACAAAATTCAGCTTAGGGCAACAACATGACTATTAATAGGACATGGCTGTTTGAGAGGCCACTTGCAAAAGATAGGAATCTACAAAGGAAAACAATTACGTAGACTTTGTAATAAAGAGGAGGAAACAGCCTCTCATATTATTTTCGAATGCGCAGCGCTAAGTCGCAGATTCACTAGGCACAATTGATCTACCAATGCACAATTGATCTACCAATCTACCACCTTAAACCTGATCCAGGGAACTAACTTGTTTAAGTAAAATGAAACTCTTTAATTTATGTCATCTTGCTTTAACATTAATTTAGCTTACTTTTCCTACTCAGTTTAGTTTTTGAAACATTTCGAGATAATTTGAGATTTTTGCGAAGTGTCATTATTTCTTCAACGTTCGATAACTTAGACGTCTTACATGCCAGAGACGTGATTCAAATTTTATTTAATCGTACATTTCTTGGCGTTCTCAGCAGTACATCTAAAAAAAATGTCAACTTCGTTCTTAAACCCGATACATCTCATTTAATTTTTTTTCAGAATCTAATAGAGAAGGTCATCTAAATAAGGTT
>JAROYC020000009.1:6092107-6114264 GCA_029619255.2 Dynastes hyllus | reverse complement strand
AAAAAACGTTTTTTTAAAACATTTAACAAAAGGGAGAAAAAAAGATTAAAAAAAAAAAACAGTAGACGCAAAATGGGGGAAATTAAACGCTGCTGTAACTATGTTTGGGTGAACTGATAGTCAAAGTGAACAGTTTATCATTTAAATTTTTTTTAATCTATTAACCAGTTTAAAATTACCTGCAAAAAACGCAAAAAAATATTTATATTAAAAAAAAATTTCTGAATTTAAATTTTAGCGTGCTGCAAGACGCAGTTGCAAGGGCTATGTGGAATCACGATGCGTCACGTGTAGAATTGGACTACAAAAGCCCCAAACCTTTTTTTTGCAACCGTTATTTCAAAATAACGATAACGGTTGGAACTGTTATTTTAAAATAACGATTTTTCCCACCGCTAGTCCTGGATGCTTCTATAATTTCCTTCCGCTGTTTTCGGTCCTTGCACATTGTCTTTCTGTATCTCTTTCCCCATTATTTTCAAATTCTCTTATACATCATCGCTCCATCTGTTTCTTGATCTTCCCCTTCTTTTTTTTCCATTGTGTTTTCTTCGTATTTTTTCTTTTTTTTCCCCCTTTTTGTACCTCCCATTTTTTTTTGTTTTTTATATACCTAAAACCTTCTCCCCCCAGTTGTTTTTTTTCCGTTTTTTTTTTAATCTTTTCCATTTGGGTTCACTTTGGGTTTTAAATTCCCCCTCATTTTTCTTTGTCATTGCTGTTGTTCCCCTTGTGTGGGTGGTTGGTTTTGTTGGTGTCTTAGCACCTTTTCCTCAAATTGGTTTTTCATACCTTTTCCTTTTATGGTGCTTTTCCCCAAGATCTTGTCAGTTTTTCCAATTTTTGTTCCCCGGCTTAAAAGGAAACAACCCTTTTAAGTTTTAATTTTTATTTTAATATTATTTTTGGGATTAATTTAATTACCAAAATCTTCCCGTTTTAAATTTGTGTCCCTGTATTTCAGATAGTGGTATTTTGGTTTTTCCTCCCAACCATGTATTTTGATTTTAATCAAAAAGTTTTTCTTCGTTCCAGTTGCCATACCAATTTTTCCCCGGGTTTAATTATAATTTGTTATCCCCATTTGCCTTCCTATAATTTTATTACCAGGGTTTAAAAAAGGGGGGAAAGACACCCCTTTTTTCATTTCTTTATTTATGGATGGTTTTTCTGGTGTTTGTTGTTGAAACCGTATTTTGACGTTTGTATCGCTTAATGTCAATTTTTTGGGAACTTTTAACTTTCCTAATTCCTTTATTATTTATTCTCTTTTAATTGTATCACACGCATTCTTAAAGTCAATATACACATTGGGAAAATGTGAAATTAGCTATATCTATATATGTACGGCGGGGGCGGAAAAGGGGGATCGAGGGGAAATGATCGTTTTTGCGTTCGCATACTAGTACGCTTCAACAACGTTGTTTGACCTACGTGAACAGACACGAATAATTTAAGTCCCTTCCCGATGGGAAATGAGAATTTCGCATATTTAGTTTGTTGAAACTAATAAGAAATTATAAAGACGAAAATAAAAACAGATTCTAATGAAATAAATGTATATATTATCAGTTCCTCTTTCTACCCGTAGGTGTAGAGGTTATCCTGTCCTACGTCTCATTTACTACCCTCCTCCAAATCTTCCTATTACTGATGGCAACTGCTTGGGTTTCCGTCAACCCCTTTTTCCCTTTAGTAGTCCGCCATTTCACTATCCCGTTGTTCTAGGCCTTTCCCCTTCGCCTGTTTCCTATCTTCACCGCTTTTCAAACCATTTTCACCTGTCTGTCCTCGTCCACGTTCAGAGTCCCCACCATCTAATTGACCATTTTTTTAATTTCATAGCACTTTCAAATTTTGGGTTCTCTAAGACGCTTTATTTTACCATCAAAGTTACCCCTGCCACTCTCCGTAAATATTGCCCCCAGGTATCTAACACTATCTTCTTGTTTTATATCTTCCCCATGTATTGTTATCTTTGCGGTTTTTCCTTCGACAGATGCCACTAGCACACTAGTTTTGTTTACATTTACTTTCATTCCTTTCCCTTCTAAAGCTTGTACCCATACGTTTAGTTTTTTTGTGGTTTTTTCATTGCTTGCTACCAATACAACATCATCTGCAAACACTCACTCCTCATTATGTTCTTCATCCTACTGTATCCTGCATCGATCTTCTTAGTTTGTTCACTACAATCCTTAATTATATCATCTCTGAAAGAAAAGAAAAATAAATACTTTGAATATTCTTACTAAGATCGTCCGTACATAATGCAAGTTTACTTCGTAACTAACCACATCGGTAACCGTCGTGAGCCATCGACTGCCGCAAACTCCTACGCTTGATCACCCATTCGCGTTTACCGTTGTCGCATGTGCGCTTTTTCGTATAGCTAAACATTTTCTTTCCCTATGTGTATATGTAATGCCCTATTGTGCTCCCATGTCTTTTGTATTATTTGATTCAGAGTGTATATTGCATTTATGACTGATCTTGCAGGTCTGAATCTATTTGGTAGTCTCCAGCAACAGTTTCTGCGTGATCGCCAAAATTTTGCAAGCCGTGTTTTGCATGGTTATTGCTCTGTAATTACTGTAATTTTCTTTCTTGTTTTTCCATGTTTTATGCTGGTATTCCTTATTATTCTTATCCATATTTGTTTTATCAATGCGCTGATTTGATCAAGTAGTTATTGTCCTCCATATTTTAACAATTCTGTTTCTATATCATCCTCCCCTGATAATTTATCATCGTCTATCTTTTTTATTGTTTCTTTCATTTCGGGTGCGGTGGGAAAAAACATACAAGCTAAATATCTGCGTTTGTGAAATATGCAGAATAGGTACACTATTTTTACGTGCGTAAAAAATTACTTCCACATATTTTTGAATGTACTGTGCATGCAAATGGTCACAATCACGTGGTAGGAGGTATTTTTATTCTAAACAAGGTATCGCTGCACATTAGCTTTTGTCAAACGACGTGACAACAACACGGTAGCGTTACGTGCTCTAACAATTTCAAATAATGTATAGCTTCCATACAAATGCATTTTCCTAGTTACCCTTCAATGATGAAAAGTCTATATAATTTTATTTTTATCTATGCACCATTTTTGCTTTGTAAACAAAATATGCAATGTGAGTGTAGTAACAAGAGATACATAAATAGATACATGTGTAAATATACACATGGACGGAATATATTCTTCGCTACATAGAACTGCGTGATGCATGTTTGTGCGTTATAGGATGGCGAACGCTTTAGATGCGCGGTGGAAATACAAGACATTATTTTATAGTCGTTTTTTATTGTGCTAACATAATTTCAAAAATAAGTCGAGCTACGCCACTGCACGTTGCATTCAGACTTGAATTTTCTCGAATGATGTCCGACAGTACCTTCGGACAGCGTCGGAACTCGCCATCCTACAACGCGAGACCTATATTTTGTATAGGGAGTTTTTTTTGTAACACTGAGTACACTATAAAACTTAAATGCCTATCTTGAGACGTATTCAAGATATAGACAGCTTGGGAAATTCATTATGACCTCTCAGATTTCTAATTCGTGCAGTTTGGTCGGTGCAGATGAATTTATTACAATTCTCCTATTTTCTTGTGGTATTTGAACTTTAAATACTCATGCCTTCTTACTAACAAGACGGACCAATATGAAACCATTAACTCCTGATCTTTTTCTAATTCTCCTACGATGCCAAACTCTATATCTTGTAAACTATCATCTCTCGCTGCTCGGCATTGACTCTTCCTTTGGGATCCCTTTGGAGATCCCTAAGGCGGAGATCAAAAGACAGCTACGTCAGTGGCAAGAAAAACATTGGATAGAAGTAGCATGAGGCATGCATCCGAAGGCCTTCCCTCAAAAGAAAAGTCAATAAATAGAGTGCGGTCCTAAAGTGTCCTCCTCCCCCTCCATCATGCTAACTTTGGAACGACAGAAGCTAGCGTTTTTAGAAAAAATCGATTTCTATTTTTTGTGAACTAACTTTTGTCGTTATCAGCAGTTCAATTCTATTTCCAGTGTCACCGAAAATGACGTCAGAGAAACATAGTCATGCCGTCTAGAGAATAGTTTCTCGACGCTAGGTGGCGTGGGAGATATATCGCGATTCTGTTCGTGAAGAATGGCAACATATACTCGAGAGGTGAAAAACAATAGCGAGGGAGAAGGACACGTACGGAACCGCGTTGATGACGCCGGGTAGGCAGAAACATGTTCGTGGGTTTACGCTGTCCCTTTTCCCTCGCTTTGTTTTTTCTTCCTATAGCAAAATTGAGTTTTTATATTATAATTGTATAAGTTAATATGATATCTTGCGTATTTTCGTAAAAACATCTGCATATATCTGTGCATATTTCAGCCGTTTTGTTTGCATAAGATTCTAAGCCTAGTTATTAGTACCTTCTTAAAGGTAATTTTACAAGGGAATTACTAGCAATATCAAAAAATATAGGTGCTATTAAAAAAAATCAAAAGGAAACGTTTGAATTTCGATAAATGCTGCACGTCATATTTAACACCCTGTATATATTTTTACATTATACTATCTTGAAACATATAAAGTGTTAGTCCCTAAATTAATAACAAAATAGTAACTCACGACACTACATCTGTTTTCTGGCTAGGTCTTAAAATGTCAGAGTCTGTAAATGTCAAAATTTTAACAAAATTTAAGTCGCTATCAAAATAATCAATAAAAAACATAGCAATCCATTTGAAATAAAAAAGTTGATGGCGGTTGCGAAAATTTGGAACACCCTGTATATTTCTATGGTATTTTTACAAAATGCGCTGTGGTATACCATATATGTACATACAATCTTATTTCTCCATCTTTGGTGGTTTTCACGCTAAACGCCGACGACACACCCGGCGCACCCGGTATATACCTATTCCTTAGATGTAAAATAAAACATCTTCCCTCTCTTACACAAAGCTTCACGAATAATACGTTAACGCTTCGAAGCCGAACCTTCTTCTATCGTTAAAGATTTTACTTTATGCAACGTAACAAATACAATATTAAAGGACTACGTTTGTGCGATTTTAAATTTTAAACATACTCTATGGGGAATTGCACGCAATCCGACGTATCAAAGGGAAAGGCTACAATATTGCCTTCCTGCGTAAATCGGATCTACATCTTTGCAAAAAGGTCGAGAAATAAAGTCTGGTTTATTGTTTTCTTACAGGTCGTGCTATTGTATCTGAAAAGTTCCGATTCGGAGTTTGGACATATTGCTACGATAATATTGCATTCCTTGCAATCCGTAGGTGTAACTGTTGTGGCAGCACATTCCTGGAGTCCTGCTTATCATCACGAGTACGCCGAGAATCCGTTCCATAAATTGGTAGAAGACACTTATAGAAAAACTAGAAGTAAGTAATTTTGTATTCAATTCTTTAAATGTCGTAATAATGACAATGTCAACGATATGTGTGAATATTTTGATGCAATTTTGTTTACATTCTCGCCCATAAATTAAAAAAAAAATGGTAAAATGCAATGAAATTTAGACCAATAAAGCAAAACAAATAAGTTGATTTGAGAAAATGCATTATCAACTGAATAATTATTAAACATTAGTAAATATTTATTGGAAATACCAAATAATTCAAAGTAATACATTTTTTAACATTGCGATAGGCAATGAATATTTACAATTTGAAAAACCTGGGATTGTTTTAATATTACGATTATTAGACGGGAGGAAGGAAGGGTGTCTGCTAGAGTGTATTTAAAACCGTTATTCTTATTTCGTCTCTCAGCATTGGCTAAAATTTAAATGGGGTAGTGGTACCGGTTATAGCCACTGAACCACTTTTAGCCATTTCTCACTTTATCGTCCTATAAATAGAACCAATAACTCATAATTAGGAAAACAATATTTGAATTTACCACTTACGCAGTTTCTTTACGGAATAGAAATAGCACATGCGCGTTATTCTTTGCCAAGTTTTTAAACTGATGGCAAACATGTAACTGTCTCACGATTTCTAGCTTCTGTTACCAGTGTAGCTAAGGGACCTAGGATAACAAACTTGCCTGCAACTTACAGAGATATTTACCACATTGCATAATTTTGAGTTAACCACTATGTATGTCTTCTTTCTATTTTAACTCCATTTACCGGATTTATTTAATATAACCTACAAATATAGAGGTGGCTATAAATGGAACATTAAAATAATGATTACATCTTTAGTTACAAGCTGACTAAAAATGGGATCTTGGTTTCACTAGTTATAGTCACCTCGCATGTTTTGAAGGACAGTTTTTAATTAAAATCGCTTTTAACAGAGATAAAAGAAAATGGAATGGAAGTTGCTACTGCTAGTAAAGAATTTATGATATCTAGAACCACTCTAAGAGACAAATTAGTATAAAAGACAGCGGAAACAATGAAAACTGTTGGACAAGAAAACAGTTTATGTAACAACTGAAATAAAGAGTTTAGCGAAAATGCCAATAATGAAATACTAAATGAAAATATCAATAACAACATCGAAACTGAAAATGTATGTAGAATTCTAGTAAACATGCAAAAATTTAAATTTTAGAGCAAACAATCATCAAACCGGGAACCTCACAAAATATATCACAAAGTGAACGAAATGAAGCAGTTTCAGAGATTCTGAAAAATACCTGGAAATGTCTTGATTCTCTCAGAGAAACAAAGCGTAAAAGAAATACCGTTAAATTACCATCCCTGTTAACATCTAACAAATGGATTGAGATAATGCAAGCACGTGAGAGAGATAATTTAGAAATACAAAACCAGCAAAAAAAGAAGACAGGAACTAAGAGTAGAGAAAGAAATGGAACTAGAAGTGAAAAAAGTAAAAATAAAAAAAAGAAAAGTACTAAAGGAACTGCAAACAAAAAAATGAAAACAAGAAAAATAATACACATGAAAAGATTGCCTAGTAATAATAACCAAAAAATTAATGCTCATGGTATTGGTGGAATCATTCCCAACAAAAAACAGAGCGAGAAAAGGGACAGCGTAAACCCGCGAACATGTTTCTGCCTACCCGGCGTCATCAGCGCGGTTTCGTACGTGTCCTTCCCTCGTTATTGTTTTCACCTCTCGAGTATATGTTGCTATTCTCCACGAACAGCATCAAGATACATTTCCCCACGCCACCTAGCGTCGAGAAACATAGTCATGCCGTCTAGAGACGCGGCGCTTACGCGTCATGCCATCTTGCGTTAAGCACTCCAGGAGTTACTCGATAGGTCGTAGGAGTCTGCATCCCGAGTTGTTGTCGCTATTCTCTAGACGCCCTCACAATTGCTGCACCAGTACACTTTTCCAGGCTTTTCCTAGCTAGTAACAGTGGAAATGTCGCTTTATGATGGTCCAATGCACATGCTATAACATTTAGAATCGAATTTCTTTTACAATCTGTTGTCTCGTCAACATATAACCAAAGCAACTAATTTTTTAATGTAGATTTGATTTTCTTTTCCATGTCTTCGCGTAATAAAACATGCTTACGTGCCGTGCCGTTTTCGTAGTTGGCGACTTCAACTCGGGATCGTTCTTATACCAAATGTTCTTAAACGGTTCTTTTTCGAGTAATCGAAGTCTGATGCTAAGACATAGCCCGAAAAGTTGACCAAAAATTAATGAAACGTTGCAATAAAGTAAATAAGGAAAAGAAACAAAAATAAGTTTCTTTTTCTCTTCTATTAATGACCTCAAACCCAAAAAAAAACAATTAATAGTTAAGTAATTAAACCAAGATGAAGGAAAATAAATATCTAAAGGATTAGAAACCAATTGCAGTAAATATTAATATCTAACAACTAGGTCCTCAGCTAAGCTCGGACGCTCTAATTTTGTAACTCCAAAGACATATACTTGCTACTTTATACACACATATATGTGTCTCTTTGTTTTATTTGTCCTTTGACAAAGTTTCTTAGGACGTTATTTTCATTATTGCGCGCTGCCGCTTTATTGGTTGTGCTTCATCGAGATGTAAGAGTCTCGATGGTCTTTTTAAGCCATGCAAGTTCAACAACGGATCCGTCTCTCTGTTTCAGTTTACGTAATTTTGGGTCATCACTACGAGCACATCGGCCTGATGGTCGCTATGGAACGGAAGAAGTTGTTTGATAAGGGTAAGTACACAGTTCGCTCGACTGCGCTTATTTGAAGTAAGTGTGTTTGTCTTGTTGCACGTTGAAAGGGTATATGAAGGAGGGAAAACATCAAGAAGCAAGTTGATTTATCGATGGTAGATTTGCGCTGTTTCTTTAAATTTATAACTTGAGGGTATTTGTTTTGAACTGAGATCTATTTTTTTAATAACAATAAGAATATTTGGATCAAATTAAAATATAAAGTATGGGCAAACAGAACATAACAGTACCCAAAATCGTAACCTAAAAAATTATTTATTCTAATATTAATCGATATTATTACAAACTACTTTACTTTTACGATCACTTTAAACTTTCATCTATTTCTACTAAACCGAATATATAATTGCACATATGACAGATTAAAATTTAGTTTCAAAGATTGCAGAAACTTGTCTCGGTGAAAATTTTCCAGTATATTAAAAATAAAAAAGTTTCCACTTGATGGGTACTTCTTGCTTCACACAGTATGTATATTATCCTTTAAACAGGACTAGGGAAGGAGCATAAGTTATTTTACTAACCGAAAATATCCGATATTAAAAAAAATCATTAATCTCTTGCGTTAGTACTGTTTGGTTACCGTGACAAAAGTAAACAAAATATACTAACATTGACATTCTTAAGCTAGTTTAAAATTTTGAACCGATGGATGAAAAAAATGAAATTTCCAATATTTGAATTTGATAAAGTTTAGTATTCAATACTGAACACTCTGTATATTACAAAGGCATTTTAATGATGTATCTGGATAGAGCCAAATATGTAACTTAGATTTATACTAACATGTGCAGTGGTACCTCGGTTTACGATTGTTGTTATGTAATTTTCGGGTTACGAAAGAAAATTTTGATGAAATTTTGTTTCCGAAATCGAAAGGTGCTCCCAGATACGAAACTCGGTTAGAACCGGATACAACTTTTACAGATTCGGCAGAATTTTCACGCGAGTCGTGTACTTGCTAGAAATAAATAGTTATATACAACGGAATGTGATCGTTGGTGTGGATAGTTAAGAAAATGATTTATTTGGAAAATGAAAAAGGGCGGGAAATGGGAGAGAAAGCAACAACTGACACGGTTATGAAAAAAAAAAATTTATCATCTAAAAAATTCCTCAAAAGTATTCATTTAAGTTCCATATTAATTTCATTCCAATTCAAGAAGTGTAGAATATTAACTTCGACAGCTGTTTAAAAAGTTTTAAATCTCCGTGCAGCTGCAGTTGAAAACTACTTAATTTTACATAGATTAAATTTTCTACTAAAGCGTTATGAATTTGTCCGTAAAAAGTATCGCTTGACTCGATTTAAATTGAATTTGTTATCAGCGTAGGGAACTTGTCACCAACACCGTTACCACTGAATCTATCCTACGTCTGAAGCCTAGAGCTTTGTAAATGTAAATTAACTGAATATTGTTTCCATGCTAACGACCCATAGGACACAGGTTTCCAGACACGTTCCAACCGTCTGAAAGGATATTTTAGAGTGGTAGGTCAGCCGCTACGTTTTAATGGGAAATTCTTTAAATCTAAAAGAACTTTAACGAGACTGCTTCTTGAGGTGTGACGAATAACATAATTGCAACAAGCGACAAGGGTTATATCGCGGTATTAACCCTATTACATTTTACCAACGTTTAAAACTGTTTTTTTTACGTGATATCGGTTTCTCAGCACAATCCGCTACGCTTATTAGTAGTTTTCTTGCCGATCGCCGACAAAGCATTGTTTTGGATGATCTAACTTCGTCTCCAAAATCGGTCTGTTTTGGCGTACCCCACGACTCGATTCTCGGCCCACTCCTTTTTTCCTTATACATGCGAAACATCCAAATCAAGGGAATAGTTCTTATGTATGTACGAGGATAAGTCAAATATTATCTACACTTTGGCCATAACAAGCTTTGAAGGTTATCGTAGTGGCGATCGCGTCATTTGTCTGCTAGCTACAACAGCATAAGCATGTCAGCTCCGCTATTAGTTTACACCAAAGAGGAACAACCAGCAGTGATCCGATTTTTGTGGTCAGAGGGTGTGAAAGGTGCTGAAATTCACTGGATACTTTTGTCACAATACGAAGACAATGCTTTTCTGAAAAAGCTTTTTTTGTGGATCAAATTTTTCAAAGTGGCCGTACGAGCGAAACAAAAAAAGAAAGCTGGAGGCCCGCAACCTCGACCACCGACGACAACATTTGGGCCCCCGAAAATGGTTATAGCAAATAGGCGATTTAAATAGGTGAGGTTGTATTTTCTTTAAACATCAGTTAGGGTTTCCTATCAAATTATCCACAATGAACTAAATTTTTGTAAAGTGCGTGCGCGATGGGTATGTATAAATAATTGAGCAATGTGCTCATCAACAACGAATGATGTCAGACGTTTAGATGTTGCCTTGTCGCATTGTTTATGACAGTTGTTTACGTTGGGTGGATTAATATTGGGTTAAATACCATGAGCTTTTGCAAAATTGTATAAAAAAATATATTAGTAACGAAGGACAAATATTTTTAAATATCTGAAGGAAGTGAAACAATTTAAATATTATTTCTATAGTTGTATTTTTATCTAAAAGCATTTTTAAAAAAATTCATGTTTATTGCTTTCTTTTTTTAAATTTAAAAAGGCATATATTTCAATTTTATTGATACGTATATAAAGCAGATAGTGTTTATTAAATATTAAAACATTTCTGTAGAAACATGCAAATATAAAAGTAATATTAAAATATTTAAAAAATTTTATAAATAAAAGTGGATCAATCGCTCGCAACCCGAACTGTCTTCACGGATGTTGCCCAACATTGAAACGAGTTCGGGAATTCATTTTGTTGAAGCCAATTTCCCCTCTGCCACCAGTTTTGTATTATTTTTTCAGTTTTCTCGATGGTATTGTTCCAGATTTCAGAGGTTATTATTCAAGCGCTTCTTGCCACATCGCAATACATTTTACCGTTCCATATCCATCTCGTCCTATATGTCTATTATAATATGTTTTTGCCAACCCCCAAATGTTTTCGAGGGGATTGAATATACAGTGATATGGTGGCAAACGGACCCCCTGTCCATATTTAGCTGCAAGTTTGTCAGCAAAATTTTTTTCGGGGGTTTTTAACATGCAACTAACGAATAAATTTTTTTATTCATTTCCCCAAAGTGGATGTTATTTTCCCGTAGCCACTGTTGAATATCAATTTTTTTCCAAGATAAATTTTGGGAAATTTTTTACTTCAAACATGGAATGATAACTAGCATTATCAAATTTAAAATTAAGAAGGGCATTGAATCTGCATAGTAACTGATGCTCAAACCAGGCCAAAAGTTGGTTTGATTCATCTCCCCATGGTAGTCAAGATCTTTCGTTTTCGAAGAAAAATTAGGAAGCCCCTCAATAAATCCTTCTCGATTTCCCTGTAATACAACATATCGTGTCCCCTCATTTTTTATATTTTCACTATGTTTGGTGTTATCTTGCCAGATGGGGAAACACTGCCATTTCAAAACCCCTTTTCATCAAATAAACGAATTCCCAAAAAGTTAGATCTCATATTTCTAACATAAGTTTTAAAAAGAAAATCGGCAATACAACGTTAGGAAATTTCCCATCAGCCATTCTGGGGGTTTCCTTTCTCCAGCAAAAACCTTTCTCTTTAATATAACGTTTGGGAAAAAAGATGCCGGCTAAAAATAGATTACCCCTAAGATTTGTTGAGATTGACTTTTAAAGTTATATGCTGTTTAGCTTGAACCATTGTAAAATTGTATTTGTATGTCTGCTTATCGGGTCTGCTAATGTCAGAGGCTTCGTCTATTTAATTTTTTGGGGCCCGGGCCTGTTTTCCTTTTTATTTTTTATTAATGTTTCGCGAAAACACGATGAGGGGCCCGCAAACCCTCAATAAGGGATCACGGTAACAATGGATTTTTTTCCCTTGTAAAAACTTTAGAGCTGCTGCAATCAGTGCTTTTCTTTGCACAAAACGCTCTAGGATCTTGAATTATAATTTAAAAGAACTAACAAAACTTACAAAAAATCGATTAATAAAAATGCAATAAAATAAAAAAACAGTGATCAGCTGATCGGTTGGATTTCATTACAGTTTACGGACAATTTAAGCCGGGAACATCACGTTTGTTAAGGATGACCACCATGGTAAAAATAACATTCCCCATTCAAAATATTTTCCATTTTTAATATATGGGTTTTCGTAAAAAAATATCATTAAAAGAAACTACAAATTTTCAATGTACGGCGTCCCAATACCGTTTATTTCGAAAATTTTGATTTTCTTGTTGCAAATCAGGCACCGTAATTTTTAAAGTTTAAATTTTTTTTAAATTTCAATAAAACGTCATATAAACGTAATTGATGATGTGCGTTCATTGCTTAATTATTTTTAAAATACCAGAATGCTTTCCGCAGAAAACAAAACCAAACGTTTGGACATCTGCCAACGCTTACTTGATCGCTTTGAGACCCTGGGACACTTTCATCTCTTTGGACCGCTCAAGGAAGCTTTGAGAGGTCGTTATTATTATTATTATTATTATTATTATTATTTTTATTATTATTATTATTATTATTATTGTTATTATTATTGTTATAATTATTGTTATTATTATTTTTATTATTATTATTATTATTATTGTTGTTATTATTATTATTATTATTGTTATTATTATTATTATTGTTATTATTATGTAGCCGTTCATATTAATTAGATCAACATAACCTAATAAAATGCATACCTCTGAGAACGATATTAATCAAGCGTTAGGAGACTAGAATAAATTTGGTGGATGCGCCGGTAACACGACAACAAATTAATTTTAGATTATTATGGTTCCTTAATTATTGATATGGAAAAGTTATAGGATAAACCCCATTTCCATCAGAGCGGAAATTAATCAAACAATAGATATATTTTTATTCGTATTTACAGAAAATTCTAACCTTTTCGTTTTGAATAAGAAACATCTGATTATTTATATTAATAAATGTATTCCAGTGAAAACGAAGCTGGATGAATGTGGTTAATTTGTGGTACTGAATAGGTTATTATTCATTCAATGTACCACATGAACAAACACACCATGTTTGTACATATGCGATAGCCACTTACTACGCCGCATAGGTCACGTATCTGCATGGCATTTCGTGTGTAATATCGGTAATAAATTTTATTTACATCACGTATATAGGATACGCATGCTATGGGTAATTCTTTTGTTGTATCGTCCTTTTTATTTAAACTTCAAAATAAATGACACATTAGTAATCCGTTTTTACATTATTGAATTGGTGGTTTTGCTCAACATCTCACTAATGTTAATTAAAGATCCTCTCGAAAGATTCTTTTACACGAACACCGCAAGTATATATTGAGCAAGTGCCACAGAAGCTGCTCTTTTACAAGTTCTCTACAGGTATCCACACAGAGAAAAAAAAGTTCTTGTCCCACACAAATATGCATTTAGTCAACCGAATCATAATTTGAAATGGCAGGAAAGTTATTTGTTTAGTTTAGAGAAATAATTTTTTTGACATCGTTATTTGATTCAAACATATTATCTCTTGAAACAAATAACTTCAAGTTTGATTTGCGAATATATCCGTTTGATTTAATGTACGTAATATGTTATATTCTACAATACAGCTCTTTAATTAAAGAACTTCGTCGGTTTGAAACAGATATACCTTTTCCCTTTTTTTTGACTCTTTTAATGGCGAACGTTCCCCAAAATGGGAACATACCAAAAAATCTAATTTTTTATTGAATTAATCATGTTATTTGCATATGTTTTAAAATATAGGTAGATGTAAACTTTTCTGATTGATTAAAATAAATCTTAATAGAATTTGTGGGAAAATTGGACCTGCTTTTTATTTCCCTTCATTAAGTAAATACTCACACTTGAGTCACGATGGAATATTTAAAATAAATCTAATATAGCTCATGGTATTGATGGAATCATTCCCGGCAAAAACAATGCGAGCAGAGAAAAGAAAGCACTAACACACGGACATGTTTCTGCCTACCCGGCGTCATCAGAGTGTTTATGAGCACGCCCTGTTCTGCTGTCTGCATTGTCTCTACCTTTTAGTGTATACTTCTTTAAACTATAAATTATACACTATAAAACAGAGCATTTCACAGGTTTTGTTCCGGTATTCGCGAACCACCACACCCGATTCTCATGCGTTGAGGAATATGGTTACAATCGGCTTTTTATTATTCTGAACATTTCCAAGAAGTAAAATCTGTGATTTTACAATTCGACCCTGACGAAGCTACAGCTATTAAGGAAAGCTAGAAAGATACTGGGTTATCGTAAGTAGAATCAGTGCAAATCATGGACGAAGTTAATACATTGCTACACGGTATAAATGACGCAAAAAACGGTCGCGTTATAGCAAAGTTCGACAGTGTTTCAAAAGAAAATTCCGATTATACGAGATTAAGACAAGGATAAGATAAGGATTATTTTAATTGTGTCTGTGTTACTTCCGTAGAAGTTGAACGGTCTTTTTCGAAATATAAGAACATTTTTTCATCACAGCGTGCAATCTTCACCGAGGCAAATGTGGAAACATACCTGATGGTGCAAGCTTTTCGACAATCCTATCCACACTGTAAAGAAGTTACGTTTGTTTATTATATTATTGTTTATTGCTACGGTATTAAATGCACATTTTCTAAGAAACTATTTTGTTTACTTTTTACGGTTATTACATTACATATTAACAACAAATTTCATAATTGTAAGTATGTTGTATAATTTAATTCACATTTTTAATTGTAATAAATTGTTTTTCACTAGAACACCCTGATGAAGAGATTTACTCGAAAAATGTTGGTGTTTTAAATAAACAAAATACATGAATTAGGTTTTCTAACTTTTTGTCTTGCTAGTTGGTGGAGTCTGTTGACTAGCACTACAAATTTAGTAGTTAATCATTTACGTTATCGATATGCAACGAGCTTTTCTATATTTACGCAACACTTTGAATGAAAGCAGACGTAAATATCTTGAGCGAGTATAAGATATATTAGTTCTCGCTATAGGAGGATGTGACCGCAGTTTTTCTTTTGTTTTCAGGCGAGTACTTCGTCGTAGGTGTCGCTATAAATCAGTACGATAAACACAATCCTACGGCGTATTTTCATGGCCTGTTGCGAGACGAAAACGATCCAGAGGCGCCGAAAGCTTTTCGCAATTATATAGGGGTGGTGGCCTCGAGTCCTGTCGGTTATGAAAACTTTACCGAGCTGGTTAATTCGTGCATGATGGAAGAACCTTTTAATTTTACGAATCCGTTAAGGTCTATAGGCCAAGGAAAGATGGTAATTATCTATCTACAGTGGCTTGTTAGTTTTTTTTTAATTTAATTTTAACTTACACTACCTGCCGTAATTATTTGCCCACCCAGAGAAATATGCATAAATAAAAGGTGTGTTAAAATGAAAATACTCTTAAAACAAAGAACTCAATTATAAAATTTATTTGACAAAAAAAAAATTCGAAATGTCCATCTCGACTATTAATAATTGCGGCACACACTTGCGGCATTCTTTCAGTCAATTTCGTCAGAGTAGCGGGTTCTATTTTGAGCCAGACTTCCTTGTTGTTTATTTTCATCTACCTCCCGAGTTCCTTCCACAAAAGCTCTATGGGACGAGATCTGGGCTTTGAGGAGGCTATTTCATTATTTTAATATTGCTTTCGCTTTCCACCGATTCTAAATATTCGCGGCAGAGTTTAAAGGTGCGTTTCGGATCATTATCATGTTGAAATATAAAATAGTCACCGATTATTCTCATTCCAAATGGTGTAACATTTGTTTCCAAAATTTCCCAGTAGCGCTCTTTTCTTAAAATTCCATCTATTTCAACCAAATCTCCTACGGATGCGGCCCCAATACAACCCCAAACCATTACCAATCCGCCCTATGCTTGACTGTAGGTACTACACATAAATCTGCTGCTCGTTCTCCTTTCGACCTTCGAACGAACGTCCTTCTCTTAGAACCGAAGAGTTCAAATTTGGATTCATCGGTCTACAAAACATTTTTCCACTCATCGACTGTCCAATGTTGACGCTCTGTAGCCTACTGCAGCTGTTTAATTTTATTTTGCTTGCATAAGAATGGTTTACGCAACGCTATTCGGTCAAATAAACCACCCTCCTTTAACCTTCTTTTCACGGTGGTTAAACTAACCGGTTTTTCACGCTCAGCTCTTATTTCAGCCGTTATTTCGGGTGCAGTTTTTCATCTATTGTGTCTCGTCATAATTATTCGACGATCTTCCACTGGTGTTGTCACTTTGCGTTTTCTATTTAATAATGTGGCAGTCTCTTGATATTTTTTGACGTTATAGTCAATAGTTTGGCGACTTGATTTCGATTTTCTTGCGATATCTCTGTTACTTCGACCAAGCAACAGTCATTGTACGGATTTATAAATGCAACTCTCTTGTTTTCGGTATTTTAGTACTAATTGTAGATAATTTTATTGAGGATATTCACTGTTTAAAAGAACAATAACCACTAAATTCTCGAGTAAATAGGGAATTGTCATCTTTACCTGCACTACATTGGATTAGTGGAGGATAATTATATTACAGTTTTTGTCTTTTTAAGACCCTACCTAGACCCCGAATTAACGGATTAAGGAGATTCAATCATAACTAAGTACGAGAGGAGTCTACTGCGGAATTATTTAATGTGATATCTTTCTTTTACTTGTAGATAAATAATTATACCCCCTAAATAACAATAAATAAATAATGTTCTAAAATCCAAGTAGAAATGTAGATGGGCAAATAATTATAACCGGTAGAGCATGTGGGATAATTTACTAGTTCTATTAAAATTTTTAATAAAATATCTCTCATTTGTTGCGTCATATTCGAATCCCCCCGTATCTGAATACTTTCTTCATAGATTTTTTAATAGTTGTTCTCTATTTAGTGGAAGGTGAGACACAAGGGCACCACAGGGAACAAAAGCCCGGTTTATTTTAACGAATTAGATGTTATCTGTTGGGTAGTAATTGAAGTTCGAGATAGTATCCAAAAATCCCAGAATTCACTTACAAATAATGTTTGCCTACTGCTAGTTTAGTCACCTCCAAAGTACTTTCTACCTGTGCCAGTTTATTTGCTTCAACAGCTTTGCTATTGTAAGAAGCAGCTCTGAAATCTCTCTATGGATGATAATAATAGTGATAATAATAGTAATAATAATGTTAATTGATTCACTTAGCTACAAAAATAGTGTATAGTATTTTTCCACGTTTGCAATAAAATAATTGAAACCACCAAAGATTTGAGTATTTCAGAATTTTAATGCTAAAACCACCTAAGTCCGGGGAAAAACTTTAATTTTGAATAATCTTGTTGTCATTTAATGAAACATCTTTGAAAGAGCATCTTTTTTAATAGTGAAATTCTGAAAATAACGTTTTTTTTTGCTTCTTGAAAGATTATTTAAAAATACGTGTACCGTCAATTGCATAGCAATAAAAGAAGCAATAGAAAAGGGGGGAGTCACGTTGTTGCATCCTCCATAAAGTAATTGTAAAAACAGTAACACCTGGCTTTCAAGAGATTACCTCAGTGATCGCTGGAGTTTACCATAAAGTTTTGCAATTGAATAAAGATGCGGCTTTTCAAAGTTCAGGCAATTTTATCCTCTTTTACCTCGAACAAATGCGGATTTGTTTTAACATACAAAGCAACTCTGTATATGTATACCGATGGAAAAGTTAAAAACTGATAGTTGATAAACTTCTCACAACATGTTGCCCTAGGACTATAGCCAAAGATCAACCTAATAGCCCTTTTTTGCGCAAGAAAGACCAGTTCATAGCTAGAAGCCTTACCCCAATTCAGAACATTGCACGAGGATGATATGAGAAGTACCCGTGTTTGGAAAGATGGCGCTTTGCGTCAAAATCTGTGAGTACTATTCTTTGGTCAACGTCTGTTAAAATTTCGAAATATGAGTGAGTTTCTGCGGCGTTATGAGACTGTAGATGAGACATGTATACACCACTACATGCCAGAAACCAAAGGTCAGTCGGAGAAATTGATTTTTCCCGGCGAACGTGTACCAAAGAAGGCGAAGACGATTCCATCAGTCGGAAAAGTTATGGCGACGATTTTTTGGAATTCGTAGTATATCATCTTAATTGATAACACTCCGGCCCCATTCATCAACAAATGTGACAGCAAAACTAGTTACGGTACGAATTAGTACCTCATCCGCCATATTCGCCAAATTTGGTTCTCTGTGACTTCTACTTTTGCCAAACTTGAGAAATGGCTTGGCCGAAAGCGATTAACGTCTAATGAGGAGGTCATTGCCGAAACAGAGGCTTATTTCGCATAGTTCGAAAATTCCTATTATACGAGGCGTGTCCGAGAACAAAGGTACACTCCTGCGTATGTGCATGATATCGCGTGATTTCAACCCTGCAATCAAGTCGTCCTATTGTCAATCTTTTCACTCAATGTTAGTGCGTCGTTTATTTTGTTCCGGTCAGTACTTTGGAAATTATTGCGATAATAATGGAGCCTCCTCTGTTAAAATGTGTCCCATTGGAAGTTCGTGCAATCATTCGCTACTTTTGTGTAGCAATGAAGGAATCGCCGACCGAAATTCACCGAAGAATTTCCGAAGCTGATGGCGAGGTTATGACACGCAAGTGTCGGTTTGGTGTTCAAAATTTCCAAACGGTCGGACAAACTTAGATGATCTTCCAAGATCTGGAAGACCGAGAACGTCTCCGACGGACCGAAACATCCAGCAGGCTCAAGAACTCATCATCACCGACAGACATTTGACAATTCGGGAAATGGCATCCGAACTGTACATTCTGAAGTCGGTAATCCACGACATTGTCCAGAACAAGCTTTACTACCGAAACGTCTCTGCCTCACACTGCCAGAATCACCACGGATAAGCTTCGTCATTTCAGATGGGAAGTCATCACTCACCCAGCTCACGGTCCGGGCTTGGCTCCTTCAGATTTTCATCTTTTCCGAGTTTCGGTGGGATGACGATGTCATCCAAACCACAACACAATAGCTGCATCGACAGGGACCTGATTTCTATACTAAGGGTATGTTAGACTTCGTCCGCAGATGGTACAAGTGCCCCAATCGGCTTGGTGACTACGTTGAAAAATAGTTTAAGGACAGCACTTTCATCCTGTAATACGCTTTTTATTTTTTAATAAATTTATTTGTATCTTCTAAGCGAGTGTACCTTTGTTCCCGGACACGCCTCGTATTTGGATGCAAAATAATTTAAACATTTAAATGTAAAACAATTGCGTTGTCTTTCTTAGCACAGGTGTTTGTCCTACCATCCTCGTACGATAAAAGTAAATATACGCTACCGGCAACAATGCCATCTACAAATCAGGAAAACGTAAAAATATTTTCCCGCTAACATTATATGTCGCCTCTTTTGTGCAAATAGTGTTGATGTACGAGGTTATCGACGTATCTCTGGGTAGCGACTACAAAACAACTAACAGTACGTAAGTAAACAAGGTATAGTACTGCAAACAGGAATTGACGGGCAGAGATGACATGCAAGTTGAAACGCCATCTGTAACTGAGTTGTTTGCGTTGCAACTTGGTTTTATTTCTTGTTTTCGGTGGTAAATAAATATGAAATAACCGCAAGGTTTGCAAATACACGGTGAGGTCATAAAGTATAACTTTTGAACTACAAAAACTAGCGTTTTAGAAAAAGAGTCGATTCCTGTATTTTTTTAACTATCTCCATGGTATTGTCGCTAGTTCAGTTACATTTCCAGTATCACCGGATGTGACCCTGTATATTTGTATGTTTTTGGACCAATTAATTCTCTGAAAGTTGCCGTGGTATGTGAATCTTAAGCTTCAAATCGTCTAAGTTCGTAGGCGAAGTAGAGTACACAACTTCTTTCAAATGCCCCCACAAAAAGGAGTCCAGTGGGCTTAGGTCTAGCGAGCGAGCTGGCCATTGAATAGGACCATTAATACCAATCCATTTATTGGGATACACGTCGCTTAAATACTCTACAATCAACCGCGAGTTATGAGGCGGAGTCCCATCTTGTTGCCACCACAAATCATTGCGCTCTGCTAATGGAACACCTCTATTAAGGTCGTTATGTAAAAAATGTAAATAACGTTGCCCTGTCAAAGTTTCCTCAAAGATATATGGGCCATTAAATAACCAGCATCAAACGTTGATACCCCATATTACCTCAAAATGAATCTCACCCATCCAATGAAGATTTTATGGAGCCCAGTAATGGCAGTTATGGCGGTTCACCACCCCATTGTTATGAAATCGTGCATCGTCAGTCCACAAAATGTTATTGGTGACGAATCCTGGTTTCCGTTCAAAATCTGTAGGCCTTAATGCTTGCAACAACTGGATTTTAAAAGGATGATATTTGCGAAACGTTATTATCCTCTATACTGACGATTTACTTATTCCCATATCTTCTGCCACAGTTCTAACTGAAATATGTGGGTTCAATCCAACATAAGCCAGTACATTTATTTGCATTTCTTCTGTTCTAACTGGTGTTACATGATGAGAATGTTTTAAATTTTATGGAAATTAGTCCGTTCGCGTTCTAGCTTCAACAGGAGGAAATGCCATATGTGATGATGCCACTCTATTAGGAAATCGCTCTTCATAAAGTGTTGCTGCTTCACGAGAATTTTTATGACACTCTCCATAAATTAATAACATATCGACACATTCATTCGGAGAAAAATTAAAAAGCATTTTAAGGATTTTAGAACAGCACTACTTCGCTACATATTTAACTATAGATACGTAAATTATTTTCGCAAGTCCAAATAAATATCTGAATCTTTTTTTTAACTCCCTACGCTGTTTCTCTAGTACTTGGTTTGGGGTAGGTCTCTTAGAGGGTGGTTTAGTAGGGGAGAATTTAAAAAAAGTATATCAAGATTCTGCAAACCATTTACGACGACATCTTGCCCGATCTGCCCGAGGAAGATACAGCTTGCAACATTGAATGTGAGACACCCAGTATAGATTGCTTTAAGCCTTTTTTAGCAAAGCCACTTAAAGATAAGCATACCCCTTTTCTTTCTTTACGTTATTTTTGAATACTTTATTACATAATTCGAAATAGAAAAGTATTATTATTACTGTTGTACTACCTAAATCTTGCAATATTTTACAGTATACGATTAGGATCAATCCTTGGTACTCTTTTGCTATAAATATAACAGCAGAATCTCCAATACGATTTCGTATGCATTACATACAGATGCGAATACGTTACACAAATCTACTACGCTCAGTTATTTACACACCAAATAAAACCTTGCCCTCTCAAATACGCACGCATAAACTACATTTGTATACAACATGCTTTTTTCATCCGATACGATTCAACATCATGCTGTAATGGAATGCCTTGTCCGCGTGCGGATGTCGAACGCCACCTAAAGCGCAATATAGTCAATTTACCCTGTTGTCGGCCCAGATATGTCGAAAATCGACTTGACTTTTATCCCCCTTTTATGTTTATGGTGCATGTTCGGGCCGGGCCACCTTTTAAAGGGGACACACCCCAGTTCGATAACCCGTCCCAAAAACCCACAAGAAATTTAATAAAAATTGTCGGGGCTGCATTTTTCTGACGGTTTCCCTATTCGCCAAGGCTTTGGACGGTTTGTTGAAGGGGAAAGGGTCCAGAAAAGGCCGCAATTATTAATTAAGAAAAGGACTCATAAAATAAAGTGCTAGGGGTGATGGCTATTATTAAATCAGTTAAAAAGGTATAATTGGGGGTTCGTTGAACCTCTGCTGATGGCCTTCGTGTAAGTTGACACTAATTAAAAATTTGAAAATAAAAAGAATTTAATTTCTTTTTTCTCATCTACCAGATACAGCTACATTTTCAATGAAACTATCTTTACTGGCAGAGTGT